>JAVSCE010009064.1:0-47669 GCA_032199065.1 Smutsia gigantea
TGTGGTCTATTCTGGAAAATGCTCCATGTGCACTTGAGAAGAATGTGTATCCTGTTGCTTTTGGGTGTAGAGTTCTGTAGATGTCTGTTAGGTCCATCTGTTCTAGTGTGTTGCTCAGTGCCTCTGTGTCTTTACTTATTTTCTGTCTGGTTAGTCTGTCCTCTGGAGTGAGTGGTGTGTTGAAGTCTCCTAAGATGAATGCATTGCTGTCTATTTCCTCCTTCAACTCTGCTAGTATTTGTCTCACATATGCTGGCGCTCCTGTGTTGGGTGCATATATATTTATAATGGTTATATCTTCTTGTTGGACTGAACCCTTTATCATTATGTAATGTCCTCCGTTATCTTTTGCTACTTTCTTCGTTTTGAAGTCTATTTTGTCTGATACAAGTACTGCAACACCTGCTCTTTTCTCTTTGTTGTTTGCATGAAATATCTTTTTCCATCCCTTCACTTTTAGTCTGTATATATCTTTGGATTTGAGGTGAGTTTCTTGTAGGCAGCATATAGATGGGTCTTGCTTTTTTATCCATTCTGTTACTCTGTGTCTTTTGATTGGTGCATTCAGTCCATTTACATTTAGGGTGATTATTGATAGGTATGTACTTATTGCCATTGCTGGCTTTAGATTCGTGGTTACCAAGGGTTCAAGGGTTGCTTCTTTACTATCTAACAATCTAACTTAACTTTCTTGTTAAGTTATTGTAAACACAGTCTGATGTTTCTTTCTTTCTCTCCCTTCTTATTCGTCCTCCTCCATTCTTTCTATAATAGGTGTTTTATTCTTTGCCTCTACTTGGTATTTGGATGGTCTGCTTTCTTTGCTATGATTTTTTTTCCCTCTGGTGACATCTTTTTAGCCTTAGGTGTGCTTCCATCTAGAGCAGTCCATTTAAGATATCCTGTAGTGGTGGTTTATGAGACGCAAATCTTCTTAACTTTCGTTTATCTGGAAATTGTTTAATCCCTCCATCATATTTAAATGATAATCGTGCTGGATACAATATTCTTGGTTCGAGGCCCTTCTGTTTCATTACGTTAAATATATCATGCCATTCTCTTCTGGCCTGTAAGGTTTCTGTTGAGAAGTCTGATGATAGTCTGATGGGTTTTCCTTTGTAGGTGATCTTTTTCTCTCTCTAGCTGCCTTTAATACCCTGTCTTTATCTTTGATCTTTGCCATCTTAATTATTATGTGTCTTGGTGTTGTCTTCCTTGGGTCCCTTGTGTTGGGAGATCTATGAGCTTCAGTGGACTGCGAGACTACTTCCTTCCCCAGCGAGGGAAAGTTTTCAGCAATTATTTCTTCAAAGACACTTTCTATCCCTTTTTCTCTCTCTTCTTCCTCTGGTACTCCTATAATGCGAATATTGTTCCGTTTGGATTGGTCACACAGTTCTCTTAATATTCTTTCATTCCTAGAAATCCTTTTATCTCTCTCTGCCTCAGCTGCTCTGTACTCCTGTTCTCTGTTTTCTATTCCATTAACAGTCTCTCGCATCTCATCCATTCTGCTGTTAAGCCCGTCGATCGCTTGTCTGATTTCTGTATTGTCTTTCTTCAGTTCCCTCACTTCCTCCCTCAGCTCTTGCACATTTCTCTGTAGGTCCATCAGCATGGTTATGACTTTTATTCTAAATTCTTTTTCAGGAGGCTGTGCATTTCCATCCCTTCAGACTCCCTCTCTGGGGTTGTCTGGTTGATTTTGGTCTGAACCATATTCCTCTGTCTTTTCATGGCTGTATAATTTGGTCACTGATAGTTGCCACGTATGTCAGCTGGGCTCTTTAAGACTTTAAAAAGAGAAGAAAAAAAAAGAGAAAAAAAGAAAGAAAGAAAAAAAAAGAAAGAAAAGAAAAAACAAAAACAAAACAAAAAAACAAACAAAAAAAAACAAAAAAATGCCCACCGGACGTAGATTCTGTGGGAATGCTCTAGGTGGCGCTATTGCCCCACTATTCCACAGCTGTGACTGTGCCGCTCCGCAGGGCCCTTTATCGCTCTGGCAGGGGTGGGAACGAATAGGAGGCTGTTGATCTCAGTGAGAAGTGTTAAGTATGGCTACGCTTCCTCAGTCGCCAGCTAAGGCGTCTGAAACTCCCCAGGACTCCCAGCCTGCTGGGCTGAGTGTGCTGGGGCGATCCGGCTCCTCCGCTGGGCTCCTGTCTCTTTAAGACCGCTGAGGAAAGCGCGCACTTTTTTTTTCCTTCCCGGAGCCGGCTGCAAGCCCCCTGGCGCGTTCCCCGCTCAGATCCTGCCCCTCTGTCTCTCCAATCTCCGCTGCACTGCGCAATGTGGGTCAGCGCTCCCCGCGCAGATCCCCGGGGCTGGCTACTTCGCGGGGTGTGCTTCCACTCCCTCCCGGCTCTGAATCCTCTCCTCCCGCCGGTGCGCTGGGGTGGGGGAGGGCTCGGGTCCCGCCGGGTCGCGGCTCCGTATCTTACCCGCCTCTTGGGGTGCCGAGTCCTCTCGGGTGTAGCTGCACGCTGTGCGCTTTCCTGTGTATTCTCGTCTCTCTTTTAGGAATAGATGTATTTTCTGTGTTTTCGTAGATAAATATAGTGTTGGGAGGAGATTTCTGCCGCCCTGCTCACACCGCCATCTTCCCGGAAGTCCTCCTTTATTTTATATTAATTGACCATATATGGTTGGGTTTATATCTAGGCTCTCTAGTCTGTTCCATTGGTCTAAGGCTCCGTTCTTGTGCCAGTACCAAATTGGCTTGATTACTGTGGATTTGTAGTAGAGCTTGAAGTCAGGGAGCATAATTGCGCCCGCTTTATTCTTCCTTCTCAGGATTGCTTTGGCTATTCGGGGTCTTTTGTGGTTCCATATGAATTGTAGAACTATTTGCTCTAGTTCACTGAAGAATGCTGTTGGTATTTTGATAGGAATTGCATTGAATCTGTAGATTGCTTTAGGCAGGATGGCCATTTTGACAATATTAATTCTTCCTATCCATGAGCATGGGATGTGATTCCATTTATTGGTATCTTCTTTAATTTCTCTCATGAGTGTCTTGTAATTTTCAGAGTATAGGTCTTTCACTTCCTTGGTTAGGTTTATTCCTAGGTATTTTATTCTTTTGGATGCAATTGTGAATGGAATCGTTTTCCTGATTTCTCTTTGCTAGTTCATCTTTAGTGTATAGGAATGCAACAGATTTCTGTGAATTACTTTTGTATCCCGCCACTTTACTAAATTCATATATTAAATCTAGTAGTTTTGGAGTGGATTCTTTAGGATTTTTTATGTACAGTATCATGTCATCTGCAAACAGGGACAGTTTGACTTCTTCTTTACCAATCTGGATGACTTTTATTTCTTTGTGTTGTCTGATTGCTGTGGCTAGGAACTCTAGAACTATATTGAATAAAAGTGGGGAGAGTGGGTATCCTTGTCTTGTTCCCGATCTTAAAGGAAAAGCTTTCAGCTTGTTGCTGTTAAGTATAATGTTGGCTGTGGGTTTGTTTTATATGGTGTTTATTATGTTGAGGTTCTTGCCCTCTATACCCATTTTGTTGAGATTTTTTATCATGAATAGATGTTGAATTTTGTCGAAGGCTTTTTCAGCATCTATGGAGCTGATCATGTGGTTTTTGTCCTTCTCTTTGTTGATGTAGTGGATGATGTTGATGGATTTTTGAATGTTGTAGCATCCTTTCATCCCTGGGATGAATCCCACTTGATCATGATGGATGATCTTTTTGAACTTGGTTTGCTAATATTGTGTTGAGTATTTTGAGTATCTTTGTTCATCAGGTATATTCGTCTGTAATTTTCTATTTTTGGGGTGTCTTTGCTGGGTTTTGATATTAGAGTGATGTTGGCCTCGTAGAATGAGTTTGGGAGTATTCCCTCCTCTTCTACTTTTTGGAAAATGTTAAAGAGGATGGGTATTAGGTCTTCACTAAATATTTGATAAAATTCAGTAGGGAAACCATCTGATCCAGGAGTTTTGTTCTTAGGTAGGTTTTTGATTACCAATTCAATTTCCTTGCTGGTAATTGGTCTACTCAGATTTTCTGTTTCTTCCTGGGTCAGCCTTGGAAGGTTGTATTTTTCTAGAAAGTTATCCATTTCTTCTAGGATATCCATTTTGTTAGCGTATAATTTTTCATAGTATTCTCTCATAATTCTTTGTATTTCTGTGGTGTCCATAGTGATTTTCCCATTCTCATTTCTGATTCTGTTAATTTGTGTAGATTCTCTTTTTTTCTTGATAAGTCTGGCTAGGGGTTTATCTATTTTGTTTGTTTTCTCGAAGAACCAGCTCCTGCTTTCATTGATTCTTTCTATTGTTTTATTCTTCTCAATTTTATTTATTTCTCTCTAATCTTATTATGTCCCTCCTTGTACTGGCTTTGGGCCTCATTTGTTCTTCCTTTCTAGTGTCATTAATTGTGAGTTTAAACTGTTCATTTGGGATTTTTCTTCTTTCCTGAGGTAGGCTTGTATTGCAATATACTTTCCTCTTAGCATGGCCTTCACTGCGTCCCACAGATTTTGCGATGTTGAATTATTGTTGTCATTTGTCTCCATATATTGCTTGATCCCTGGTTTTTTTTGGTCATTGATCCACTGATCATTTAGGAGCATGTTATTAAGCCTCCATGTGTTTGTGGGCTTTTTGTTTTCTTTGTGTAATTTATTTCTAGTTTCATACCTTTGTGATCTGAGAAGCTGGTTGGTACAATTTCAATCTTTTTGAATTTACTGAGGTTCTCTTGGTGTCCTAGTATATGATCTATTCTTGAAAATGTTCCCTGTGCCCTTGAGAAAAATGTGTATCTTGTTGCTTTTGGATGGAGTGTTCTGTAGATGTCTATTAGGTCCATCTGTTCTAATATGTTGTTCAGTGCCTCTGTCTCTTGATTTATTTTCTGTCTGGTTGATCTGTCCTTTGGAGTGAGTGGTGTGTTGAAGTCTCCCAAAATGAATGCATTGCATTCTATTTCCCCCTTTAATTCTGTAAGTATTTGTTTCACATATGTAGGTGCTCCTGTGTTGAGTGCATAGATATTTATAATAGTTATATCCTCTTGTTGGACTGACCACTTTATCATTGTGTAATGTCCTTCCTTGTGTCTTGTGACTTTCTTTGTTTTGAAGTCTGTTTTGTCTGATACAAGTACTGCAACTCCTAGTTTTTTCTCCCTATTAGTTGCATGAAATATATTTTTCCATCCCTTTACTTTCAGTGGGTGTATGTCTTTGGGTTTGAAGTGAGTCTCTTGTAGGCAGCATATAGATGGGTCTTGTTTTTTTATCCATTCAGTTCCTCTGTGTCTTTTGATTGGTGCATTCATACCATTTACATTTAGGGTGATTATCAATAGGTATGTACTTGTTGCCATTGCAGGCTTAAGAGTCATGGCTACTAACGGTTCTAAGGTAATTCCCTTACTACCTAAGAGTCTAATTTAACTCACTTCCTATGCTATTACAAACAGGACCTAAAGATTCTTTTTTTCCTCCTTTTTCTTCCTCCTCCATTCTTCGTATTTTATTAGTCACATTCTATACTCTTTGTCTATCCCTTGGGTGACATCTATTTAGTCTTAGGAATACTTCCATCTATAGGAGTCCCTCCAAAATGCACTGTAGAGGTGGTTTGTGGGAGATAAATTCTCTCAGCTTATGCTTATCTGAAAACTGTTTTATTCCTTCTTCAAATATAAATGGTAACCTTGCTGGGTAGAGTATTCTTGGTTCGCGGCCCTTCTGCTTCATTGCATTAAATATGTCATGCCACTCCCTTCTGGCCTGTAAGGTTTCTATTGAGAAATCTGATGATAGCCTGATGGGTTTTCCTTTGTATGTGATCTTTTTTCTCTCTAGCTGCTTTTAAAAGTCTGTCTTTATCCTCGATCTTTGCCATTTCAATTATTATATGTCTTGATGTTGCCTTCCTTGGGTTCCTTGTGTTGGGAGATATGTGCATCTCCATGGCTTGAGAGACTATCTCCTTCCCCAGACTGGGTAAATTTTAAGCAATTACCTCCTCAATGACACTTTCTGTCCCTTTTTCTCTCTTTTCTTCTTCTGGTACCACTATTATGTGAATATTGTTCCGTTTGGATTGGTCATACAGTTCTCTCAGTATTCTTTCATTCTTAGAGATTCTTTTTTCTCTCTGTGCCTCTGCTTCTTTGTATTCTCTTCTCTAATTTCTATTCCATTTACCATCTCTTCTACTACATCTAATCTGCTTTTAAATCTCTCCATTGTATGTTTCATTTCAGATATGGAATTTCTTAATGATTGAATCTCCATCTTAAATTCATCCCTGAGTTCCTGTATATTTTTCTCTACCTCCATAACCATGTTTATGATTTTTATTTTGACCTCTCTTTCAGGAAGATTAGTGAGTTCAGTTTCATTTGCCCTGTAGTGCCCAGAAGCTCTAATCTCTGGAGCTGCTCAACCCCTGGAGTGAGGTTGGGGGTTGTAGCAGAGTGGAGTCGGTGCCTGGTGGGAGGAAAGATCTGTTTCCTGATTCCTGTCTCCCGTATCAGAGCCAGTGAGCCAGGCACACAGGTGTATGCCTCTGTGCTTTGCGTCTCTAGTTGTTGTAGGCAGGGCCTCCGTCTGACTGGCCTGACACCTGCGCAGTGACTGCGGGTTTGCCAAAGAGTGCTGTCAGGCCAGGAGGAAGGCTCAGCAGGCTCCATGTCACAGAGGGGGGCCTCGGAGCTGAGTAGCCAGCCAAGGGGGTGGAGCACCTGAAGCTCCTCAAAGTTCCCAACCTGCTGGGCAGAGCACACTCAGACAGCTTTGTCCCCCTATTCCTTCTCCTGCTTAGCAAGCTCTGTGTTAACCCCGTCCCTTCAGCAGCCCTCCCGCTGCTAGGAAGCCTGTCAGACCGCCTGCCTTTCCTTCATCCCAGAGCGGCCGGGTGTGGATCCCATCCTCCACAAACTGCCTCTCAAGCACTCCACCTGTCCCAGTTGCCCATCCTCCAGAGCACCGCACAATGTGGGTTTCTGCTCACAAAGCAGATCTCCAGGGCTAGGTGTTCAGCAGTCCCAGGCTTCCACCCCATCCCCTGCTTCGTTTCTCTTCCTCCCGCTGGTGAGCTGGGGTTGGGGAAGGGCTTGGGTTCCACTGGATCAGGGATTTCTCATATGTTACCCTTTGTCGTGAGGTCTGCTCTGTTCATGTGGTCTGTATGCAGTCAGGCGCAGCCTTCTTTCCTGTTGCTGTTTTAGGGTTAGTTGTATTAACTATATTTTCACACTATCTGTGGTTTGGGAGGAGTTCTGTGTCCACCTCTCACACTGCCATCTTGATTCTCAAGAACCCAATTAACTCTTAAGTGAATTTTAGTACCGAGCACTCTCTAGTGCTACCTTCCCAGGCTTTTCCTCACTCTGCCCCTTTTGGCTCCTTCCTCCTGATGAATCTGTTGCTGATCCTTACTGGTAAACATATTTTATTCAAAGCCATAAAAGAACATACTCTTATCAAATTTGCAGGGGAGTCAAATCTCCAAGAAAGCTAACGGAATAAATGACAAAATTATCTCAAAGATTGAACTCAACAAGATGACATTTAAAACAGTAAAATATACTTTGGATTTTTATTCTAAAATGTTCTTACAAGGTCAGGAAGGGTGAAAGATATGACTTGCTAGTAGTTTATGTTAAAAGCACCTAAAAGTTTTTTGTTTTTTTTTTTTTGGTCCCGAGGCTTTGTATTGGTGACTCAGTTTCTTCACTGGGGGACAGCAGCTGGGACCTCACTTACAAAATACAAGTTAAAGATGGTATGACCAATTTCAAGGTGGTGAAAGCACAGCATTAACCCATGCGTGGAGCCCTTCTGAGGGGCTGTGCCACCGCATGGCTTGCACGCCCAACAAGCCGGCCAAGTCCCTCCCCTTGAGAAGCTCTCAGTCTGATGGGAAATTCAGACTTTCAAACCAGCAGTTACAGGGCATGAAAGTTTTAACAGGACATGAGAATCAACCATGAGAGAAGCAAATGTAAGTTTAGACTTCCCAACAAAGGTTGGGTCATGAGCAGTCAGTCTGGTGCACTCTGAGACCATCGGAAAATATTTGTGCTTCATATTAACTCCTCTAGGACAGATACTGATAAACTAGAACATGTATAAAAAAGACATAGTGGGGGGGTGGGCTGACATAAGCAGAATATTAAAGTAGGAACCCTGGAACCTCCTTCTCCAAACAAACACATCAACTCAGCAATAATTCACAGACAAATTCCTTTGTAATAAATCCAAAAAATAATTTAAAGGTTCCTTGCACCTGGATAGTCACAAAACTAGACTCACTAAAGCTGATAGGGAAACTGGAGACACCTTCACTGGAATATCTGCTCCCAGCACAGCCATATGGTCTGGAAGAGACACTTTAATTCTCAGATCTTCCTGGGGAGGAAATGTGTTGGTTTGTACAACCATCACCCCAACTTTTTTGAGGGGGGACACAGAAGACGGGCTTTTATCTTACTAGGCTTGGGACTCTGACAGGCCTGATCCTGTTTAGCCACCTAAGGGAGAATGGAGTGGTAGATGCAATAGATCCTTCTCCATGCTCAGCACAGAGTAGTAGAATGAAAAATCTCAGCTCTCAGCTATACCCCAGAGAAAGAAAAAATTGATGCATGTGTCCAGTGCCCCAACTTTTCCAAGGCTGTCCAAAGAACTAACATGTGCCAGCCTTGCCAGTCTTGGAGGTCTGATGGATCTAGCACAGTCCAGCCAGAGAGGAAGAATGGAAATGGTGGTTTGGACTGGTCAGTAGCTTAAGGGACTAATCAGATTCCACCCAAAAGATCAATATATACATTATTGGAATTCGGAAAGTAAAAGAGAGATAGAAAGGACCAGAAAATTTATTCAGTGAAATACTGGCTGAAAACTTTCTAAATCTGGGAAAGGAAATGGACACCCGGATTCAAGAAGCCTTATAAAAACCCAAATAAAATGAACCCAAAGAAATCTACAGAACTTTCTCTACTTATGTTGGGGTTATATCCTGATAAACATGTCATAAGTTGAAAATGTAGGTTGAAAGTGCATTTAATACACCCAACTTACTGAACCTCATAGCTTAGCCTAACCTACCTTAAACATGTTCAGAACACTTTCATTAGCAGTTGGGCAAAATCATCCAATATCTCATGTAACTTACTTAATACTGAACTTTAAGTGATAAACAGAATGGTTGCATGGGTACAGGATGGTTGTGTCTCAGTTGTTTACCATGTGATTGTGTGGTTGACTGGGAGCTCTGGCTCACTGCTACTCCCAGCATCGTGAGGAAGTTTTGTATGTATATTGCTAGCCTGGGGAAAGATCAAAATTTAAGACATGAAGCACAGTTGCTACTGAATGCATATCACTTTTGCGTCATCATCAAGTCAAAAAATTCTTAGTCACACCATTATAAGTCAGGGACTGTGAGTGTACAACAAACATAACAAAATGTACAGAGCAAAAGAGAAGTTAAAATGTAGGGTTTTTGTATGTGATTGAACTTAAGTTGTTATCAGCTTAAAACAGACTTTTAGAATGATATTTTATATAAGCCCCAAGGCAAAAAAAAAAGAAAAACTATAAAAGTTACACAAAGGAAAAAGAGAACCAAAGTATGCAATACCAAAAAACCCCAACAAAACATCCTCTTTGATAAGAGAGGAAAGCACAGACAAAAGAACTATAAAACCAGCAGAAAATAACTAAAAAAAAAAAAGTAAATCCTTCCTTATCAATAATTACTTAAAGTAAATGGATTAAACACCTTGCCTTAGTCCATTCAGGCTGCTCTAATAAAATACTCCAGAAGGGGCAGCTTATAAACAACAGAAATTTATTTCTCACAGTTCTGGAGGCTGGGGAGTCCAAGGTCAAGGTGCGATCATGGTTATGTTCTCGTGAAAGCTCTCTTTCTGATACATAGCTGACATTTTCTTACCGTGTCCTAAACAGCAAGGGGCTAGAGATCTTTTTGGAACCTATTTGGTAAGGCACTAATCCCATTCATGAAGCCTCCACCCTCATGATTTATGCACCTCCCAAAGGCCCCACCTATTAATAACATCACCTATGGAAAGTAGGATTTCAACATGTGAATTTGAGGGGGACACATTCAGATCATACCATTTCCCAATTAAAAGACATAGAGTGACTGAATGGATAAAAAATAAAGACCCAACCATATTCTGTCACCAGAAACTCACTTTAGGCTTAGGGCAGATAGGCTGAAGGTGAAAGGATAGAAAATGATATTCCATGCAAATAGTGATAAACAGAGAGCAGGGGTGTCTATACTTTGACAAAGTACACTTTAGATCAAAAACTGTCAAAAGATATAAAGAGAGTTATTGCATAATGATAAAAGGATTAATTCAACCGGAAGATATAATAATTATAAATATATATGCACCCAATATGAGAGCATCTATATAAGCAAACATTGACAGGACTGAAAAGAGAAATGGATAGAAATATAATAATAATGGGAGACTTCAATAATCCACTTTCAATAATGGATAGACCATCCAGACAGAAAACCAATAAGGAATCAGAGGACTTGAATAACACTATAGACTGAATGAACCTAGCAGATGAATACAGAACATTCCATCAAACAGCAGAAGAATGCACATTGTCCTCAAGCACACATGGATCTTGCTCCAGGATAGATCACATGTTAGGACATAAAACAAGTCTTAAAAACTTTAAGAAGATCAAGGTCATACCAAATATCTATTCTGACCATAATGGAATGAAGCTAGAAACCACTAGGAGGAAAGCAGGAAAATTCACAAATATGTGGAAATTAAATAACATATTTTTGAACAACCATTGAATCAAAGAAGAAATAAAAAGAAATTAGAAATTACCTTAAGACAAAAAAATGAAAAAAATACCAAAATTAATGAAATGCAACAAAAGCAGTACTAAGGTGGAAGTTCATAGCAATAGATCCTCTACTAAAGAAGATCTTAAATAAACAACCTAACTTTACACATCAGAGGACAAACTAATCCCAAAGTTAGTGGAAGAAGGGGCATAAAAAAGATTAGAGTGGAAATGAACACAATAGAAACTATAAAAAACAATAGAAAAAATCAGTAAGAGTTTTTTTTAAGATAAATATAATTGACATACTTTTGGCTAGACTAAGAGAAAAAGAGAAAAGATACAAATAAATAAAACCAGAAATGAAAAAAGAGACATTAAAACCTATGTCACAGGAATAGAAAGGATCCTAAGAAACCATGGTCAACAATTATATGCCAACAAACTATATAACCTAGAAAAATGGATAAATTCTTAGAAACATGCAACCTACTAATGTGAAGTAGAAATCATGGATATTTCTCCAAATCATGAAGCTACCACCGAGAAATAAAGTCTAAACACACATAACTTGTATGGAGCTTGAATTTGTAGTCAAAAAACTTCCCAACAAAGAAAATCCAGGACCAAATGGCTTCAGTGGTAAACTCTACAATGCATTTAAAGAAGAATTAACATATATCCTTTTCAAACTTTTCCAAAATACTGAAAAGAAGGGAACACTTCCAAGAGGCCAGCATTACCCTGATACTAAAGTCAGACAAAGGCACTACAAGGGAAGAAAAATGCAGGCCAACTCTCTGATGAACATAGTCACAAATATCTTCAACAGAATATTAGCAAACCAAATCCAACAGCACATTGAAAGGATATACTCTATCCAAGTGGGATTTATGAGATGCAAGAATGGTTCAGCATATGAAAATCAATTAATGTGATACACTACATTACCAGAATAAAAGATAAAAATCATATGATCATCTCAACAGATGTAGAAAAAGCATTTGGCAAAATTCAATATCCTTTCATGATAAAACCTGTCAACAAACTGGGAATAGAGGGGAAGTATCTGAACATAATAAAGATAATAAATTATCTCAACATAACAATGGCAAGCCCACAGCTAACATCATCCTCAATGGTAAAAAGCTGAAATCTTTCCCTCTCAGATCAGAAGCAAGACAAGGATGCCCTCTCACTACTTCTGTTCAACATAATACCAGAAGTCCGAACCAGAGCAGTTAGGCCGGATAAAGACATAAAAGGCATACAAACAGAAAGGAAGAAGTAAAATTATCTTAATTTGCAGGCAACGTGATCTCATATAAGAAACCATAAAGACTCTATAAAAAAAACCTGTGAGAATGAATAAATGATTTCAATAAAGTTTGGTATACTTCAGTAAAGTTTCTGAAGTTCCCACACTTGTTGGTGGGAATGCAAATTGGTGCAGTCACTATGAAAAGCAGTATACCAGGTCCTCAAGCAATTAAAAACAGAACTACCATATGATCCAGCAGATCCCATTTCTGGATATATATCTACAAGAATTGAAAGCAGGATACTGAAGAAATAGTTGTACTCTCATGTTCACTGCAGCACTGTTCACAATAGCCAAGATGGATAACAAGCTAAATGTCCACTGACAGATAAATCGATAAGGAGAATGTGGTCTATACACCTGCAATACTATTCAACTTAAAAAAAGAAGGAATTGTGCAATGTGCAACAACATGGATGAATCTTGCAACATTATACTAAGTGAAATAAGGCAATCACTGGAAGAAAACTACTGTATTGTTCTACTTGTATGAGGTATCTAAAATAGTCAAATTCATAGAATCGAAGAATGGATGGTGATTGCCAGGGATGTGGGTGGGCAGTGTTGAGTTACAATTCAAGGGGCATAAAGTTTCAGTTAGGCAGGAGGAATAAACTCTGGAGATCTGCTGTCCAACACTGTACCTATAGTTAACAATAATGTACACTTAAAAAATTAAGAGAGTAGATCTTATGTTAAATGTGCTTATCACAACAAAAAATAAAGTAATAAAACGTAATATGTAGCTTTGCTGTCTTAGAATAACGGAAAATGGAACATATGGCATTAGGTCATTTTTTGCATTGATATGAAAAAGAAGTTTCAGTTAGTAACGTAAAATAGACCGTATTCTTGAAAATTGTGAGCTCCTGGTCACCATGTTCTCATCAGACCCTGACTGACATACCAGGTTCCATGTGAGTTTTCTTATTTTCTCAAAACAGGTTTGTTTTACAAATAAATGGACTTTGCGTTTCTGTTTGCTAAAAAGAGGGAAAAAAAGAAAAGGTTCATGAGTGTGAAGGTGTCTGTGAAACATATCAGATGTGGAAGCTTGAAAAAAATGTAAGGCAGTAGAATGTATTCATTCTGTTGTTCTAGAGAGAATTAAGGCAAAATGTTTAAATTGATTCAGTATAAGAAAGGTTTCTATCCTAACACTTACTTATCCTAAAATGAACTAGTGTATCATGTGACCTAGAGAACTTCCTGACCCTGGAGTTTTAAGTGCAAACAGAATGAACATCTGCTACTGTATGGCCGTATTGTATGGCATAAAGCAGGTACATGATAAATATTTTTTAAATGTTAAATACATGCTGGCATGCTAGGGAAGGAAAAAGTGAGACGTTGGGCTTCTAGTAATTCTAAAATAAGCTGTGCAAGATACTGATTAATACTCCTTGAAAAGAATGTTCTACTGTCAAATTATGAACCCCTTTGTTAAATAAACTCAGATTCCTTTATTGATGGGCCACACAGAGGGTTTAATATATTAAATTTCATGTATATATATACACACATATGTATATTCATATAGATATTTCTGTGTATGTATCTATATCTATAGATCTATATCTAAGAGGAGATATGTAAAGACAATAGACTTACTTGGTCATAAAACAACTTTTGGCAAACACTGCTGACTGGAACACTGTTCCTTAGAATACTAAATTTACTCCCATTTTTCTTTCTTCCAACTCTTAAGTTCTTTTTTATGTTTTCAAGGAGAGAGTTGCTATTTTCTACATGTTTCTACTCAGCTTTGTAGTTCCAGCCACCTTTTCCTGTGTACTGGTGCTATTCTGTAGAAATATATTTACCAGTTTAGTAAAAAATTTATTTCCTCTTTCTCAGCTCTCATGTCTTCCTTAGTACACTGTCATGTTTGAGGTCTTATTTACTCTCAGGAGTAAGCCATAGCACTTATGATTTTCTTTGAATACTTCTATAATGCAAAAAACATTGTCCTTTAGGAACCTTTCCAAGACTCCTTCTAAGGAAGAAAATTCTCTCTCAGAATGCTTAAAAACATGTATGCAAATGTATGTGGACTATTTTCCTACTTTATTATAGTTCATGGTCTAAAAGAATGATCATTATCCTTAGATGAAACGGGTAGAGACAAATTTTGTGTATTGCTTTCTCCAAAGTAAAAGAGTCAGGGTGTTTCTAGGCAAATACCATGAAGATCTCCTGTATTAACTGAGAAAGAGCACATTTCTTGAACAGTATTTTTCAAAGCTTAACCTCATGTTTTAACAACCCCAGATGACTTATGTTCCTGGCTTTTTTTGTTTGTTGGTTAGCTTTCAATGCCTGAATTCAGAGAAATGAGGGATGGAAAAAAACCCCAACAGGTCACCCAGGTCATTTCTTTAAAGAAATTAACAGATGAATCTCATAATGTAGTCCATCATATCAGCTTACTTGAGGGTAGTTGGGGCAGCATTTACATTTTTAAATCAGAAAAACTGGGGCCAATTTCAATCCCAGAATGAATTTAGAGTCCACCAAGAGGTTTCCAAATCCTACCTCAGCTTTATGTGTGAGTGTGTGTGCCTGCTTGCATGTGTATGTATGTATACATCTGTTCATAAACTGAGCAATTAAGCCAAGACACAGTCTGGCTTTTAAATATTGAGCTGGCAGGGGAAGGGAAGATAAGAAAGAAGCAATCACAAGACTGAAAAATGTCAGTGTCAGGGCAAGGGACCTCAGTCTTTAAGCCCCTGCACTGACCAGTTTTTGGATATGGGCTGTTTCTGGAAAGGGATGTGACTTGGGGCAAGCTGCCCTTTTTAGGTAAGGGCAATTTTAGGAGGGACTCAACCAGATGAAAGCCATCAGCTGCCAGCATCTGAGGGAGTGAGCTCTTCAGTCCCGAAGGAGGATCTGGACAGAGCATTAATTAGAGTCCATACTTGCATGGTTACATCCACTTGCTTCATGCAGTATGTTCCAGAAATATCTTCTCCAGGTTTCTGGTTGGTCTCTTTTCAAGGAAAAAAATTGTAAGAGATAGGCTCTAGTCACATTGTCCTGGATTCTCTGTTTTAAAGAAGTGTATTTCACATTTTTAGTGTAACAACTACCTCCTTTTTCTCAGCTTTATAATTTCTCCTTTGGTATAGTCTCTTTGAAGTCTGGTTCACTCCTTGAGTAAGTCAGAATGCTTGTGAAGGTTAGTGGGACACACTCACTCCGTTCCCTGCTGCTGCAGCTGGTTGCAAGACCATAACTAATACTCATTGTCTCCTTCTTTAACTACCTATCCTAGATACCCTTACTCTTAACACATCTGGTGGTAAGTGAAATAGTCCCCCATTCATAAGAGTTGTGAGCTGGTCACTATGCCCTTATGAGACCATGGCTGGTATATTTGTGTTTACTATCATGATTGGACAGAGAAATATCAAGTGATATTCCAATGGATTACCTGGATACCAGATGCATTTTTCCCTTCTTAGATTCAGAAGCCCTACCTTCTACTGATGAACAAACTTAATTGCCCCCTTTAGGAAAGATGACTCCTTTACTTGCTAACTGGTCTCTCAGCATGAAGTGATTAGACAGCATATAAAGATGGGATGGGACTCTTCTAATGTCCCATGGTGGACTTTTTCCTCTCCATATGAATCAGGGTTTCCAGGCCCACAAATACTAGAATAGTAAAGATAGAAAATATGAATTCCTTATGTGAGTTTCAAAATCTGATAAGTAGAGTCACTCCTGCTTCCATATCTTGGTTCTCAGACCCTTGTATTCCTCCTACTGGGGACTTATCATTATATAACTCCCTTCTAATATGGATACTTTTATGACTACATCAAAATATGGCCACACAAATACCAAAACCAGCCGATCATGAAAGCTCAGATCATGAATTTTCCTTAAACCAAAATGAACTTTCCTGTCCTAGTCTTCTGAGACTGCATGCTTCCTCAGCATAGGTAGGTATGACATGGTGGAGAAGAGAGGAAAGTAGAGTACATATAAGCTGGCCCATGCTGTCAACAGTTCTTGGTCTTGCTGGCTGCTTTCAAGGTATGAGTGGGAATCCCCAAAGAGGAATTGTCTCGCCATTTTTTAATATCCATAGTACATTGCAATAATCATAATAGTACAATAAAAATAACTGTAGAATTTGCTAACATTTATTAAGAACTTACTCATGCCAGGTACTGTTTTGTGCACTCTACATGTATTCATTTATTTCATATTTACAATAACTCTAAGATAAGTACTACTAGAATCATCTTATTTTACAAATAAGAAAACTGAGGCCCAGTGAGATCAATTTCTCATCCAAAAACCTCACAGCTTTAAGTGGTGGAGCAGGGAGGTCTAGTTCCAAATTCCATAATCTCAAATACCATGCCAAAATGCTAAATTGCTTTGTTGGGGAACAGAGCACTCCACCTATGTTTAAATACTTCTTGGTTTCCAGGATGTTGTATTCCATGAAAGGTCTTACCAAGATTGTGAAAGGGGAAGAAAATTAGACCTGTGACCTAACGCTATATATGTCTTGGCTCTGAAAAACCAGAGTTTATCAAAAAAAGAAATTGAACTGAGAAGGTAGATAAATAAAATTGTGACTGAAGTAGATAACAATAACTTCATCAGATTAGAAAGTAGGACCATATACAATGGGCGGTTAGTACAAATATATGAAACATTTGTATGTAACCTTTTAAATAAATTGGCTTAAGGAATTAGATTTTATGAGGTCACTACAAGTGAATTTTTCAAAATAATAGGATTACCTGTCTTTGGAACAGTCATTTGGTCTCTAAGATCTCAAATTACTCTGTGTAAAATGAAGGGGTTGAATTAGGTTATTGTTGAACTCTTTCCCAGCTCAAAAACTATGAATCTAGTGTTGTATAAAGGATAAAACAAGAGGTCTGGAGCCAGAAGATGCTTGTCTTCTTTTTAGAGCCTCTCTTCTATTTGCCATCTGAGTAACTGTCATAGATCTATTCCTGGGAAACAGACTCTAAGACTTGAGGACTTGTGCACAGTTGGTTTATTGGGAAGTACTCCTGAGTACAACATGAGGTGGATGAGGGAAGTAGGACTAGGCAGAGTGAGCATTTGAATTCTTATGCAATTGTAGTAAATGCATCAGCCAATTTTATGGGGAAACTCTTAGGCTGGGATGACCATTCAGAGTAGTCCTTTCTCTTAATGGGATTTTAGCTAATATGGTATCTCTGGAATGAGATTTACCCTCTCTTCAGAAACAAAAAGCAGACAATACATATGAAACAATGATTTTCAAGATACCAGACACCAACAATGAAAGAACAATAAAAGATGGTGATCTCTAAGAGATGGGAGAAAAAGTCCTGTGGCTGCCCCAGCTTATTGTCTTAAGAGAGTTTCCAGGCCATGGCTCAGGGACGGGAGGAAGCAAGATGGAATCCAGTGGATATTTTGAGTTGAGATGGAGTCAAAAGTCCTTGAAGAATATGTTGGTTATAGTTTACATGGTAAAATGCTGGAAAGGAGAGAGATACAGAGAGAGGGATCTCTTGATATCCACGGAGGGCACTCCTCATATATGTAGCAAAGAACTGATTGGCATATATGATGGGAAATAATCATCTAAAAGGGAACAGTGGCTGGCACAGACTCAGGGCTGGGGTTATTACCTACTCCTACCACCCAGTCATGGGACACTGGGTGCAGTACTCAGAAGATCTTGCCTCAGTGTAGGGGAAATAATTGGCCCTAGACTAAGTACTGCATTGATCCTATCTTAAATGCGAGACCTAAAAGGATCAATACTTTTCCAAGTGAAATAACTGCATCCAAGAACAAAGGCTCAAGAATATACCTACAGAAATATACAGGAATATTCAGCACACAAACAGGTAACATTTGCAATGTCTGGCATCAAATAACAGATTACTAGAAATTCAAAGAAGTGGTAAATTATGATTCCCTAATGAGTAGAATAATCAAACAAACAAAACCAACCTGGAAGTGAAAAGATATTGTAATTAACAAAGAAGGATATTAAAATGGTTATCATAATTGTATCCAATATTTTAAAAAGTTGATTCATGGAAAATATGACAATGCCCAAATTAAACTTCTAGAGATGAGAAGTATAAAGTCTAAGATGAAGAATACACTGGATAAGATTAACAGTAAACTAGATCTTGCTGAAGATAAAGTTGGTAGATTTGTAGTCACATTAAAAGACATGATCAAAAATAGCACACAGAGGAAAAACCACTTGTAAAAATAAAATAAATCAGGGAGCTGTGGGACAATTTCAAGTGACCAAATGTGCATATCATTAGTCTGCAAAGGAGAAGAGAAATGAGGAATGGAAAATATTTGAAGAAATAATTACTGAAAAATCTAAATTTTGTGCATCCCAAGAAGCTCAATAAACCCCAAACAAGTTAAATAAGGAAAACCACACCAAGGCACATCATAATCAATTTGGTTAAAACCATTGATAAAGAAAAAAACCTTGGAACAGCCAGAGATGAAAGACACAGTACATACAGAGGAATAAAGATAAGAATGACAATGGATTTTATAACAGAAACAATGCAAGCTAGAAGACCTTAGAACATCTTAAAAGCATTAAAAGAAATCACTGGTCACATACAATTTGATATCCAGTGAAAATATCTTTCAAATATGAAGGCAAACTTTTAAATCTTAAAGAATCCAGCAGACATGCACAATGAGAAATGTTAAAGAAAGTCCTTCAGGCAGAAGGATGTCATCAGATGGAAATCTGGAAACACGCAAAAGAACGAAGCATTTGGAAAGGGAAACTACACAGGTAAATGTATGAGATATTTTCTGTATTGTCTAAGCCTTTAAAAAAATAATTGTTTAAAGCAAAAATAATAAAAATGTACTATAGGATCTATAATATATGTAAAGGTAAATGCTGGACTGTTCAGATCATTTACTATACAGAGATTATTGAGATAGCTAATTTTTAGTCAATCGTCTTGCCATTTTCTTTTTCCATTTGTTGCTTCTGTTTTTTGTTCTCCTTTCCTCTATTTTTTGCCTTGTTTTGGATTACTACTGATGCATAAGAGATGGGAAACAAATGAGATGGGCCCTATAAATGCCCCAATTTCTTAGAGAACTTTCAGGCCATGGGACAGAAAATGGAACCCTGGCAAAGCCTTATGGCCTTCCAAAATTGAGGAGACAGAGTTGGGAGTCTAGAGACATGGCCAGCAATCACAGGGAAGATTACCAGAGAAGACAGAGATGCACACAAAAGAGAGCTCTAGAGATAGGTAGAGAGTTGCACTCAAGTCCTTAGCTGGGAACCATCAGATGCCAATATATCTGGTGGCCAGGGGAATAATGCCTCAGTCTGAGTGGCACACCATTGCATTTACTACAGTGTCTTCAGAAAGTTACATCTATTATTCTCACTTTTATCATCTAATAAATATTTCCTATCTTCTGGATTGTTGTAAGATCTAATGAGTTACATGTGAAAGAGCTTAGAAATTATAAAACACATTGTTATATTAATATGGTGATGGTTTAAATTTACAATATACATTATTAACACATTATTAGGATGAATCTAACAGTTCCAGAATTGGGTGATGACTTCCGAACATAAAGTCAGTCTGTTCTTTATCTAGCTTTCACTAAATACCCTTTGTGACAGAACATAATACCAGGGCTATAGAGAGAAAAAAGAAATTGTAGTTACAGTGCCTGCTATCAAAGAATTTACTATGTTAGAAAAGAAAATACACATAGAAAGAAACTTTAATCAAAACATGAGTTGAATAGTCTCATTGTACTTGACTCTTTACATATTTTCTAGAAAGACTAGTCTTGTGTGATGGGAGCTGTGTAGATTTAATCACTGATTCACAAAGGACTTGAATTTTGAGCTGGATTTTGAAGGAGGAGAAAGATATTCCACTAAAGAGCTGAAGGCAGTGGGCCTACAGAAGGAAGGGATGTAAAAGATGGTTATAAACAAGCTCTCATGGTAGAAAACAAGGTCTGAATTAGGGTCAAGAAGTCCTTGGCTTTGCCCCTACCTACCAAGCAGGAGATTCTGGAGCCTCATTTCCTCACTTGCAAACCAGGCTTAAGTGAGCCCTAGTGTCTTGTCTGGAGGATTCCACAATCAACCATTTAAAAATCTCTGGTGATTGTGAAAGCAAACATACTTTTATGGCCCAAGTAAGAGTCAAAACTGTGGTATCTTAGTAAATAACATTCAGGGGAGGATGATGAACCAGGATAGAGCCTGGAATTCATAGGGAAAGAACTTAGGGGCCATTTAAAGTTTGCGAGCAGGAAAATCATATGATTAATCATCTGTGATTCAAAATCTTGGAAATTGGAAAACACATAATGGGTGGCAATCATTCACTGAACCCAAGGTAGAGAGAGGCTAGACAAATGATGGCTGAGTGAGCATCTCCCAAGGCTTATTCTTTCTATGCAGTTATGCTTCTGATCAACACCAGAACATGATTGACATACCTGGGCTGCGATTGAAATATCCCAGCATTTTCCCAGGAGAAATTAGACTCACAAAATGAAGGTATCCAATCAGAAGTTTATTATGTAGTAATCACACATCGTTAACTACCCCTTGAGTTCCATTTACAACACTGCACTTTGATTATTTAACAATCTGGGGGCAGGAAGGAGGGGCAGAAAGAACATTTAAGAAGTAATTCATATGATATAGTTCAGCACTGCTATTGCAAGGGACTGTGAAACCAGGCACAGGCTCTGGAAAGAGAGAGACTTTTTCCAATCTCATTTGGTCCCTCGGCGCTGTCGGAAATAGCGGTTGTAGGCGGCATTGTATCCATAAACCATGGCATAGCGTTCGCAAAGTTTGAAGTCATCACAGGCTTCCCGACTGATCTCATAGGCAGGCTTGGTGCGTTCTCGGATTCTAGAAGGTGGAAAAAGGAGACCCAGTTGAGAAGCATAAAGAGAGTGGAGTTAAGAAAAAAAAGAGTAAGAAAATATCGAGAGATATCCCATTCATCCTTCAATATTAAGAGATATTTGAAGAACCAGGAAGGAACAGGGAAAAGTTTTTTTCTTTTAATATAAGAAGAAATTGTCTTTCTGTTCTTTCCCTCCGTCCTGCTCCCCTCTGGGTCTTTCACAAAGTCCAGAAATTTTGGGAAATTGAGTTGTTTTTCGTCCATTATTTTAAAATTCTTTGATTTGGGGATACAATAAAACAACATGTATGACTGTTAAGAAACCTGTTTCTCACTCCATTCAGATCTGGAATGCTACCCTGGGAAAAAATGACCTCCCCGCCATTAAGTGTTGTTACCCACCTCTCTTGGGCTTTAGCTCTCCATCTCTGCTGGGGTGACATAAAGGTGTTAGCATTTCTCCTATTAATGAAGGGACCTTAAAACAGAAAATAAGTAATTGCAGATTTAGGGAAACAGCAGTTGAAAATATTGCCATGAATATTCCCTGACACAAACATATTGGCAAGCTCATTAATTCATGCATTTTATGTAAGTAGAGATCTGCAAAAATCAAAGGGAAAGAGAAAGCAGATTTCATAAACTGCCCAACCAAAAGACACCAGCCTATGTTTCATAGAGACATGTCATGTAGGCCACAATGATTTTTGCTTGTTTATTTTGCCTTTGCCCAATCCCTTTGCCTTTTTCAATTTTGGTATTCCTACTCAGTGTGTTTTTAATTCCTGTGGGGAGAAATTCTGTCCTGAAAACTTGTAAAGCATAACTTTAGATTACAAACAAATGGGCAGTGTAAATGTAATAAAAATAATGAACAATTAAGAATGAAATGAGTATATTATTTCTTCCTATTACTCTGTCTTTGTAAGTCCAGATATTCAATAGCATTCAACATACTGCTGACCGCTGTGGTCTCCCAGCTGACTTGGCCTCCAGTTCCCTACTTCCCACTCGCTGTTCCTCCTTGTTTTCCATCTGTGTGATTGAGGTGGTGCCAACTTAAAATTTCCAAATGTGACTTTTTGGCTCCTAAGTATGTTGAATGTATTTTAAACGCCATATTATACAACTTCAAGCTTTAAAAATCAGTCGTGTGGCAATTTTTATAGTCATTTGATTTTTAAATTAAGTTTATCAAAAGAGGTCCTCTTTTTCCTCCCCGTATTACTGTTTTGTCTAAGAATAGAGAGAGATTCTCTAATACATGAGATTTAAACAAGAAAGTCAAGTATTCACACTTACTAATTTCATAGGATTCCATGCTTTCATGAGATTCTGGAATTAGAAAAAACATTCATTGTATTATTTATCACACATGGCAGTATTCTAAATGTAAGGGAGAAAGAAGAGAAGAGTTAAAAAGATGTGAGAAATATTTCAGCAGTGTGGTTATTACAGAGTTCCAGCAGTTAGGATTTGGGAGTTCTTTCTCTAGCTCTGTCCTTGCCATAAATATCACTTCAGTTTTTCTGATGTTGAAGGAGTTATAGTGGCCACAGTCCTAGCTAAAATTTCCCAAGGGCTATGAGGTCTTCAGGCTAGTGAAATAAGACAACTTAAGCGCTGCATACAAGTCTCCAGAGAGCCTTCTCTGATTAATTTGAGACCTGTCTGTGAGGAGGTTCGAGAAAGGGACAGAAGGGTCTAGAAAACACCCAGGTACCTCCAGGCAAGCTGGGTAGATGCAGATGTTCATCTGGGTTTTACCAAGACAGGTTTCTAACAGGTTCGGAAAGCTTCTTAAGAACCTGTGTTAAATTGGCAGCCACAGAAACCGCTGGCTCCAGCTGAGAACTCACGCTGGGCACAATGCCAGGTCAGAGGAAGAACTCAGATGACGCCAGAGCAAAAGTTTGCTTCTTTCCACTGAGCACTCTTCTGAGCATGGAGGGCCACTTGGGCTGGTGTTCATAAGCAAGTGATTTTGCTTGAAGAGTTAAAAAGGAGGTGAAGAAACCAAACCTCTGACATAGAAATCTTGTGAATAATTTCTAGTAAGATGCAAAATACATATGGTGGGTAATACAATTTAGGCTTAAAAACAGCTTAAGTATCCATATAATTGACGCATAAGATGGAATGATCTAAGTAACTTTGCTTCAGATTTCCTTTCATAAGCTTTGAACAGACACAGACATATGTAATGACATATAGAAACCAGGCAAAATTTATCCTTTGACTATAGACATCATGAACATGAAACCTATTTTTCTCTGAGATTCTTTAAATGTAAAACATCATTTTTAAGTTAATTCATGGAACAAATGTAGGACGTTCATAAGATTGTCCTGTCCCTAGAGAAGGCTATATTTAAGATGTCATGTGAACACTGATGTTCTTAAAGGCAACTGATTCAACTAATACCCTTAACCAGTTGTTAACAAAGTGTAAATAAACATCCTTAAAGAGGAGAATTCAGGGGCTAAGAGTTTGACATCTTCTGAAATAGTGATGTTTCCAGGTGTCTGGTGACTTACCTAGAAAAGGCTTGCCCGTTTAGTTGCACGCAAGAATCCGGATATTTAGGACAAAAATTTGACTTGGTGGAACAGATCAGCGTCCTTGGGGCTTGGAAAATGTTAAAGTAATGGTACTTTAAGCTTGTAACAGAGAAAGTGGGAAGAAGAGGCAGGAGAGGGAAAATTGAAGTAAAGTGGTCAGAGGCAGGAGAGAAAAACCGAGAAAGGGCAGGAGGAAGGTTTCTCACCATAACACAAAGCAGCCAGCGCCAAGGCAGCCAGAATGGAGAGAAGGAGCAGGGTCCTCATGTTCTCTCTGGGGTCCTGTTAGGTCTCTTGCAACAGCAGTGGGGAGGGAGGCTCCTACAGGCTGTTAGCGAAAGGCTGTGGGGTTTTTATAAGAACTAGAGCAGATGCAAAGGGAGGAGCCAGTGGGAGGGAACCGGGGAGGTGGGGACCGGTTGGCACCGAACTAGCACTGGGACTTTCCCCAAATATTCCTTCCTTCCAGATATTGTCTACTTCGAGTGGGCAGCTCTCCCTCCCTGCTGGACCTGACCATGCTACAGCAGGATGCCGCCCTGGTACAGAAGCTATGGCCACCCTAGGTTTGGGGCAGGACCTGGGCAAGGTCCACGGAGAAGGGAGTTACCACAAACGTGTGTTCGCCTCTCTAATTCCTTCTCTGATCTACTCTTCTGGCCCTGACCGTGGGCCTTTCAGGTTTGGCTCTCAGACAGAGCTGTAGTGTTCTGCCCGCCCCCCTGTTGGATGGACAAGAGGTTCTGGCAAGGAAGGACTTCACTCGTTTGCAGGTTCTAATTCGGACTTCTTTTCCCAGTCAGGCTGAGCTGTCACTCCCAGGCCAGGCAGGCATTTGTCCGGCAATGGGCACCTTTTGTATTTTTCCAAGTGCTCCACAGGGTACAGGTGTCCAGTGGCCCCATCAAGTTCTGCTTCCTCAACTGGCTCCATTGTCACTTGACCATCCAGTTTTGTGATGTGAGTCCAAACCTGTGCCCTAAAGCTCTCGTAGGCTGGATATCACTGACCTGAAATGCCATCAGAGGGTACCCGTCTCTTATACTTTCTGAAGGCATTGTCTTTGGTAGTTAACTAATTCATTATGCTTTTAGTGAGTGGCAGATGAGAGGCAGGCTACCGACTAGGTGCTGTGAGCAATCTAGAGACAAGCAAGATCCGTCCCTAAGGAGGTAAGTAATAGCTACCTGCTCTTCACTTGGCTCTTTACCTATCACATATCCTCAAGCAGAGGTTCTCACATACACACGTCAACTATACCCCCTGTACCTGAAGGAGGAGGCCGGCAATTTTGTGCCTCTGATTATCTTGTAGGCAAAGCACTTTTTTTTCTTCTTCTTGGACAATCAGAAAACCTTTTCTATCAGATATATCTCTGTTGCCTGGGTACCCCAGAGTCCTCTTGGCAGACAAATAGATTTGAGTCACAGAGCAGTAGATGGTAGAAGAGCTAAAGTGGCGGGACCTCTGACTTGGGCTGGAACAGCAAAAGGGCTGGGATGTAAGTGGGTGGGTATCCCTTTCAATAATGATTTATTTCAAAGAGCAGTGGTGAACAACTAGGTGGAGCCTCATGCCTCATTCTTTTTGTTTTATTTGTTTTATTTCCCTCCCAACCTTTTCCTATGAAGGACTTTTATAAGTGCTAAAGGATTCCCTGCTAAAGGAAACAGCTCAGTAGTAATCTAAAGAAATAGTGAATTCTAAGGGCCAGCAAAATCCAGGTTTTCCCTCCAGATTTTTTTCATATTAATTAAAATTAAATTAAAAGAATATAAAGATATGTGTATTTCATGATAAAATCTGAAAGAGACCCCAAAAGAAAACAGTGTACATTCATCCTTGATAAAATCAACCATCATGAATTCCCTGCAAAAGATTGGTGTGTTTCCCTCCTTAAACCACAAACTTGCTCTCAGTGTTGGCTTCTGTGCCTCTTTTCCACCATAAATCATCCAAATCACTATATTTGCAAAAGCCAGTTTACTACATTGCGTGGCTTTGGGGGAACAGGCCAGCCATGGCTTGTTTATACAGCATTTCACATGTCTGCAACTTAGTCACTAACTCCCAGTTAGTATGATATGAAATAAGTTGAGTTCTAATGTTTTTCCCATAAAATGAGTAGGCTACTTGCCCCCAGCTCCCACCCCATCTCCCAAATTAAAGAGATTTCTCTTTTCCAGCTACAAACATATACTTTGTAACGTGCATTAACTGTCTTTTCCACCCAGATTCCAGATGTCTCTGACTCCCAAGTTCAAATGGCAGCTGTTCTCTGTCAGCCTTCTGACATCACAATTGTTTATCTTTATACTCTGTGAATCCAAACTTGAAAATCTTGCGCTTCTCTTTCCCACTTAAGCTTCCCCTTTTTTTCACAAGTTGTTTTCATCACTGGGTTTCCTAATCATTTAAGCATTTCTCTATCACCTTGCTTTTTGTAAGACTAACACTTTCTGGTGGAACTGTCTCTCACCAGTCACTCTCCTTCCATTGTTTTCCAGCTATTCCTGGGTTCTTCTCTGGAAAATCCCATTTCTACATGATTCATAAAAATTATTAACATGTATGAGAAGTCAGAGCTGTTCTTCTCTTCTCCCATATCACTCCCCATCTCAAAGACAATTTTGTATGTGCCAACTCCAGTTGTGTGTTTTTTTGAAGACAATTTGGACTAACTTGATGGGGGCTTTGTATTGGAAAGGGCCAAGACAAACTCATCAAAGATAAGAGAGAAGAGAAAAAAATGGTGGCAGAAAAAAAGTGAAGGTGGAGGGGGAGAAATGAGAAGAGCCTTGTAATTTGTGTTTGCTGAATGGGAGAGTTTTTGGTAGAGACTGAGTTGTAGAAGAGAAAAGCTCTGAGGCAGTCATAGGATATGAGATGTGGGAAGAGAGAAATAAGAGTTGCTTTGGTTATGAATAGGATTGTTTGAGATGTTCAAAGATTGCTTGAGAATTGTCAGAAAATATTGAAATTGTTCTTAATTAATGTTGGCTGCTAGTTTGTGTTGTCTTAATTGAGATATCTTGTAAAGACTTGACCATGTGAGGCTCCAACATTCATATAGATATTTCCCCCTAACCAAAGAGGAGTATTTTTTAGTGGAGATAGTATTCAAAAACACTCCCAGAAATGTCAACAAAGGTGTGGGAGAGGCAATGATATGATTGTTAGTTTTTTTAGATCATATCATGAATCTCCTCATGTAAGACTGGCAGTGTGGTATAATCAGGCTACAGAAGCCATAGAGCAACATGAGATCTCCTATTCCACCCACTCTCAGGAGGAAAAGAGAAGCATGATCCCACCTTCTAGGGCCAGAAGTAGCCTCATGGTTCTAGTTGTTCTTTCATCCGTCCGCCCAACCATCAATCCATCTGACATGTATCTAGCATCTACTTTGTGCCAACTCTAAAATGGAAATAGAGGAGAAAAATATGTGCCCTGCTCTCAAGAAGCATGTGTGCTCTTAGATCACAAATGTAATGAGTGGCTCCTCTTCTTTAAAAATTTGTTAGTAGCCAGATGGCCCTAGAGAAGACCAAATGATAGCTTTCTCAGTAGACTGACCTTTTTATGGGAACTCAGGAGACTTTTGTTTGCAGAACATTGCAAAAAGCACTGATGACAAGCTCAGGTAATTCTCAATTCAGGGAAAGAATGGAAGGGAGGGAAGGTTGGTAAAGCCATGAAGAATTACATGGGAAGAAGCTTCTCAGGAAGTATCTGCTAGAGGATATACAAAAAGAGTTATCCCTTTTCTATAGTTTTTCTATGACTAAAATAATGTCAGAGTGATAATACAGTTAAATGTGTTTGCCCACCAATTCTACCCCCTCCTCTCCCTGTCCTTGCTTATCCTTCTTCTCTTTTTCACACTGCTGGGCATTTTATTTCTGAGAAATTTTCCTGGCTCCAGTTAGATTTTTTTTATTTTTTATGTTCTATGAGGTTCAGCTTTATTTACAGAATGTTGGTTTTATGAGTTCATGCTATTATTTTACTGGCAGTACCAAAACGCTTACTGTTGCCAGTAAAGGAAAAAAGGCAAAAGAAAGAAGAGTTACGAAGCAGCAGCCATGAAAATAAAAACAGAAATCACTTTCTAGGACATCAAAGGGCAGAGAAAGGAGAAACAGAAATCTAGCCAGCTTCATGAAGTGGTGTTAACCTCTTGATTCTGTTCCTTTAAAGGAAGCCTTTTTAATGGATTTACATCTCAGATTTCTTAATTGACATAGCTTTCCAAGCACCAAATCTCTCAGTCCTTTTTTAATTTGTCTTAGCTAAACTAAGTGAAAATGAGTATTTGCTAAACTCAGGCATGGTAGGAACATAGAATGAATCCTGGGCAGAAACTTTTGGGGAAAGGTGGAGAAGACTGGAGAATAAATAAACTGGGCTCTTGATTGGGAAGACCAGTAATTTTTCTTTTCTTCCCATATATTTCCTCTACTCTTTTCCTTTCCATTAATAGCTTCATGTTTTAAATAAGATAGCAGATATAGAATAATAATTATACAACTATCCTAGTAATGTTATCATATACCAACTGTTTGCTATACACTAGGTATTATGATAATCACTTTTTAATTTAATTTTATTCTTTATTAAGGTATCATTGATATACACTCTTATGAAGGTTTCACATGAAACACACTGTGGTTACTATATTTACCCATGTTATTGAGTTCCCCCCACAGCCAATTGCACTCACTATCCATCAGTGTAGTAAGATGCCAGAGTCACTACTTGTCTTCTCTGTGCTACACTGTCTTCCTCATGACCCCCCCACACCATGTGTGCTAATCATAATGCCCCTCAATCCCCTTCTCCCTCCCTTCACATCCACCTCCCCTGTCCCTTTCCCTTTGGCAACTGTTAGTCCATTCTTGGGTTCTGTGAGTCTGCTGCTGTTTTGTTCCTTCAGTATTTTTTCTTTGTTCTTATACTCCACATATGAGTGAAATCATTTGATACTTGTCTTTTTCGGCTTGGCTTATTTCACTGAGCATAATACCCTCTAGCTCCATCCATGTTGTTGCAAATGGTAGGATTTGTTTTCTTCTTATGGCTGTATAATATTCCGTTGTGTATATGTACCACCTCTTCTTTATCCAGTCATCTACTGATGGACACTTAGGTTGCTTCAATTTCTTGGCTATTGTAAATAGTGCTGCGACAAACATATGGGTGCATATGTCATTTTCAAACTGGGCTTCTGCATTCTCAGGGTAAATTCCTAGGAGTGGAATTCCTGGGTCAAATGGTATTTCTATTTTGAGTTTTTTGAGGAACCTCCATACTGCTTTCCACAATGGTTAAACTAATTTATATTTCCACCAGCAGTGTAGGAGGGTTCCCCTTTCTCTGCATCCTCGTCAGCACTCGTTGTTCCTAATCTTTTCTATGGTGGCCATCCTAACTGGTGTGAGGTGATATCTCATTGTGGTTTTAATTTATGTTTCCCTGATAATTAGCGATGTGGAGAATCTTTTCATGTGCCTGTTGGCCATCTGAACTTCTTCTTTGGAGAAGTGTCTCTTCAGATCTTCCACCCACTTTTTAATCATCAGGTTACTCGCTTTTTGGGTGTTCAGGCATTGGAATTCTATATAAATTTTGGATGTTAATCCCTTGTTGGATATGTCATTTACAAATATATTCTCCCATTTTTTAGGGTGCCTTTTGTTCTACTGATGATGTCCTTTGCTGTACAGAAGCTTTGTAGTTTGATGTAGTCCCATGTGTTCATTTTTGCTTTTGATACCCTTTCCCAAGGAGATGTGTCCAGGAAAAAACTGCTAATGTTTATATTTAAAATATTTTTGCCTGTGTTTTCTTCTAAGAATGTTATGGTTTCATGAGTTACTCAGGTATTTGATCCATTTTGAGTTTACTTTTGTGTACAGTGTTAGACAATAATCCAGTTTCATTACCTTGCATGTAGCTGTCCAGTTTTGCCAACACCAGTTGTTGAAGAGGCTGTCATTTCCCCCATTGTATATCAATGGCTCCTTTATCATATATTAATTGACCATATATGGCTGGGTTTATATCTAGGCTCTCTGGTCTGTTCCATTGGTCTATGGGTCTGATCTTGTGCCAGTACCAAATTGTCTTGATTACTGTGGCTTTGTAGTAGAGCTTGAAGTTGGGGAGCGTAATCCCCCCAGCTTTATTCATCCTTCTCAGGATTGCTTTGGCTATTTGGGGTCTTTCGTGGTTCCATATGAATTTCTGAACTATTTTCTCTAGTTTGTTGAAGAATGCTGTTGGTATTTTGATAGGGATTGCATTGAATCTGTAGATTGCTTTAGGCAGGATGGCCATTTTGACAATATTAATTCTTCCTATCCATGAGCATGGGATGAGATTCCATTTATTGGTATCTTTTAATTTCTCTCATGAGTGTCTTGTAGTTTTCAGAGTATAGGTCTTTCACTTCCTTGGTTAGGTTTATTCCTAAGTATTTTATTCTTTTGGATGCAATTGTGAATGGAACTGTTTTCCTGATTTCTCTTTCTGCTAGTTCACCGTTAGTGTATAGGAATGCAACAGATTTCTGTGTATTAATTTTGTATCCTGCAACTTTGCTGAATTCAGATATTAGAATTAGTAGTTTTGGAGTGGATTCTTTGGGGTTTTTTATGTACAATATCATGTCATCTGCAGACAGGGACAGTTGAACTTCTTCCTTGCCAGTCTGGATGCCTTTTATTTCTTTGTGTTGTCTGATTGCCGTGGCTAGGACCTCTAGAACTATGTTGAATAAAAGTGGGGAGACTGGGCATCCCTGTCTTGTTCCCAATCTTAAAGTAAAAGCTTTCAGCTTCTTGCTGTTAAGTATGATGTTGGCTGTGGGTTTGTCATATATGGCATTTATTATGTTGAGGTACTTGCCCTCTATACCCATTTTGTAGAGAATTTTTAGTATGAATGGATGTTGAATTTTGTCAAATGTTTTTCAGCATCTATGGAGATGATCATGTGGTTTTTGTCCTTTTTTTTGATGTGGTGGATTATGTTGATGGATTTTTGAATGTTGTATCATCCTTGCATCCCTGGAATAAATCCTACTTGATCATGATGGATGATCTTTTTGATGTATTTTTGAATTCGGTTTGCTAATATTTTGAGTATTTTTGCATCTATGTTCATCAGGGATGTTGTTCTGTAATTTTCTTTTTTGTGGTGTCTGCCTGGTTTTGGTATTAAAGTAATACTGGCCTCGTAGAATGACTTTGGGAGTATTCCCTCCTCTTCTACTTTTTGGAAAACTTTAAGGAGGATGGGTATTAGGTCTTTAATAAATGTTTGATAAAATTCAACAGTGAAACCATCTGATCCAGGAGTTTTGTTCTTAGGTAGTTTTCTGATTACCAATCAATTTCCTTGCTGGTAATTGATCTACTCAGATTTTTCTGTTTCTTCCTGGGTCAGCCTTGGAAGGTTGTATTTTTCTAGAAATTTGTCCATTTCTTCTAGGATATCCAGTTTGTTAGCATATAATTTTTCATAGTATTCTCTAATAATTCTTTGTATTTCTGTGGTGTCCATAGTGATTTTTCCTTTCTCATTTCCAATTCTGCTTATGTGTGTAGACTCTTTTTTTTTCTTGAGATGTCTGGTTAGGGGTTTATCTATTTTGTTTATTTTCTTGACAAACCAGCTCTTGCTTTCATTGATTCTTTCTACTGTTTTATTCTTCTCAATTTTATTTATTTATGCTCTATTCTTGATTATGTCCCTCCTTCTACTGTCTTTGTGCCTCATGAGTTCTTCTTTTTCTAGTTTCATTAATTGCGGGTTTAAACTGTTCATTTGGGATTGTTCTTCTTTTCTGAGGTAGGCCTGTAGTGCAATATACTTCCCTATTAGCATGGCCTTTGCTGTGTCCCACAGACTTTGCAGTGTTGAATCATTGTTGTCATTTGTCTCTATATATTATTTGATCTGTGTTTTTATTTGGTCATTGATCCATTGATTATTTAGGAGCATGTTGTGAAGCCTCCATGTGTTTGTGGTGTTTTTCATTTTCTTTGTGTAATTTATTTCTAGTTTCATACCTTTGTTGTCTGAGAAGCTGGTTGGTACAATTTCAGTCTTTTTAAATTTACTGAGGCTTTTTTTATGGCCTAGTATATGATCTATTCTTGAGAATGTTCCACGTGCACTTGAGAAGAATGTGTACCCTGTTTCTTTTGTATGGAGTGTTCTGTAGATGTCCGTTTGGTCCATCTCTTCTAATACGTTGTTCAGTGCCTCTGTCTCCTTACTTTTTTTCTTTCTCATTGATCTATCCTTTGGAGTGAGTGGTGTGTTGAAGTCTCCTAAAATGAATGCATTGCATTCTATTTCCCCCTTGAATTATGTTAGTATTTGTTTCACATGTAGGTGATCCTGTATTGGGTACATATTTATAATGGTTATGTCTTCGTGTTGGACTGACCCCTTTATCATTATGTAATGTCCTTTGTCTCTTGTTAGTTTCTTTGTTTTGGTGTCTATTTTGTCTGATACAAGTACTGCAACTCCTGCTTTTTTCTCCCTACTAGTTGCATGAAATATCTTTTTCCATCCCTTCACTCTCAGTGGGTGTATGTCTTTGGGTTTGAAGTGAGTCTCTTGTAGCCAGCATATAGACGGGTCTTGTTTTTTTATCCATTCAGTGACACTATGTGTTTTGATTGGTGCATTCAGACAATTTAAATTTAAGGTGATTAATCAAAGGTATGTACTTATTGCCATTGCAGGCTTTAGATTCGTGGTTACCAAAGGCACAAGAGTAATTCCCTTACTGTGTAACAGTCTAATTTAATTCACTTAGTATGCTATTACAAACTTACCTAAAAGTTCTTTTTTTTTCCTCCTCCATTTTTTATATATTGGTATCATATTCTGCACTCTTTGTGTACCCCTTGATTGACTTTGGGGGTAGTTGATTTGATTTTGCATCTGCTTAGCAATTAATTGTTTTACTTTGCTGTGGTTTTATTTCCCTTGGTGACAGCTAATTAGCCTTAGGAATACTTCCATCTATAGAAGTCCTTCCAAAATGCACTGTAGACATCTACAGAACTCTACACCCAAAAGCAACAGGATACACATTCTTCTCAAGTGCACATGGAACATTTTCCAGAATAGACCACATACTAGGCCACAAAAAGAACCTCAGTAATTTCAAAAATATTGAAATCCTACCAACCAACTTCTCACATCACCAAGGTATAAAACTAGAAATAAATTTTAGAAAGAAATCAAAAAGGCTCACAAATACATGGAGACTTAACAACACTCTCCTAATTAATCAATGGGTTAACGACCAAATCAAAACAGAAATCAAAGAATATATGGAGACTAATGACAACAACAACACAAAGCCACAACTTCTGTGGGACGCAGCAAAGGCAGTTCTAAGAGGAAAGTATATTGCAATCCAGGCCTATTTAAAGAAGGAAGAACATTCCCAAATGAATAGTCTAAAGACACAATTACTGAAATTGGAAAAAGAAGAACAAATGAGGCCCAAAGTCACCAGAAGGAGGGACATAATAAAGATTAGAGAAGAAATAAATAAAATTGAGAAGAATAAAACAATAGAAAAATCAATAAAACCAAGAGCTGGTTCTTTGAAAAAATAAACAAAATAGATAAACCCCTAGCCAGACTCATTAAGAGAAAAAGAGAATCTACACACATAAACACAATCAGAAATGAGAAAGGAAAAATCACGACGGACCCCACAGAAATACAAAGAATCATAAGAGAATATTATGAGAATCTATATGCTAACAAGCTGGAAAACATAGAAGAAATGGACAACTTCTTAGAAAAACACAACCTTCCAAGACTGACCAAGCAAGAAACAGAAAAACTAAACAGACCAATCACCAGTGACGAAATCGAATTGGTAATCAAAAAACTACCCAAGAACAAAACCCCTGGGCCTGATGGATTCACCTCTGAATTCTACCACACATATAGAGAAGAAATAACACTGATTCTCCTTAAAGTTTTCCAAAAATAGAAGAGGAGGGAATACTTCCAAACTCATTCTATGAAGCCAGCATCACTCTAATACCAAAACCGGGCAAAGACATCACCAAAAAAGAAAATTACAGACCAATATCCCTGATGAACGTAGATGCAAAAATACTCAACAAAATATTAGCAAACCGAATTCAAAAATACATCAAGAGGATCATACACCATGATCAAGTGGGATTCATCCCAGGGATTCAAGGATGGTACAACATTCGAAAATCCATCAACATCATCCACCACATCAACAAAAAGAAGAACAAAAAACCACATGATCATCTCCATAGATACTGAAAAAGCATTTGACAAAATTCAGCATCCATTCCTGATTAAAACTCTCAACAAAATGGGTATAGACGGCAAGTACCTCAACATCATAAAGGCTATATATGACAGACCCACAGCTAACATCATACTTAACGGCGAGACGCTGAAAGCTTTTCATCTATGATCGGGAACAAGACAGGGATGCCCACTCTCTCCACTGTTATTCAACATAGTACTGGAGGTCCTAGCCACAGCAATCAGACAAAACAAAGACATACAAGGCATCCAGATTGGTAAAGAAGAAGTCAAATTGTCACTATTTGCAGATGACATGATACTGTACATAAAAAACCCTAAAGATTCCATTCCAAAACTACTAGAACTAATATCTGAATTCAGCAAAGTTGCAGGATAAAAAATTAACACACAGAAATCTGTTGCTTTCCTATACACTAATGATGAACTAACAGAAAGAGAAATCAGAAAAACAATTCCATTCACAATTGCATCAAAAAGAATAAAATACCTAGGAATAAACTTAACGCAGGAAGTGAAAGACCTGTACTCTGAAAACTACAAGACACTCCTAAGAGAAATTAAAGAGGACACTCACAAATGGAAATTCATCCCATGCTCTTGGCTGGAAGAATAAATATTGTCAAAATGGCTCTACTACCTAAAGCAATCTACAGATTCAATGCAATCCCTATCAAACTACCAACAGCTTTCTTCAATGAACTGGAACAAATAATTCTAAAATTCATATGGAACCACAAAAGACCCCGAATAGCCAAAGCAATCCTGAGAAGGAGGAATAAAACAGGGGAATTACGCTCCCTGACTTCAAGCTCTACTACAAAGCCACAGTAATCAAGACAATTTGGTATTGGCACAAAAACAGACCCACAGACCAGTGGAACAGAATAGAAAATCCAAACATTAACCCAAACATATACAGTCAATTAATATTTGATAAAGGAGCCTTGGATATACAATGGGGAGATGACAGCCTCTTCAGCAGCTGGTGTTGGAAAAACTGGACAGCTACATGTAAGAGAATGAAACTGGACTACTGTCTAGCCCCATACACAAAGGTAAACTCAAGGTGGATCAAAGACCTGAATGTAAGTCATGAAACCATAAAACTCTTAGAAAAAAACATAGGCAAAAATCTCTTGGACATAAACATGAGCAACTTCTTCATGAACATATCTCCCCGGGCAAGGGAAACAAAAGCAAAAATGAACAAGTGGGACTATATCAAGCTGAAAAGCTTCTGTACAGCAAAGGACACCATCAGTAGAACAAAAAGACATCCTACAGTATGGGAGAATATATTCATAAAAAACGTATCTGATAAAGGGTTGACATCCAAAATATATAAAGAACTCATGCACCTTAACAAACAGAAAGCAAATAATCCAATTAAGAAATGGGCAGAGGACATGAATAGACACTTCTCCAAAGAAGAAATTCAGATGGCCAACAGGCACATGAAAAGATGCTCCACATCGCTAATCATCAGAGAAATGCAGATTAAAACCACAATGAGATATCACCTCACACCAGTGAGGATGGCCAACATCCAAAACACAAACAACAACAAATGTTGGCGAGGATGTGGAGAAAAGGGAACCCTCCTACACTGCTGGTGGGACTGCAAATTAGTTCAACCATTGTGGAAAGCAGTATGGAGGTTCCTCAAAAAACTCAAAATAGAAATACCATTTGACCCAGGAATTCCACTCCTAGGAATTTACCCTAAGAATGCAGCAGCCCAATTTGAAAAGGACAGATGCACCCCTATGTTTATTGCAGCACTATTTACAATAGCCAAGAAATGGAAGCAACCTAAGTGTCCATCAGTAGATGAATGGATAAAGAAGAAGTGGTACATATACACAATGGAATATTATTCAGCCATAAGAAGAAAACAAATCCTACCATTTGCAACAACATGGATGGAGCTAGAGGGTATTATGCTCAGTGAAATAAGCCAAGCCGAAAAAGACAAGTATCAAATGATTTCACTCATATGTGGAGTATAAGAACAAAGAAAAAATACCGAAGGAACATAACAGCAGCAGACTCACAGAACCCAAGAACGGACTAATAGTTACCAAAGGGAAAGGGACTGGGGAAAATGGGCGGAAAGGGAGGGATAAGAGGGGAAAAGGGGCATTACGATTAGCAGATATAATGTTGGGGGCGCACGGGGAGGGCAGTACAACTCAGAGAAGACAAGTAGTGATTCTATAGCATCTCACTACGCTGATGGACAGTGACTGTAATGGGGTTGGTGGGGGGGACCTGATGAAGGGGTAGTTTAATAACCATAATATTGCACATGTAATTGTAGATTAATAATAATAAAATAAATTATATTTTAAGAAAGAGAAAACAATGCACTATAGAGTTGGTTTGTGGGTGGTAAATTCTCTCAGCTTTTGTTTATCTGAAAATTGTTTAATCCCTCCCTTAAATTTAAATGATCACCTTGCCAGGTAGAGTATTCTTGGTTCGAGGCCCTTCTGTTTTATTGCATTAAGTATATCATGCCACTCCCTTCTGACCCTTAAGGTTTTTGTTGAGAAGTCTGATGATAACCTGATGGGTTTCCTTTGTATGTGATATATTTTCTCTCTCTATCTGCTTTTAAAAGTCTGTCCTTTTTCTTGATCTTTGCCATTTTAATTATTATATGTCTTGGTGTTGTCTTCCTTGGGTCCCTTGTGTTGGGAGATCTGTACACCTCCATGGCCTAAGAGACTATCTCCTTCCCCAGATTGGGGAAGTTTTCAGCAGTTACCTCCTCAAAGACACTTTCTACCCCTTTTTCTCTCTCTTCTTCTGGTACCCCTATAATGTGAATATTGTTCCGTTTGGATTGGTCACACAATTGTCTCAATATTCTTTCATTATTAGAGATCCTTTTTTCTCTCTGTGCCTCAGCTTCTTTGTATTCCTCTTCTCTAATTTCTATTTCATGTACTGTCTCTTCTAGTACATCTAATCTGCTTTTAAATCCCTCCATTGTATATTTCATTTCAGATATGGAATTTCTTAATAATTGAATCTCCATCCAAAATTCATCCCTGAGTTTTTGAATATTTTTCTGTACTTCCATGAGCATGTTTATGATTTTTATTTTGAATTCTCTTTCAGGAAGATTGGTGAATTCAGTTTCATTTGGCTCTTTTCCTAGTGTTTGCAAGATTTTTGTTTGAACAGGTTCCTTTGATGTTTCATGTTTGTATGTGTCACCCTCTAGTGCCCTGAAGCCTTAGTCTCTGGAGCTGCTCAGTCCCTGGAGATATGTCCGGGGTCGCAGAAGAGTGTTGCTGGTACCTTGGGGGAGAAAAGAGATGTTTCCTGCTTCCCCTCTGTAGTGCCTGTCTCCACTGTCAGAACCAGTGGGCTAGCACACAGGTGTAAGCCTCTGTCCTTTGAGTTTGTAACTGTCATAGGTGGGGCCTCCCTCTGGCTGGCCTGATGCCGGGATAGGGACTGCTGGTTTGCATACTGTTGCCAGAAGATCAGGAGGGAGGCACAGTAGGCTGTGTATCACAGTGGCAGATCTGGGAGCTGAGTAGCCAGCCAAGGGGATGGAGCACCTGAAGCTCCTGGAAGTTCCCAACCTGCTAGGCAGAGTGCACCCAGACAACCTTGTCCACCTATCCCTTCTCCCCTGCAGCAAGCTCCCTGTAAACCCTGCCCCTTCGGCAGCCCTCTCGCTGCTAGGAAGCCTCTCAGACCGCCCACCTTTCCTTTATCCTAGAGCGGCCAGATGTGGATCCCTGTCTTCCAGAAATGGCTGGAATCTCAGTTTCTCCAAGTATTCCACCTGTCTTAGCTTTCCAACCCCACTAATCTCCTGAGCACCATGCAATGTAGGTTTGTGCTCCCTTAGCAGATCTCCAGGACTGGGTGTTCAGCAGTCCTAGGTTTCCACCCCCTCCCCACTCCATTTCTCTCCCTCCCACCAGTGAGCTGGTGTTGGGGAAGGGCTTGGGTCCTGCCAGATCAAGGCTTTGGTATGTTACCCTGTTTCGTGAGGTCTGCTCTGTTCTCCAGGTGTATGCAGTCTGGTGCAGCCTTCTTTCCTGTTGCTCTTTTAGGATTAGTTGTATTAACTATATTTTCATAATACATGTCGTTTTGGGAGGAATTCTCTCTCTCACCTCTCATGCCACCATGTTTAATCTGGTTCCTCTGCCCATTTTTTAATCGGGTTATTTGTTTTTTGGTTGTTGAGGCATGTGAGTTCTTTATATATTTTGGATGTTAACCCCTTGTCGGATATGTCATTTATGAATATATTCTCCCATACTGTAGGATGCCTTTTTGTTCTACTAATGGTATCCTTTGCTGTACAGAAGCTTTTTAGTTTGATGTAGTCCCATTTATTCATTTTTGCTTTTCTTTCCCTTGCCCAAGAGGATGTGTTCAGGAAAAAGTTGCTCATGTTTATATTCAAGAGATTTTTGCCTATGTTTTCTTCTAAGAATTTTATGGTTTCATGACTTACATTCAGGTCTTTGATCCCTTTTGAGTTTACTTTTGTGTATGGAGTTAGACAGCAATATGATAATCACTTTTTATTCATTGTGCTATTTACTTCTCATAATAATTCTGCAAACTGAGTATAATTACCTACATCCTATAAATGAGAAAAGCAGGGCTCAGAGAGGTTATGTATTTTATCCACGGTCACACAGCAACTACATGGCAAAGGCAGGATTCGAATACAGGGCTATTTGTGTTGAAAGAATATTATTTTAACCACTAATATGATCATGCAATATTCCTCAAGGTTCTAACGCCTGATTAAAGAATTCTATGACTGTCTACAGGGATCTTTGAGTCTGCAATTCCAGACCTAAAGATAAAATTAAACAAGGATACACATATTTAAAATGATATTTTCTTCAATGTCCTTTAGCATGAGTCAGTTGGAATTTGTATATGGTCACTTAAGCCAAGAATTCTAAAATCAGAGAAAGAGATGAATTTGAGATTGGAACCCAAAGCCCCTATTTCCCTATCCAGTATACTCTGAACTCTAAACTGTCTGTTCAGACAAGTTCCAACTCAAATATGTTGCCCTCCAAAACATTTCAGCTCACTTCAGAAATCGCCAAGTCTCATCCCAGTCTCTGAACACTCATGTTTGCACACTGTCGTATGACACTAACTCTGGTTTGGTGTAAGAATACAGGCTTCACAGTGTCTACAAAAGTCAGTTTCTATGGTTACTTAGACCCCAAGCAAAACTGGAAATCTAGGCTCCATTTACAAGATGCTACTTCAACTGGAAGCAAAATAGAAAATACGTTCTATGTCTCCTGTCTTGGCTGGACAGGAAGTTTAGGAAAGGTTGGCCATTTACTCATCAGATTCTGGCTGCTTCTTCTGGGTGAGGTGTGAAGGTAAAGTCTGGGGAATTTCTCATAGTGCCATGGCCTCAGCTGGAAGGGAAGGAATCTTTTTAGATCTATTCTACAGTCACCCCACACCTGGCCACATTCTTATCTTTCCCTTTCATTATTCCAGTTCACCAACATAAAAGTATTACTACCTATATTCAGGAAATTTACAATAGCAAGAAATGGACATAAGTAACTTATAGGAGTTGATGGATATTTTGGTGTCTGGCAGAAACAGGAGACTTGAAGACAGGACTGGTGAGACAGGGTATGAGAAGTATGAAGTGATGTCTCTGTTAGTGAGATGGAAGCAGAGCGAGAGTATGTTTAATATTTGTCAAGACATGAAGGGAAGGGAGAGGATGATAGCTTTGCTCAACAAGTCATAGTACATAAGAACTGTGTAGTAGTTTCAGAACACTTACAAGCAGTTTTAGGGAAAATAGCACAACAGCTTTAAACAACAGTGAGTCACTTAATAGAAATTTAAAGAAATTTAAATTAAGACATTTAAATTTAATGATAACCTTCATTACTAAGAGGAGTTAAAAATAGTTGGCAACTTTAAAGTTGATATGAGAAATGAATATACACTTTTTGAAAATCCTTCAGTCAGAGATGGATATGTGGATAGACCTTGTGTCTAACCCAAAGATACATACTTGAATGGAAATTTAAATAATTCTTAAAGTGATTTTAACTTTACATAATAGATTGACTAGAAGAAAATCTGCATAAGCCAAATCTACTAAGTCCCTTTGTAGCTAGCCTGTATTCTTTCTTCTATTGCTCTTTCAGGCAAAACAAACAAAAAAATTGGGAAGAGTGAGCATCCCCCATTTTCACTCCACCTCAGTATTCCCTTCATAGTTTTGGTGCCTCCTCAGACGATCATTACATAAGCTAGACTGGACTATGAAGAAAAGCTCTGTAGAAAGTAAATAACTCTTCTGGCTGAAGGATGTGCTTATAAGAATAAAAAAACCTATGGAAACTTTAGTGTCTGTTGACAGATAAATGGATAAAGAAAATGTGGTAGATATACAATGAAATGTTATTCAGTCATAAAACCTATTTGTGACAATATGAATGAAACTAGAGGACTTTATGCTAAGTGAATTAAGCTAGTCACAGAAAGATAAATACTATATAATCTCATTTATAAGCAGAACCTAAAATAGGTGAACTCATAGAAACAGAGTAGAACAGTGGTTGCCAGTGGCTGGGAAGGTGGAAAAATGGGGAGACATTGGTCAAAGGGTATTAACTTTCAGTTATGCGGTAAGTTCTAGGGATGTAATGTACAGCATGGTGACTATAGGTAATAATACTATATTGGATACTTGAAGTTTTCTTCAGTGGCCACACCAAAAAAAAAAAAAGGTAGCTAGGTGAGGTGATGGATATGTTAATTAACTTGATTGTGGCAATCCTTCTACAGTGTATATGCATATCAAACCATCACATGTTACATCTTAAATAAATACAATTTTATTTGCCAATTATACCTCAGTAAAATTGGAGGGAAAAAAAGAAAAGCCTAGATTTGAATTCTGGCCCTGCCATTTATTCCTTGTGTGAAATTTGAGGTTGTTTAAATTCATAAACCTCACCTTCTCAGTGACACAATTAAGGATTATAAAATCCAACTCACAGGCCTGTTGGATGGATTAAATGAGACAATAAACGTAGAGCTGTTTGACTAATGGCTGGAGTACAATGCCATGGAGTACACACACACAACACATGTTATTTCAAAAAAAATTGGTTTAACTCCATTGATTTAATGTTCCATTTTGCCCCTGTAGTCAAGGAATAGATTGCAGAGGATGACCAAAGCAGAGGGGACAATGCACTAACTGGGCATAATTGAATCAGGAAGGTCTTGTCCAGTGGGAACCAAATTGGGAGGTGGAAGAGCTCAGTTTAGTTCTGACACTGCCATCGATGCCTGCATTACTTCTGAACAAATGATTTCATTCTCTTTTTAAACACGAGTTGGAATAGACTTCTAGATTTTTGTGCTTCTAGATTATTTCATCCTTGAATAAACAAGATAGGGAAATTATTTTATAAGTCAGTGTTTGAAGGAACAGTCTGTTCTTAATGCTGTTTTGTGAGCGCTGCTTCCAGGGTTGACTGGTGTTTGGATGTGCACCCTTGGTCCTGAAAACCTCCAGAAGATGCTGTGTAAAAGCTCCATGCAAATCACTGTCACCAGTAGGACTTGTCTGCCATGATTTCCCAGTGTAGTTGAATAACTTCATTCGTTCGAGTTGTGTCTTGATACGCTTTTGCAATCGTTGGGATCAAAAAGGTAATCTTTACAGTCTGAGTTTGGTTAGTAGAGAAAAATCTTGTGGCAGCCCTCTGAAACTGCAATTCCTCTCCTTTGTTCCATCATCTAGTCATTGCAAACCCTGGAAATAGGATGAAATTCAGGAAAAGCAAATTTAGAGGGACACAAGCGAAAAATCTCCAGGTTAATACTAGCGAAAGTCTAGTGCAGAACATGCCTTTGTTGATCAATCTAAGAAGTTAACAGGCTGTGAAATAAGAGGTAGTCTCCAAATGTGATTTCTCCCTGGTAGAATTGTGATGGAAAATAATGCAGTGAAATGTGACTTAGGATGACCTGTGGAAATTTAATTCAGCTCTGCCCGCTGGCTTCCACTTAAATAGTCTTATAGCCAGTGCTTGTTTGAACCTTGGTGGCCTCTCCCCTGACCCTGATTCTTTCATTTATCATTCTCTGTGTTTCCTGTCTTTCTCATCATCTTAGATTATATATTACTGGCGACTAGGGTATTTTGAAAGAGACTTTTATTTTGTTTAGGGAGTGAAAGGATTTTTCACTGGAGTTCTTTCTCTGGCTTTTGTTAGGAGATAAATGAGTGGGAGTAAAAATGGGATCAAAAGGAAGGGAAGATAAACTGAAGGGAACAAGATGTAATGTAATTTCTTGTTTTGTTTTGAGGGAGCAGCAGAAGGGCAGGTGAAATGGATACGGGCTGAGGTGTGGGGTTAGTAATGAGGAGAGTTTGATATGAACGCTTGTTTTGTCTTGCTTTTCCGCTAGACTTTGAGGTCATTGAGGTTTGCCCCTGGCTTTTATTCATCTTTAAAACAAAACAGCTGCTCATTGCTTGAAGTAAGCCAATATCCCTCTCACATGTATTCCCAATTTTCTGGTGACCTAGCAGATGGGAAGGATTTGGAGTCAATAGGACTGAATATGAATTCTTCTCTGTCATTTATTAATCTCTGCAATTTCCCCAATTCCTCATTTTCTTTATATAAAAAAAGGTAGTTATAATGGAAAGTAGTTTATAGAGTTGCTATGAGGTTTAAATGAGCTAATGCATGTAGGCATCTAGCTGCCACAGTGCCTGCATATAATAAATGCCCACGAAAGTTACTATTATTATTATTATTTCTAACTAGCTGCATGACCCTGGATGAATCATCTCACTATAGCATGTGAGGGGTGACACTTGTAACATAAACTGTTGTAAAGATTTAATGAGATGATCCTTGTAGAATACCCAATAAGTGTCTGTGATGTAGTAGTTGCCCATTGAATGTTAGTTCCCATCTCTCTATTCCCAGCTGCCTTTTCTATTCTTTACTTACGCTATTTCCCAGCAAGTAACCAATGCTCTGGCCAAACTGAGCAACTGGTTTGTAAGATGTCCCTCGGTGTTTGCCATCACACCTTCTCTCTTTTTCTGCTTTCCTGTCTCTGTCTATAGCTACTTCGAGCATTTTTTAAGACTTGTCTCAAACGCCACCTACTTCATGATATACTCCATAAGTAAGTTTCCCAATGGGTTATTTCTCCTTCTTTTAAACACTCCCTTAGTGCTCTGTTTTATATCTAAACTAGCCCATGTTTTCTTCCTTTCTGAATTACAGGTATTTCTCTTCTCCCTCTGGCCACTCCCCCACTCCCCAGGTATTGATGGTACAGTCACTGGTCTCCAGGCACATTTATCCACCAGACCCCACTCATTATTTAGGAAACTGTCATGTCTAGAAAGACTGAATTCTTTCTTGCTGAAAAAAGAAAGAATTCTCTTGATGAATTTATATGTTGCATTAAATGAGTCTTGTGTGTGCTCATAATAACTCTAGGACACCCTTTCATCAACCTTACCTGATTTCCATTACAGAATACTGACATTATCTGTTTATATAACTGTGTCCTACACTGAATTTTAAGCTTCTCAAGGGAAGCTAGGACTTGTCATCCATATTTGTGGCCCTAGTCCCTTACATATTGTCTTATCTGCATACCTAGTACACAGTGCTTGAAACCACAAGAGCTTAGAGTAGTTGCCCTTAACAATCCACCCTAGCAGGCTCATAACACATACTCAGAATATCCCTGCCCTTCAACTGAAGTATAAATTTGATCCCTTGTGAAGATAGGAAATTGCCATAATTTGAAACACAGAATAACTATACAGTATGCCAAAAAGAAAAAAGGGAAAAATGCTGTTTCACTTATATATTTTTTCTATTTTTGCTTTATGTGGCAATCTGACTATCGAATTAGTGGATTACCCTCTTTATGAAATAGCAATATACCTGAAAATTTTACAGATAATAACATTGTAAAATTCAGTTATAGCCTAAATACATGAAAAAGTATATTCCTTCTTCAAGGAAAATCACTTAAATAGCAAGAATTCCTTTGGGAGAATAAAACAAGAAATGTCCCTTTGCTATGTGTGAGGTGTAAATTGTGCCTGTATGTGGCTTTTTGTTATTTCTAGATTTTTACACATTGATCTACTGGCGTGGACTCATGCACACAACATGAAGTTTATATAAAGAAGCCAACCCATTCATAGTACCAAACGTTTGCCAGTTAAAGACATAAGTGTAATGGAAAGAAAACAAGAATATGTGGCAGATTGCCAAAGGGCAGAATTAATTAATGTAATTACTTTTTTAATTAAAAATGAATAATTAATATTTATTAAATAACATTTCATTTCTTTCTTTTCTCCACTTTTTTTCTAGTTCATCAAAACAAGCCTCTCATCTATGCCAAATAGTTTAAAGCAAAGCACCATTTTTAGTTTGAAAAGGAAAAATATGACTTATCTATAAATAATATATACAAAAAGTTAATTCATGAAAGAGAGATAGTAGGACTATCCAAAAGCTGCACCTCTCTCGGTATACAAATTTTTTTATATTCACTGAACAGCTAAAAGGAAGACAATTTTGTGCCACTTTCCCTTTTCTCAGAAGCTGTGCTGTATTTGTTGGAATGAATTTTAGTGCTTTCTTCCCATCTTCAAATGATGATGACATATGAACTTTCTCACAAGGTCAGCAGCCCCAGTTGGAGGATTTGTGGAGATACATGTTTTCAAGCCAAAGACTCTTGGGAATGAGAGGGGACACAGATCCAGATATTGGCTGTTCATTATACTGGGGACTCTCTGGAAAAGCAGTGTTTAAAAACTTAATATCTTGGTGCCAGAAATAAATCAAATGGACAATGGTGCAAAAAGAAAAATGTTCATGGAACAACTGGAGGTCAATTTTCACCTTAGCTAGTGTAGCAACTCGAACTCGAATTTCTCAGCCCCCACATTTGCTCTTCATATTGTGCTTTGTACCTGGCCTTGCCCCTTCCAAGGACACACAATTCATCTGGCTGGGTTTTTTCCTGTGTAGGCTTAAAGATAAGCAAAAAAACTGACTCATTGCTCTTCTTGCCAACATGTCTTCCTGTTGCACAAAAAAGAAGGCGGCCATGAATAGATTTGGCAAGGCTGAGTTGTAGGAATGATTTCCATATGGCAAGATTAATTATTCAGACACAGGACAGTTAAAGAACCCGAAGGCTTTTGAGTATCCTGGAAGAAAAGATCAAGGAAGAAAAAATTATTGAAATGTTTCAGTGATTCTCTAAATAAATTTATACAGGCCATGGTATAGAGCCTATTTTTAAGCCATCTACAGCTTAAATTATGTTTTAAGGAAAAAATATCCACTAAGGGCATGTAACAATTTTTTTTTTCCAAATGCCCAAAACCTTTATGTTAACAGATGAAATGAAAAGTTCACATTTACTTGGTATATTTTGTGAGGAAAATCTTTGCTTCTATTTATAGATAGGAGACCTAAGGAAAACTGTTACAATTTTGTTAGGTAAAGACGTTTTTATTTCTAAGAAGTAAAATGGTTTTAGGTATTTAGAGAGAAAAAGAAATGTAGATAACCTGAGAAACGAGCTTTGTGAAAATCATTGACTCATAACTTTGCCCTTAAACCGTCTTCCTCTGTTATTCACACACTACCTACAAAGATAAGTTGAAAAAAATTTTTTTTTTTTAATATAATTTATTTTATTATCATTAATTTGCAATTACATGTGCAATATTACGATTATTAAACTACCCCTTCATCAGGTCCCCCCCACCAAACCCATTACAGTCACTGTCCATCAGCGTAGTGAGATGCTATAGAATCACTACTTGTCTTCTCTGAGTTGTACTGCCCTCCCCGTGCCCCCCCAACATTACATCTGCTAGTCGTAATGCCCCTTTTTCCCTCTTATCCCTCCCTTCCCACCCATTTTCCCCAGTCCCTTTCCCTTTGGTAACTATTAGTCCGTTCTTGGGTTCTGTGAGTCTGCTGCTGTTTTGTTCCTTCAGTATTTTTTCTTTGTTCTTATACTCCACATATGAGTGAAATCATTTGATACTTGTCTTTTTCGGCTTGGCTTATTTCACTGAGCATAATACCCTCTAGCTCCATCCATGTTGTTGCAAATGGTAGGATTTGTTTTCTTCTTATGGCTGAATAATATTCCATTGTGTATATGTACCACATCTTCTTTATCCATTCATCTACTGATGGACACTTAGGTTGCTTCCATTTCTTGGCTATTGTAAATAGTGCTGCGATAAACATAGGGGTGCATCTGTCTTTTTCAAACTGGGCTGCTGCATTCTTAGGGTAAATTCCTAGGAGTGGAATTCCTGGGTCAAATGGTATTTCTATTTTGAGTTTTTTGAGGAACCTCCATACTGCTTTCCACAATGGTTGAACTAATTTGCAGTCCCACCAGCAGTGTAGGAGGGTTCCCTTTTCTCCACATCCTCGCCAACATTTGTTGTTGTTTGTGTTTTGATGTTGGCCATCCTCACTGGTGTGAGGTGATATCTCATTGTGGTTTTAATCTGCATTTCTCTGATGATTAGCGATGTGGAGCATCTTTTCATGTGCCTGTTGGCCATCTGAATTTGTTCTTTGGACAAGTGTCTATTCATGTCCTCTGCCCATTTCTTAATTGGATTATTTGCTTTCTGCTTGTTAAGGTGCATGAGTTCTTTATATATTTTGGATGTCAACCCTTTATCAGATACGTTTTTTATGAATATATTCTCCCATACTGTAGGATGTCTTTTGTTCTACTGATGGTGTCCTTTGCTGTACAGAAGCTTTTCAGCTTGATATAGTCCCACTTGTTCATTTTTGCTTTTGTTTCCCTTGCCCGGGAGATATGTTCATGAAGAAGTTGCTCATGTTTATGTCCAAGAGATTTTTGCCTATGTTTTTTTCTAAGAGTTTTATGGTTTCATGACTTACATTCAGGTCTTTGGATCGACCTTGAGTTTACCTTTGTGTATGGGGCTAGACAGTAGTCCAGTTTCATTCTCTTTCATGTAGCTGTCCAGTTTTTCCAACACCAGCTGCTGAAGAGGCTATCATTTCCCCATTGTATATCCAAGGCACTTTTATCAAATATTAATTGACTGTATATGTTTGGGTTAATGTTTGGATTTTCTATTCTGTTCCACTGGTCTGTGGTCTGTTTTTGTGCCAATACCAAATTGTCTTGATTACTGTGGCTTTGTAGTAGAGCTTGAAGTCAGGGAGTGTAATTCCCCCTGTTTTATTCCTCCTTCTCAGGATTGCTTTGGCTATTCGGGGGTCTTTTGTGGTTCCATATGAATTTTAGAATTATTTGTTCCAGTTCATTGAAGAAAGCTGTTGGTAGTTTGATAGGGATTGCATTGAATCTGTAGATTGCTTTAGGTATAGCCATTTTGACAATATTTATTCTTCCTAGCCAAGAGCATGGGATGCATTTCCATTTGTTAGTGTCCTCTTTAATTTCTCTTAGGAGTGTCTTGTAGTTTTCAGAGTACAGGTCTTTCACTTCCTTCGTTAGGTTTATTCCTAGGTATTTTATTCTTTTTGATGCAATTGTGAATGGAATTGTTTTTCTGATTTCTTTCTGTTAGTTCAT
>JAVSCE010009065.1:0-72099 GCA_032199065.1 Smutsia gigantea
ACTTATATTTTAATGTCTAGGAAATGTCAAGTTTTCTATTGCACATAAAAAATTTATTTCCCAACTTATAAAACATACGCCAGAAATTTTATAAATATTTTGAAGACTAGTGGCAATTGGGTTTTCTTACGCTGTTGTGTCCTTTGTCTAAACATTGTGGAGAAATATTTAGTGCTCATAATCTAACATTGTTGGGGATCCAATATGTAAATCCAACACCTAAAAACATCCATTTTTAGAGCAGAAATTACTTTTTTAAAAAGATTTTTCAAAATACATTACAAATAATGTATTCTAACTGGGATAATCATGTTTCTGTTTGAGTTCACACTCCTGCATTAAAAATTTCCTTCTAATTCCTAAGGCACATAAATGTATACCATTGTTACTTATATACCAGCTTTAATCTAAGTTTAAAGTCCGTGTATTTTCTTATTTGTATCTTGAGACTGCCTAGGATATACTTGCAAATCATAAACATTCAGTAAACATCTGTTGAATGAATGAATGAATTTTATAAATGAGAGCTACCAAGATTTATTCTGAATTTTCATTAATTCCATTCATAAGTGACCTAGAAAAAACCATGCTGTTTCTATCAAAAGGTGATATAAACTTCCATTATATGGGATATATTATAATCACTGGCATACATTTTAAGCAGAAAACAACAGCAGCAAGACAATAGGGCAGAAAAGTCCAAAGTGGCTGGAACAGTGGTGTTCTGTTTGGTATGCATGATGTTTTCAAAGATTTTGGACTCAATATTTAAAGTCAGGTTATTTGACATAAACATTAGGATTTCTGGGTTTTCTGAATTTCCAAGTAAGCCAACACTGCCTCCATTCCCAAAGTCACCAGCAGTCATAGCTTTAGATCCTGGGCTGACTGGAGTTCCCCCTCTGCTGTGCCTGTGTCTCCACTGACCAGGGGTCAGTTCCCCTGAGCCTGGGGCTGCAGCAGGAAAGGAATACACTCACTGAATGGTTTGAATGAAATCAGTTTCTAAATTTCTAAGTTCGGGTGTTCTTTCCTCAAATTAGTGCGCCTGAGTTCACAATCACGCTTCTTGCACTGCACAGAGAAAAGGATGTCCTCGCCCATTACAAATCTAACTGTGGAGTAAAGCCCTGGGGCATAAAATTCAGGGGGCCTGAAACAAAACCCAGGCTGCCTTAATGATTAACCAGAGCACCCAAGGCCTCAGGAGTTGCCTGTCTCTCCTGTCTCACACCTGCTTGGGTTCCTGCGGAGGCCTGGCGTTAGAAGTGGGGTCCGCTCATGACGCTTGAAATTCAGATAAACTGTACAATAGGCTGATGAGAATAATGGCAACTTTTATTCCAGTTTTTGGGTCGTTAATTAGTTAATTAAATGTATTGAACAAATGCATGGCTCTTGAGGGAAAGTCTCTCAAGTATGCAATGGACAAGCAGATACGAGAAACGCCCCCAACTCTTTTTTTGTTGTTGTTGTTTCTTAAAGCTTTATGTATTTATTTGGATTTAAATGTAGTTATTATCAGTCATTATTAATTCTCTTATTTCATATTGGTATCTGGGTCTGATTTTAGCAATACTTTTATAAATAAACAAAAAAATCATAAGGTCCAATAAAATTAATGCTTCATTCTGATTTTGAAAGTTGTCTCATTTTTGATAATTCTCCAGACCCGAACACCAGAATCCAGTGTGTGTGTATCTACATATTGACTAGAAGAATACTAAATTATGATTTTAAAACTGCTCCTACACAGATAACAGATAATCAGGTAATCATTTATATAGTAGAAGAAAATCCCCATTTACTTTAAGGCAGATTTGGAGTTTGATTTGTCTCTCTTCTTCATTCACTAATTCCTAGCTTAGTGGTTATTTTTTGAAATGAAATTGTTTTCTTAGTTAAGTATACAATGTTCCACTCTGAAAAAAAAAAGTAATTTACAGTATTAAAACGCTTACAAAGGACAACCTAAAAATGATAGAATAGAAAATGAAAAAAATTAATGTGAGGGTACAACTATTTTTAGAAGTCATTAATAACCAGTTTATGTAAACTACTAGCAACAACGAAAAAATCATTGTTCGATGGATTTTTAAAAATATTTTGTCCTTATTTTTTTACATTAACTGTTGGTTTGAAGTATTTTCTTTTTGCCCTGAACATCAATGCATCCAGAGGAAACAGTGACTGGCATGTTAGAGTATGAATAATGCAGTAATCTGGAATTGCCTATCCTTTCCGCTTTAGATGAGAGTTAATGAATAAAAATAGAATTCAGAATTTTGAGTTCATACTAACTGCTTCAGAAATCTTTGCAAAAAGAACTATTTTTAGTGACCCATGAGGTCTTATGAATTTCTATGGGAATATCAAGCAAACAATTCCTAAAATTGGTCACAAATTATCTCATACTTATTTAGCTCCATTCTCAACTACAATCACTTTTTTTGAAGATTACCCTAAAATAAAAAGTAATTGGTCCTGCATCTCAATGAGCAGCTGCTCTTGGATATGCACAGTCATTTCAAACTCATCATCTTTCCCCCTCTCTGGACTTCCTTATTTTTCTCAAATGAATGAATTCTATCCTCCTAGTAACTCTAACTTGACAATTTTCCTTTATGCCTTTTTCTCCATCTTCCCCAAATCCAATAATGAGAAACCAACAATTATTTTTTCTTGTCATTGATACCTTATTTTAATTCCCATTGTCATTATCTTGGTCTCAGAACTCATTACTTCACAGCAAGACTATTTTAATAATTTCTTAGCTGATCTTTCTTGATTTTGTTTCTGGCCTCTCCAATATTGTTCATATACCACGGCTTTCTTTACTTGGTTCATTTTTCCTACTCAAAATGCTTCAAGATTTCTCCATAACCAACAAAATAAAAACTCCCTAATCTATCATCTAAGACAGTTTTCTTCTGACTCCAATTTATTCAACTAACCATATTGACTCACTCAACAGACATTTTTTTAGAGTTTCTCTGTGCCAGGAGCTATGCTGGGAACTTGGCATATAGAGTAAGGTATGATCCTTGGAACTTATTATCAGTAAGAGGACATTAGCCAGTAACGCTCTCCATGACCCCTCCACAATTCTGAGTGTTTATTTTTTCATTCAGTGACTAAATTCACTTCTCATTTCCTCCATGGAAACTCTGAACTATCTCTATCCATTTTAGTTTCTTCCTCCTCTGAACTTCTATCTCATGGTATTTGTTTACGATAATCTAGCCAACTTGTTCTTTTTTTCCCCCACAGCTTTCTTGAGAAAATTGACATATAACATTATGTACGATGTGATGCTCTTATATATTGCAAAATGATTCAATAAGGTTGAGAGTGAAGACATGCATTCCTTCACATAATTAAAGTTTTGTGTGTGTGTGGTGAGAATATGTAAGATCTATTCTCTTAGCAGCTTTCAAATAAATTAATACATTGTTAACTCTAGTCATCATGTTGAATATTAGATACTCTGAATTTATTCATCTTATAACTGGAAATCTCCCCATTTCCCTAAGTGTCCCCCAGCTCTGGCAACCACCATTCTACTCTCTGTTTACATGAGTTTGGCTTTTTTTTTTTAGCTTCCAAATGCAAGTGAGATCATACAGTAGTGGTCTTTCTCTGGCTCACTTAATTCACTTAGCAAAATGCCTTCAAATTCCATCCATGTTGTTGCAAATGGCAGGATTTCATTTTTTCTTGTGACTGAATAATGTTCCATTATATATATATATATATACCACATCTTCTTTATCCATTCATCCACTAATGGACACGGAGGTTTTTTCCATATATTGGTGCCTCGCCTGAGGGTTTCAGCCCTGGGCAAGTTCGTTATGGATTCAGTGAGATAGAAAAATGACAAAAGAATGTTGTGGGTGAAAAGGGGCTCGTACTAAGCTATTTTATTCTCATGGGCAGGTCAAGCCCTAGAATCCCATCTGCTTCCGCCCCAGCAAGCCCGCCTCAGTCTCTGCTCTTCGCTCCTGGCTCTGCCCCAGGCGCTGCTCTCTGCTCTCCAGTCTCTGCCCTCTTTTCTAGGTTCTGCTCTCTGGCTTCCCTCTGCTCTGCTCCAGGCTCTGCTTGGCTCTGCAGGCTCTCAGCTTCTGCTTTGGACTCACCTCTAGCACTGGGTAGAGCTCTTTATACAGCAGCACAGGCAATAATGGCTTATCGCCAACGGGTATACAAGTATGCGCCTGCACAGTAGGCTAAGTATTACATCATTGTATGTATACAATGGGTATCAGGTGAGGATCCTGGCCATGGAACTTCCATTTTCCCCATAGTTGGCTACTGTGACTAATGCTGCAATGAACATGGGGGTGCAGATACCTCTTCAAGGTGGTGATTTCATTTCCTTCGGATAAATACCCAGAACTGTTGGCCATTTATGTATCTTGTCAAGAAGTCTATTCAGGGTCCTCTGCCCACTTTTTATTTAGGTTATTTGTTTTTTTGTTATTGAGCGATATGATTTCCTTATATAGTGTGAATATTAACTCCTTATCTGATATATGCTTTGCAAATATTTTCTTCCATTCCACAGGCTGCTGCTTCACTCTGCTGAGTTTTTTTCTTTTTTAAAAAATGCTGTGCAGAAGCTTTTCAGTTTGATGCAGACCCACTTATCTATTCTGCTTTGCTGCTTGTGCTTTTGGTGTCATATTCAAAACATTGAATGTGACATTGTGCCACACTGTCTTCTACAAAAGGAATTCAAAAAGAAACAATGAACAAGATTGAGATCTGCAAATCTGGCTCTGGAGGTAAGGATGGGAGTGTCTTTCACCTGGTCCCTGGATGTGCTGGACTGTTCTCTGTAGCTGGAGGGGCTAGCCAAGAGGATAGGGCCCTTGGATTCCCTGAGGTAAAGAATGACTATCTGCCGCCTGATCCCTGGGCCTGCAGGCCTGCTCATGGGCTGGGAGGGCCTGGAACGGAGCATAGAGCTGTCCAGGTTCTATGGGAGCACAGACAAGAGTGTTTTCCAGTTGTTCTCGGGGCCAGCAGGACCGCTCATGGACTGTGGCTGGGAGGGGCCTGAGCCATGTATAGGACCCTTTTAGATCTCGGGGGTGCAGCCAAAAGTGTCTCCTGCAGGATCCCTATGCCAGTAGGGCTTTTCACAGACCATGGTTGGGATGGGAGCCCAGTTACAGGCCCTTTCAGACTCTGCAGGCTGTTGGCGGACTTACCTCCAGGGGCTCCCAGATCGTGGCGGGGAGTGGCTGTGGGCCATTTCAAGCTGCACAACTGGGACCAGGTTCTGAATGCCTATTACCCAATGCATGGGTGGGCAGGACTGCTCCCAGGTCTCTTGTGTATGGTGCTGGTGACAGGACAAGCCGAAAAGGGTGGTAGCAGAGTAGAACTCAGGAATAAGAAGCTGTTTCCTTTTCGATAGCTGGGACCATGGTTGGCAAGTCAGCCACCTGGTTGTGGGCTTGCCTTCTCAAAACAGCTCTCCTAACTTGGGCTGAGCCAGAGTTGCACAGTCTTCTACCTGAACTTCAAAGCTCTCAAAAAGGTACTTTAGTCCATAGATGGATGCCAAATTATTGTTGTTGTGGTTGGGATACAAGCTAAGGATGTCTTATTTGGTTATGTTGCTGATGTCACTCCTTGATAAAATAACCTAGAAGATTTGTTCTTAATCAGGGGCAATTTTCCTCCCATGGGACATTTAGCAACATCTAGAAACATTTTTAGTAGTAGTCATGACTGAAAGATGGGTGGTACTGGCATCTAATGGCTAGAGGCGAGGGATGCTAAACATTCTAAAATGTATGGACATCCCCCACAACAAAGAATTATCTGGCCTCAAGTATTCATATTGCTGAGACTGAGAAATGCTGATCTGGGTAATTGTTTATCAATGCATATAAGCTTTTTTCCCCAATTATGTCATAACCTTATTGAAACAGAAGGCATTTACTTTTCTATTTATTTTCCTGACTTTTGAAAAACAGTGTAGTGGGTTAAATGTTGGTTCCCCCTACCCAAAATACATCAAATCCCTGGAACATGTGACTGTTGCCCTATTTGGAAAAAGGGTCCTTGCAGATATTATTAAAAGTCTTGAGATAAGATCATCCTGGATTATCCAGATGAGCTTGAAATCCAATGAGAAGTGTCCTTATAATAGACACACAGAGGAGAAACACACAGAGGAGAGATACACACACAGAGGAGGAAATGTGAATACAGAAGCAGAGACTGAAGGGCTGAGGTCACATGCACAGAGGAGAAGTGATGGGAAGGTGAAGGCAGAAACTGGAGTGATGTGGCCACAAGCCAAGGAATCCAAGGCAGGCCACAGCCACCAGAAGCATGAAGGCAAGGAAGGAGGCTCCCCTAGAGCCTCAAGAGGGAGTGCAGCCTGCCTGCACCTTGATTTAGGACTTCTAGCTTTTAGAACTGTGATAAACTAAATTTCTGTTGTTTTAAGCCATCGAGTGTGTGCTAATTTGTTATAGCAGTTTCTGGAAACTTATACATACAGTAAATACAATGCCTCACCCATACTAGGTACTTAATAGATATTTCATATTTATGAAGGAAATTGTCTTGCTTCTTTGTAGAAATTCAGTTATGTCTCCTTGCAAAATCTAATCATATGCATGTTCTTGTACCTGCATATGACTTCCCTCAATGTTACAGTGTGTCACTAAACTACTAGACATATTAGCAAGTGAATTAATAGAATACTACCCTTGAGAGAGGCCACATGATGCAATTATCAAGGTGCTAGATGTACATTTGCTCATGTATGTACTCATTGATTTATTTCAAATGTACTCCATATGGATGTCTTCTACTGAACCTGTTAGCTATAAGATGTAATGCTGTAACTTAGAAGCTAGTTGTGGTTAATGTAGTTTGCAGCAACATCAGCTTTAATCTCTAGATGGCACTATGTTATAAGAAATCAACCTAAGAATTGATATGATTTCATATAACTGTTTCTGGAAATGTAGAATATTTTCCTGCTAAAATCTCCCAAGAAATTATGTACAGTACTATAAATGTTCTATTTTACTAAATATGGGTAGGCTTCTAATGTTCATATTACTATGTGATAAGGAAAGATAATAGAGGGATTGAATTTTAAAATGTGCTGACCAACAGTAAAGAATATATCAGAAAAGTTAATTTTCTAACAAGTTTCTGGATCATTCTGCATACATTCATGGGAAAATGTATAAACAACGAATGAGATAGCTCTGATTTCTTGTATTAGAATGTCCACATAACCTGGGACTTTATCTTTCATAGTGATAAGGGAAGATTAATAATCTACTCTTCATTTCAGCTTAAAATATAAACAAGATGACATATTTATTCTTAATCCTCATTACTGAAATTCCAAAGTCAGTCTCAGATGAGATGAGATAATGTTACTTGTATCATCTTTTCCCTAATTCTATTTTTTACATTCTTTGCCTTTCTTTTGAAGAACATTTTTTGTCTTGAGCTTCCAGTGATTTCTAGGAATTTAAAAAATTCTATAATCCTGAAGGCTTTTGTAATTAGATTTTCTCAATTTGCATATATGGTAAACTCATTTAAATCAATGAAATAATCTCTCATCCTTGTCTTCTCCACTTCCAAAGCATCCTGAACCACTGCTATGGTACATTTTCATTTATTGTTATGTATTTTAATTATTTGCATACAGATCTTACCTTTGTAAAATTATACACTCGTGGGGGTAAGGCATCCTGACTTATTTACTTTTATGCGAAATGGTATGAGCTTAGAAACCACTTGTTAAAACGGATTTGGTAGTGCACAACGTGATCCAATTCAAAGAAAAAAATTGTTTATTTGTGAGTTGTTTCTTTTTTCGGCCCTTTTTCTTCTTTAAAAACATCTGAATGTCTTTGATCTGAAATATACAGTGTGACTGCCAAGGAAAAACAGAGTTTCTTGATTAGATCAATGATTTGGGGAGGATTAAATTATTAAATAAAATGTTGGGACATTCAGTACAGTTTAGTTGAATTTCTTCATTTTCTTCACACAAATGAAAAAGCAATCTACCATCACCCCTACCAATTCTAACCTTCAACTTTCCTCTTTCTTCAGATTTCAATTTATCTGCCCATTCTTACACAGTTCTTTCATTTTAGAGAAATGTTGCCCTTTTTTGTTCCTAAAACACACTGCCCTTCCCATACTACAGCACACATATTGGACTTCCATTGCTTATTACTTTGTCTATGTCTTTCATAATTCTTTAAACTTCAAAAGGACGAGAACCATGTATATCTTATTTACCTTTGTATCCGCAGCACTTGGCACAGAGTCTGCTATATTGCAAGCACACAGTGTCTACTGTGTGAATGACAGTGGAATGAATGATTTAGGATGAAGGGGAAACACTTACACCATTTACCTTCCCAGTATGTTGGGATACTTATGTGTCAAGCACTATGCTAAATACAAGAGGTGGAGCAGCGAGCACAACAGACAAATCCCCCTGCCTTCATGGAGCTCCCATTTTAGTGGGTGAAGGCAGACAAGTCAACAAATAAATACATAAGTCAACAAGTGAATACAAAGAAGACATATCTGAAAAAAAGCTAAAAATACTAATAAATTAGTTTATAACATATAAAAATGAGGCAGGTAAATGTGATAGTGTTCAAGGTATTCCAGAAAGGCCTTTCTGAGGAGATGCAGTTGAGGCGAAGTGGTGGGTGGGGTGTCTGTATTTCGTGGCAGAACATTTCTTTTGGAGAACAGTTAATGCAGAAGGCATGAAGCAGACATTTCTTTGGCATGTTCCAAACATGAATGAGATGGAGTGAGTGAACGAGAGAAGCAGAGTGTGTTTGGAGCAGAAACCTGGCATCAGATAATAAAGGACCTTGGAAAGCCTGACAAGGACTTCAGATTTAAAATGGGATGTCTTTGGACTGGGGTGGTGGCGGTGGGTGGGCAGCAGGAAGTGGTCAGCTCTGGTTCATATTTGTGTTAGAGCTGTCAGAATTTGCTGAGAGAATACACGTGAAAGTATGAGGGGAAGGGAGCCATTAAGGATGACTACAGGGTTTTTGGCTAGAGCAACTGGAGAAATGGAGCTGCCACTTACTGAGATCAATAAGAAGTAGAAGTTTGAAGGCAGATGGGAAGACAGGGAGACTTTTGCCTTATGTAGAACAACAAGTATATATGTTAATGAAATGATCTCTAGTGGTGGACAGTTCAATATATAGAAGAGAGAGGAAATGATCCCAGGAGTGTTCCTTGATTGGGCAAGAAGGGTTGAGATGCTATACAAGCAAAGCAGTTGCCTCAGAGAATTCACCCCATGTGCAGGGAGTACAAGGTGTAAGGCACAGATGCAGACAGATTCGTAGGGATGGTGGGTTTGAAGCTGATAGCCTTTGGAAGCTCTCTTACGAGTGCTTCTGTTTTTCCCATGAAATAAGAAACAAGATAATCAGTGGAGAGTATGGATATTAGAGGTTGGAGGAGGGAGGAAAAGGTGCAGATGGTAAGTTTTTAACATGAGATGAATAATGTATAATATATGACACTATTCCAGATGGCTAAAGAATCAATAACAGTACAGTCATCACGTGGTTTTATTCCAAATTCCCTATTTTCAAATTAACAGACTCTAATGGAACACCTAATAGTTTACCAAGAAAGTTGTCATGGTTTGATAATGTAACTTCAGTTGAAACAAGATGCTTTAAATATAATAGTAAATGCTCAATAAATTGTCAGCAACTGCAAATATATAGAACAGCATTGGAATGTGGTAGATTGAGATTGGCTCTATCTTTTTTTAAGTACCTGTGCTATGTTGAATGAGTTGATATCGTTTGCCCAGCTATAAAAGGGGTTATAATAAATAGACATAGTGGCGGTCCTTCATGTCTGGCTTTGAAGACAAAGGAAGCCACATGGCTTGGAATGTGTGTGGCCTCTTGGAGCAGAGAGTGGCCCTGAGTGGCTTCTAGGAGCTGAAAGCAACCCTTGGTTGACAGCCTGCAAGGAAATGTGGACCTCAGTTCTATAATCATGAGAACTTGAATTCTTTGAGAATCCTTAGTGAGGTCTGGAAGTGGGTATTTCCCTCAAAGTTTCTAGATGAGAATTCAAGGTGGCCCATGCCTCGATTGGAGCCTTGTGAGACCCTGAGCAGAGACCTCAGCCATGCCTTGCCCAGATTTTTGACCTACAGAACTCTGAGCTAATAAATGGGTAATTGTTTTTAGCCATTGCATTTGTGGTAGTTTGTCACACAAGAAAAGAAACTGAATGCAATACCTCAAATATTGTTGTGACCATCATGTACCCAGTATGCCTAATTAATTATCAAACCATGGCACTTTTCTTTGTAAAGCATTAATTTTCAGTCAGATTTTGTTAACTTTAGAATGGAGGACTGATATAGAAGAGACTCAAAAGCGTGGTCTGGGAAGCCCAACCGCCTGGAAGGAAGCCCAGGTGTGACGAGCACAGGAGGCATTGCTGTGCTGTGGAGCAGGGGGGTACAGGGATGAATATTGAAGGTCTTTATTAAATTCAGGTTCTAGGGTTTCTTAGTGTAGAAACTAAGGATGAAAGTAAAGGGAAATTCTTGCAATGGAGGGAGGGTATTCAGTGGTGGACAGAGGTAAAAGCAAACTTCTATTTGATTCTGTCTTACACAGGCTTTACCCTTAATACAGTTTTATTCCAATTTGACTCCACTATCCAGTCACCTAGGTTCAAAGTAATAGCATTATGTTTGAGTCAGTGCTTCTGGAAGTCATCAAGTCTAATTGATAATTTTCTCAGCATTTCCCTTACATCTCCATTTCCTTGGCTAGCCTCTCATCCCAGCACTCCATCCTCTAGTAACTGGTTTATATTACAGAACTTACTTGGCTATCCTACGCCCATTTCTATGCATTACCACCAGACTCATCTCACCCAAACCTGTTTTTCTTCATGCCACCTTCTTGTTCATAATTTCTCTCCTTAGGATTCTGTCTCTCCAAGACCTTTGTGTTGTCATGGTCTTTCGGCCTCCATCCCTCTATGCACAAGGAAACTGAAGCCAGAGAGGTATGCTTCCTCACTCAATGTCCAAGCAACAGGGAACAGAGGGGGGCCTAGAACAAGATCTGATTTATTCAGCGCTGTCTCCTTTACACTATCGTGCTTCTCAGAATGGCTTCAGGGTTTTCACCTTAACTCCAACCTTATCTCTCTACCTTTACCCTCTTTACTCCTCATCATGAATCATCTATCTGGACAGACCCATTTTCCCACTGTTTTGTGAATATATGGATCACCTTATTCCACTTGGCAGATACTCTCTATTCTCTGCCTTTCATAATGCTTGTGTTTGTGCTGGCTGGTCACTCTATCTCACAGATTCCATCTTTCTGTGAACTCTGTCAGCACCCCCTGTTTGTGTCACTCATGAACACATGAAGTTTACAAACCACCTTATTTGGTTGTAGATGTTTCACAAGTGAATCTTTTATCTTGATCAGATTATACATTCTCAGATGGTGCCTGTGGTTTCCACTTCATTTGTAGCCAGCTCCAGGCATTGCATAAATAAATAGTATACTGAATTAAATTAGGCTTCATGTTCTTCTGCACTGTTTATATTTTAAATTAACTAACATTTATTTATTGAGGGCTTATTAGGTATTAAGCAGGGGGATAAAAGGTGAGATAGGCTAAATCTCTGTCCTCAAATAAGCTCACATTCTAATGGGGAATTCAGGCAACTAAATTGCTGCGAAGTAATATGCTAAGTATATTTGCAATGAGTTTTGGGGTTAAATATTCTCACTACTATCTAATGATTAGAGAAGATGGGCCCTGTGGTTGGTTTTGAGCTTGACATGGTTTTTCTCCTATGAGACTTGGTTCATAGAGGGATTTTATCATGATGCATGTTACATTAGTTCCATGCTCTAGCTGGTTGAACATACTCAGATTCAGCAAAAAAACACTGCAGCAAAGCCACATTTTAAAGGACTTTGCTCTAGCATGGATCCAATTATTCTGGGTAAATAACCTAACTGATTAGGTGCCCTATTGTATTTTCATTTGAAAAGTGCTCTGATCCAGAGCCAGTTAATTAAAAATCTATTTTCAACCTGTTTTTTTTTTTCATTTCAAACAAATATGCCCTTACCTTATTGTGAACGATTTAGAATTTAGAATATTGGCCCTTCAGAAACAGGTTGTACTTAATTATAATAAATTCTGTTGCTTTGACAGTAGCTACAAAAGAAAACAAATCTTTTCCACATAATGCTTTCTACAAAGGCAAAAAAGAGAAAGACTGAGAAGTACAGTTGACAAACTGCAATTGGTCTGCACTAGAGTACTTGAGTACATCATTCACTACCACTGAAATGTGAGGGAGCTTTGTTAGGATTTAAAAATTGAGGACTTGGATTCCTACCAGTTGCAATAACACAGGGTAGCATTGTTAGTTCTGATTCAAGTGCAACTGATCAAAAGGTTATTGAATATTCCTTGTCTCTCTGCCAGCTCTGAATGTCCTCTCCCTGACTGGAATATTTGGATCCTGTTGTTCATTAAGGCTTATCTTACATTCCATTCACTATCATTATCTACCTTTCTCAGTAATTAGCTAATTATATTTCAAGTTAATTAGTTTAATGAAAGTGTGGGAAGTATGCCGTAAGAATCTAAGTGATATTGTCATGACCTCTACATGTAGATTAAATTAAAAATAAGGAACAAAAAAATATTAAAAAGGAACACATCTTTATAATATGATGTGTGTTCAAAGGATAGTGTGTTTTACTGAAATATTTCAAGTAGTGGCTAGTTTCCTTTTGGGTCCCATTGCTCCTTGCAGGTATAAAATGGTAAGTTGGGCATTAGAAATGTGGAGAAATTCTTTCAAGCTACTGGGGCAGCTCTTTGGTCCCTGCAGATGTAATGCTTGTTGCTGCCTATCCTGTTTATGGATTTCTCCGATACTAAAGAATTATAGAGAAATTTGTAGAAATAAAGTGAAATAATATTAGGTTAGTGAACCAGCCTTATTAATAGAGGGAATATAGCCATACTTGTAGTTCTCCATTTTAAGAAAAGAGTACATGATTAAGTTGAAATGCTTATATATTATCTAGTGACTTATGCATTTATGTATGCATGTATTTATTTATACCAATGTATGTATGTATGTATGCATGTCTTCATTGAACATGACACTTTATTCATTGCTGTGGAAGAACAAAGAAGGATATTGGAGATGCTTTCTATCTTGAAAAAGGTTATTTTCCCCTTAGACAGCAAATGAGAATGTGCCTCAGTCCTGGAACTGCAGGAGCATAACTGACCAAGGACCTCTGCAGGGATCTAAAGTCCATCGCTGCCACCATGTTTGCTCTGAGCCCAAGCTTCCTAGAGACAGTTCCCAGCCGATGGCTGAACACAGCTGAGACAATAAGGTCTATTCTTGGGAGACTGGGGATTGTATGCCAGTTACCTTTGGCCCAGGGACTCTCCCTGAGAATTGCTGGACTTCCCTCAGACAGCATGGCCCTGTAAGATATTTCCACCCGGCCTTTCTTCTCGTTCTCCTTCCCTCAGGATCAGGCTTGTGCGTTTGGGTGGTTCTCCCAGCCTTCCCCAGCTTGCTCTCTATTTCCTTTCACAAGCATTTCCCCAGTAAAAGCCTTTGTATGTTTAATTGCATTTTGATATCTTATTCTTGGAGGAGGACCCAGCCAAATACACTGATGATGAAATATACTTAGGGAAAATTAAAAACATTATTGGGAAGTACAAAATAACAGGCAACAAACAATACAGTTGAGGAACAATTGAAGAGGTCACAAAAAGTGACAAAGTGATTCAGATAGGTAAAGAGGGGCTGAAACAGAAATTAGGATTCATAATACGGTACAGTAAGCCTTCTAATGGAGTGGTGTACAGAAGAATTGAAGATTTGAACTTTTTGAAGGTTGAAGTTTGAAAGGTTTATTGAATTTGGATAATAGAAGGCCTTGAATATCATGCTGGAGAATTTGGCTTATCTTTTTCCTCTCTATTCCTTCTCCTGAAAATGTGATAACAGAGGGGCTTCAAAGTTTTGAGAATGCAGGGCACCAGCTGGTGCTTTCTATTTCAGGTCTTAGTGTGGAGGCATGACTAATATCTGGTGGAGTTCAGTAGCCAAAGCCCAAGAGCAAAGCCACAGAGAGGAACCATAATACTAGGCTGGGATTTGGGATTCTAACACCCTGATAGTTTCCTACTGAGCTAAAGTACACACATATGTGCAACAAAGACTGCTTTTGAGACTCGCGTCTTTGTTCTATACCAAGAACAGGCTAAATTGGCTAGTTTTTCTTTCTTCTAGAAACTGAGTTACAATTAGCAGTGTATGGGCCAGAGTTGAAACATTTTGTTTGGCAACCCAGTGCACATTTTTTTTGGCAATGATAGTGCTTTAAAGAAATCAGAAAAATCTGGATTTACAACTATTTTGAATAATCCATTTATTTGGCTAGATTTTCATTCTTGTACAACCACAGAGCTGGAGTTGAGTAGCAACTTTTCCATTTAGATGGGGCAAGGGTTGTTCAGCGAGGCCACAGTGTCCATTCTACTTTATAATTGAACATCTGGTCCATGCTGTTCAATGATGCCCCTGTCTAGTGTGCATAACCTTTTCGTGTGTGACTGCATCCACATTTAAACCTTACTTTCTACATGTTGCCACATTAATGTTGAAAACTTACAACCAGCCTGGCCACATGGCCACTGTATGTTTGCTTTGGGGCAACAGCTTTGTGTATGTGAACAGCTGATATGCTTTGGATCTCAGGGAACTTTGCTGTGAGATTCTTGCCTGAGCAAGACATAGAAAGGATTCCATTTTCTATTCAGCACCAAGAGGATTCAGCTGGCAATGGTGGCAAACTGAGCTTGAATGAATTAGCATTGAGACCAATGGTTGCAGAGTCTTGCTTTGAGGGATAACCCAAGTCCTGTCCTCTATCAGTGATGAGAAAGATCAGAGCTTATCTGAGGACATGTGTAATGGAAAGTACTCCACAATATATCATTATGATACAGGAGGGTTCATCTCGGTTATGTCAGTACTTGTATAATCTTCCCTCAGAGGTCCACAAGCATTCATTGAAAGCCCACGGGAGCCATTCACTCTGTGTCCAAGACCACAGGCTTACACTGGACTTCCCTTGTCATTACTCCTTATGGCCCCATAGATTAGGAATAAGCAAACTTTTTCAGTAAAGTGCCAGATAATAAACATTTCTAGCTTTGTGGGCCATATCATCTTTGTTACACTACTCAAATTTGCCACTGTAGTGTGAAAGCAGCCATGGGCATTATGTAAACAAAAGGGCATGGCTGTGTTATGATAAAACTTTATTTACGAAAACAGGTAGTAGGTAGGATTTGGCCAGCAAGTGTAGTTCACTGACCCCGTCATAAGTAATAAGGAAAAGGACACACTTATCACAGCCTTCCAAGCCACAGCTAAATTCTCCAAGGATTTAGGGAAGTGTCAGAACTCCAGCCACCATTCCATGTGTTTCAAATCTCTTCCCTCTCTAGTTAAAATGTAAACATCCCTCTATTTCTATAATCTGCTTCCCAGGAAACCCTGCTTTTTCTCCCTAACCCTCTCATGGAACAATGCACCAATTGTGTCCTTCCTGCGTCTCCACAGTTTTTGGTCTTAACAAAAGACAGGTTTTCCCCCCCGAGCGCACCACCTCTTTACTGTGTGCAAGTGAGTGGAACACCCACAAGTGGTCTCTCGGTTCACTGGCCCTTTCACGTTCCAAGAACTCAACTTTGCTTCAGCTCCCCTCCCCTCTTGGTCGTCCACACCACATCCTCTGACATTTCTATGCCCCCGATTTCCAATTTGTATCTGCAGTCCTGACAAGACTTTCAGCTGATAACAAATTTCTACCACACCTGATATCCATTTAGCCTGACAACTCGAACTGAATTTTGCCAAAGCTGAATTCATTAGTTCACTCCTTAACCTGTTCCTTCTTCGTCTTCCATCTGCAGAAAATGACCCCACTTTATCCTCAGTTGCTTCAGTCTGCAGCCTATTATTCTCTTTTACTTATTTCTCACATCCAAGCCAATAAAACCTTCCAACACTCAGCTTTTCATTATTATTCTTCAGGCTCTTCCACCTTCTGGAATGGTAGAATTCTCCCTGGATCACTGGAATGACTACCAACAACCTCATCTCCTGACAGTCTACACATATCAGCCAAAACCAACTTTTAAAGCATAAAGCAGATCACGCCTCCCCTTTAATCTTCTGACTTAAACAAACAAAAAAAGAGCAAACTCCTTACCTTTTCCTATTAAGCTGCACACAGTGTGACCTCTGTCGCTTGGATTTCTTTCTCCTCCTCTTGGCTCACTACTGTATCCTGTGGGCCTCTTTCCATTCCAAGCTCATTGCCACCGTGGTACATCTACACTTGCTCTGTCATCTTTTTGGGCTGCTCTTTGTCTTCATGTATCAAAACCAAACGTCTCTTATAATCCAGATTTCAATTTAAGTGGTGTCTCCTCAGAAACCCTGACTGCACAGGATAAAATTGCCACCTGTCACTCTGCATCATTTCACCATATTTTAATTTTTTCCACGGTATTTATCACCATCATGGCTGTTTGATTTTTTGTTTCTTTAATGGTTCCTCAGGTAAAATGTAAGCTTGCACGGAACAAGAACTGTTTGACTATCCATTTACCTTCTTTAGTCATTGATCATTTTGCATCATGTCTATCCATTAGCCCCTCTGGTTTTCTCTCCTTGGTTTTGGTGGTAAATTGTCTTGACTGTCATTTCTGCAATCCTCCTGCTAGGAGTTCGGGCCTCCTTTCTTTGCATCATACCATCCTGGCACGTCACATTCTTGGATGACTCCAGCTTTTACCCTCTCTGTGCCATTATTCTGCTTGATAAGACTTGCTGGGAAAAATCACATAACCAGCAAGATCAGTACCGCTACAAACTTACAGTCATTGCCTCACCTGTACACGGCCTGGTAATGTTAGTGTAATTCCCAGTCATCCCGCACTCCTGAGCTTCACACAAGCATTTCAGGTCTCTGCTCCTCATGTGCAGCACGTGAGCTTATGCCCTGCTGTGAAGACAAAACAAGCCCTGAGACAGGCACCCCTTCAACTTTCTTTCCACCACCAAACCTACAAGCCATCCTTTCCTCCTTCCCTCCTGTCACTTGGGCAGAGGGCTTCCTTTCCTGGATGAGCACATGTCCTCTATGGTTGCTTTGTAGCCTATCCTTCCCCTGCACCAGGATCTCGCATGATCAGTTCTTTTCTACTCTGTACCAGACACATCTCTCTCCTTCCTGGACCTCCCTCACTCATTGCTCTTGCTGGGCTCCATTTCTTTGACTTCCTGGCACCCATCAACTTTTTCTCTGTCTCTTGGGGATTTTCAGCATACCCCTCTGTCTGCAATGCCCCTTCTCCTCCATGGTCTCACCCCCACCTTATCATCTGGTTAATTTGTGCTTCTTCCAGATTTCAGCTTAGGTGTCAGTTGTTCAAAGTGGCCTTTCCTTTATGCAGACGATAGCAGGGCCTCTGTTATCACTTCTGTCACACACATTCTGAGCTTCCGCCTTCCTTTTACTATTATAGTTGTAACTATTTAATATCTATATTCCTTGATCCATGGAAAGCTCCATGAAGGGAGTGACAACAAGTGTCTGTGAGCCACACTGTATTTGTGCCTAATACGGTGCCTGGCTCATCCCTGGCATTCACTCATGGATATTTGTTGAATGAATCAATGAATGGAAGAAGAAAAAGGAGGAAGAAGAAGAGAAGTAGGGGTAGAAGAGGAGGGAGAAAGAAGAAAGGAAGAGAAAGGAAGGATATCCCGAGGAAGTGCACACCCTACAGCCTGGAGCTGATTTGCAGATATTTACTTCACATCTCTCACAGGGCTTCCCCATGGCTCCCAACAGAGGGGGTCCCTCCCCATTAGGACGGGTCTCCAGACTCACTCACTGTGGGTGGTAAGTACTTGGTTGAGGCTCATCAAATTCAGTGTGGTTCCATGCCACCTCCAAACCACTGCCGACCTTCTCCAGCCTGAGGGTCTCCACACAATCTCCTAGTGTTGTTGTCCAGTGAGTCTGATGTTTCAGACTCAGATTTCCTTGAGGGTGGCCTTGGGAGGCAGGGGGACAGAATGTCATTGTCTTGCCAATGGGTTTCAGACCCAGGCAAGTTCACTATGGATTCAGTGGACCAAAGAAATGACAGTAGAATGTTCTTGGGGTGAAAGGGGTTATATCCAACTTTATTTCCACAGTGGCAGGTCAATCACTAAAATCCTGTCCACTCAGAGCAAGTCTGTGTGCAGCAGGCTGGTCTCTGCCTCTGGGCCCTCTGCCCGCACAGCCGTCCAAGTCTTTGTCCTCGGTGCTGCCACCACTCGAGCCTCTGCTCTGCTCGCCTGCAGCCTTGCAGCCATGCCACGGTGTCGCCCAGAGCACTGGGCAGAGTTCTTTATATAGAATCAATAACAACGTATTGCCCACACATGTGTAGTGAGCTAGCCGACCAGGGCCAGGTGAGAATCCTGGTCATAAGAACCTTCATTTTATCCACAGTCATGCTCTTCCTACTGGTCATAATCTACCCCTTATAACAAAGTTGGTGGACTTTGGCTTGTATCGGAGAGATTAGAGTTCGAGGGTTGTAGTCTGGGGCAATATTTAGGAAGGTACAGCAATGGATGGATAAGATGGTAAGGATCTAAATTAGAGTGGTGGTACACTTTCTATTAAATCATGTGTATACTATTGAATATTAACATACAGCTTGAATATAACATAGCAAAATGACTAAACAGGGAGAACTAATTCAAACAAGTGTGTTCTTATGTGATTCAACAGTGACAGGCTGAGAAATTAGTAAAAAATTAAGCTAATATGAACATATCAAATTGGGTTAGTGAAAAGTAAAAGCATTGCTTTAAGCCAGGAGAACATATTAAAAATATTAGTTTATTATTTTAGTTAGTAATTAGAGTTAAAAGAAAAAAAGGGGGGGGGGAGAAAACAAAATTCCTTATTATGAATTCAATTATAGAAGCCTCTTAGATAAATGCTATGTGAATTTGATTTTCCTTTTATAATCTTTACCATGTCCCATAAAGAGTAGCAGATGACACAAGCAGATGGACTTGTGTTATCTGCTACTGCTTAAAACATTCTCCAGCATTTTTTTTTGGCCATATTCATAAACATAGGATATGGTAGAACTAACTTACATCTGTTTAAAATCCTTGGTAACTTCTGTTAAAATTTATTTTAGTAAATTATAATATGGCAAGGCTTTTTTTTATTATGGACAATATTCTATCCAATTTAGAAATAAAGTCTGAGGTATATTTTAATACTAGATAACTGTAAGTTTGAAAAGTGAAATATGCCTTTACCTTTCCTGTGATTTTATAGTGGTGAGTATTCTTAAGGAAATCATTGTAGATGGTAGTTTGAATTTATGGAGGAAATGGAAGAAAGACATGGAAAGATTCTTGTTCTAATTAATAATTTATGTAGCTTTTTACAGTTTTTCAAAGCATTTTAAGACCATCAATTTCTTTCTTTACCTATGCTTTGCTCTTTTGATAAGTAACATATTTTTCAATTGAACAAAAAACAAGCTACTCTGTCTCCATTAACATCATTAACCTTATCTGAGAACAGAATGTAGTCATGCCCACTCTTCCTTTGGTAAGAGTTTGTCTGATTTGAGTTAAAGTAACCCTGGGGAAACATCTTGAACATTATACCCACACCTATAGTGGGACAGGAAATGTCACACAGGATCTCACGGAATTCTTAAGTAATTAACCTTGATTAAGAGAATACACTAATATTTATATAGTTATTGTTCAGGTTATTTTAGAAAAAATTGAAACCTATGGAAATTAATATCCAGCTGAGTCAATTTTTATAGAAAATTATTTAATGTCATGATGCATTTAATAAATTTCTTTAGTTATATAACTAAACAGCAGGAAGAAAAATAATGCTTTCAGAAATAATAGCCATAACTTCCAAATTCTGATTATTTGCTGGCTACTTAATTATTTTAGGATAAATTTAATGACTTTTTTTTAAGGTAGTTTTAAGAGCTAGACCTATAAGCTTCAAGAAGCTCCAGGTGAAACAGTTACATACAAAAAAATGTTAATGAAGTATACATTCACTTTTCAGGCAAGTGTCCTTGAAAAACTATACTTGAAGTAAGAATCACTGAGTAGGGACAACTCCCTGAGCTATAGCTGTTTTCTAAGATTGTTGGGCTAGCTCACCGATTTCAAATGGTCTCTGTGCAGTCCTGGTGTTGCAGAGTTTCCTGAGAGCTTCTATGGAAGACAGGAGGGAGATCAGAGTGACTGGGCTAAGACTTCTTCCCTGCACTTCTCCCTCCTACAGATCAATTTTGCTGTCATGTATTTAATTTATTGAGGTTTCACCTAAGACTTTTTTTAATTTTTGAAATAATGGTTTTTCTACTAAACACAATTAATAGTCACCATACAAAATAAACAAAATGATCGTTGCTTGAATCAAGGATGTTAAAATGATGAACCGTATCAAGCAGCAATCAAATAAATCTGCCATTATTTTCTGAGCGTTCAGACAGTCATTTCCATTTTAATTCTACCCAAGAATCACAAGTAGTCCTAATCGTTTTTCTAGGTTATTTTGGTTGAACACATTGGCATTAGAATATTTATAACACATTTTTCTCCTTAATTCTTAATTATCTTTAAAAGTCCTCATTGTAGAATTCAACAATTTGCTAATACACAGTTTGTTTATCATGGAATTTTCAGGACAATGCAATATATTTAGGCAATATATAAATGCATTAAAATAATGTCAAGTCAATTTTACATTATTGAGACTAATGGCAGGAAAGGCTTAGCTCACAGCAGATACAGATCCTAAGTGTTGCAGCTACTATATTACACAATTGCAGATGTTCAAAATCAGGTCTGAGAGAAAAAGTTCAAGTTGATGAATCAAATGAAAAATGGTCATTTAAAAGATGAGAGATGAGACCTTCCAACCAAGAACAGAAAAGATGGGTTGAGACAAGAAGAGCAGTACTTTGGTGTGTGTGCTAAATGTTTTTGATTTCTGGTAGCCAAGGATAGAAAAAAGCCCTTAATACCCACAGGCATACCTGCTTATATTCCACACCAGTGTGTTTACTTTCAGCTCTTAATGATGGGGTTGATGCCTTAGCATTCAATAGTGCCATTAGATTAAAAATGTCACCCAGGGAATACATTAACATCAATTCTCTGCAAAGAAACCTCCTCCTTCTGAATTCTTGTGCAGCTACTCCTCTCTTTGTGGGGTGCATGGTTCAGAAATATTCAGTTTACAGTGGAAAAAGAGAAAACTTCAACACTTTCCATTTTTTTCAGGCCAAAGAGAAATAAACCTCAGTGTCTCTTGAGCTTGTGATAGGTGACCTTTGTTGTCTGACAGGAAAATGAAAAATCACCCATTTTTATATTTGGCTTAATAAGGTACGTGAGGTAGCAATGCTCAATAGCCAAAACTGACTGGTGGTTTCCTTTCTGGATGACCCATTTAAATTGGCTGAAGATAATGAATTCATCCATCACTTATGACTAAGTGTACTGTCCCCTGCATGCGCTCAGGATAATAGCATTTTAGAATGAAGGGTATTAAAATCATCAGATAAATCTAACATTACTGGAGAAAGTCATTTCATGATGATCATTCAGAGGCCATCATTATGCACATTCATACCAGTTTTCAACTGGTTGAGGACCCAAATTGGAGAAGAGCAGGACAAGAAACAATTTCTTTCCAGTGACATCAGTATTTTTCAGCCACTAGGTTGCCTAGTACTTTAGGGGGTAGAGATAGGGATTGGAGTGTTTCTCAGTTTTAATTTGTAGACATTTTTTCTGCTTTTCACAAAGTTGAATTTATGCATTTGATTAATACTAGGCCACAGGATGGCATAATATTCACACAGAATAGGACTGAAATATGCTGAAGAGCAGGAGGGCTTACATAAGTCCTGGAGAATTGCCTAGTGTGAGAGTGTGTGCTTCCTCAGCTTCATTCTGCCTTCCCCATTTATTGCCGATAAACTTTGCACAAAGTATTGAACCATTCTCTGCCCTGGCTTCCTCAACCTTGTGGGGAAAATAATAATAGCTACCCATTGAGGTCCAAGTGAAAATGAAATGGATTTATACACATCAAATATTTATCATAGTGCCTGGCACACAGTAAGCTCTCAATAAAGGTTATTCATGGTATTATTATCATTATTATTATTATTATTATTCTGTTCTGACTAGAAATCAGAACCACCACAAAAGGTACTGAGTAAATGTGTTCTGTTTGATAACTTTTCTTTGTTTTCTTTTCCAACTAACTGCTACAGAATACTCTCTAAGCCAGCTTGAATTTTTTTTTTAACAATTGGGTTTTAGAGCCCTCTTGATCAGAAGCTACCCTGTTTAATCCAACTAACACATACACTTCAGGGAATTTGGGATCATCAAAGCGCACTATAGGACTTAGCTTAGGGTGGGGGCAGGGAAGGACAGGGGCAAGAGGCCTGAAGTGGTCAGAAGAAACCTCTGCCATCTAAATGGCCTGATTTGTGGTTCTTGCATCTCAGGAGGTCATAAAAAGGCAGGAACCTGAGGGTCATTTTTTGTTATGGGGGCCTGTTGCTATGGTAAAGGGACATGATGGAACAAAATGGATGCTGCAGACAGTATTACAACCAGTCTCTCTGGAGAGGACTTTGGGTAGGATACCTGGTTATAGCTTTGGTGGAAGCATACCAACCAAATCAAGCAAACTCTTTCTTATGGAGCCTGGGGGGCCATCCAAAAGCCCACAGAATATGCCAAATTCCCCTAATAGGTCTTTTTATTACTCTTTAGGAGGGACACTTTAGGAGCTGAAGTAGGATCCTCTCTTTTGGTATGTCTGTTGGGAATATACTCATTTTTTTTATCATCAGGTCTAGAAGCCATATCTGACCACTGTGTACATGGTAGACATGCTGATTAAAAGTTTTGCTTATTTGCAGCTCATCTTTCTCAAGCAATAATTATTAATGCTAACTGACTCTTAGGGTAGATTCTGGGATGATACATATAAGATATCATGCCTGCCTTCAGGGATCTCATAGTCTAATGAGGGAGGAAGACCCTATCATATCATGACTCCATTTGATCATTTTAGTATAAAAATTGCTCCAGAAATGGAAGAGCAAGAAGCTAGTTGACCAAATACTCAGTTGCTTCTGTCCAACTTTAAAATTCATTCATTTAAATGAAGCTCATTCAAGGAGACAGATGGTCTCAAAAACTAAAATATCCCAAGACTGCTTCCCTGACTTAACATATCTTGATAGAACTGAATAAAAATGGGGATTCTTTAGGTTTTACTGTTTCTCATATTGTAGCACTGAAGGGGATGATCCTAATTCAGCAAAGACTTCTTAATTCTAGGCATTCTTGGTCTCCGTGTTTGCATTTGATTCTATTAATATTTATAGGACAGCCATAGCATTTTCAGCAGTCATCAGCTACAGAATTTCATTGAGTTTTGCTCTTAAAAAGAAATGTTGGGGCATCCAACAGGGATAAATATTTATTGGTGGAACTGTGTATCAGAAGAAATCGTTTAAATTCTTTACATACTATGCCTCTGGGCTATAATGTTACTGTACAGAAGGCAAAACTAAGAATAAACCCTCAAATGCCATAGCTTGGATTTAGAATTGAAGATAATGAATGCATTTATGTAAATTCTGTATTTCAAAAAAAAAAGTATTATTCTTTACCATGGTAAACTGAAACATAAAATTTAGGGAAAATGTGCTGTTGAGTGTTTTGACCTGATGGCCAATTTCATTACACGCTGTAACTCTGTGGACCACTTCTACAAAGCTACAGACATTTGAGTAATTTTTAAAATAGTGAAATTTTGGTCCCATAAAGGTCTAATCAAAATTTGAGTTCCTTTAATATAGGTATTCCTCCTTTATTCTAGACATTCTTAGACGTATACCTCCTCTTGTCTTACCATTGTACTTCCCCCCACACCATCCCTGGAATGGATTTGCTGTGCCCAACTTACATTTTTTTCTCAATTCTGTGGATGATCTTTTTTAAATTATTGTGGTAAAATATACATAACATACAATTTCTGTTTTTTACCATTTTGAAATGTATGATTCAGTAGCATTAGATCCAGAACTTGGTCATCACCCCAAAAAGAAACCCCATATCCATTTAGCAGTCATGCCCCAGCCCTCCTTCTGCCAGACTCTGACACCCATTAATACACCTTCTGGCTCTGCGTTTTTGTCTATTCTGGATTGGGTGGCTAATCCTGATGACTAGCATGGCCCCAGAAACAAACATTTTGTTGTCTAGATTGCTGCCCTTATCCTTAATAGGGGAAACTCTGACAAAATTTCTCTTCTTTTCAAATTTGGTATGTACATCCCAGTACAGCATTATTTATCCTCCTGTTGGACACTGATGGCCTGACTTTTAACCCTGCTTGGCCTTTTTTTGAACATGTGCCTATAGGATATCCAACATTTTAAGAATGAATGTCATTTGGTTTCGTTACTGATGGATGAATGTGAAGGGCAATAGAATGATATAATTAGTAATTAATTCAGTAGAAGAGACCTACTGATTGACTTGGAATTTATGCCTCATAGTGACCTTGAAACTTGTTTATTGAATACTTGCCAGATGAAGAGTACTGCATGGCACTAAAGTAGAGTTTTTCCAAATTATGAATTCACACAACATTCAAGCCTCAGAGGTCAAGGGAAAACTAACTACTGTCTCTTCAGGCTTCTCCACCAAAGAGAAGGCCAAGTAACTCATTGGACTCTGAGTACTGGAGATGGTATGTGCTTGTACTTGGTTCTAGGTATCAGTTACCTTTACATCAGAGTGGTTAAAAAGAGTACCAACGGGGAGTTTAGTGTCAGAGAAAAGACAAGACTTCACGGTGCCTAATAGGGAGAGTGACATCAAACTAAAGCTCACCCTCTGTAGAAACTGGGCAGCTTAAATGGATCTTGTCAAGCTCCTGCTGGAAGGGAGCTGGTATGTGGCTAAATCTGAAGGTGTGGGGACAGAGCAGGAGGTGGTGGTTCTGTAGTCAGTGAACTCGCTGGTGAGTTGGGGGGAGGGGAGGCAGGAAGCTACTGTCTTCCTGGAGTTTACTGTCTGTGAGAGTGGTACATGCCTAAGGAGCTGAGGAGGGTAGATGCAGGACTGTGCTCCAGAAACGGGAAAGGCTACCTAAAGAGGAACCACACAGTGCCATCAGTGTACTTAATTTGCCTTTGAAATTTTTTCCCTAGAGCTTCCAGCATGCATAGTTAGGAGACTGATCTCTATATCCAAAGGACAGATGCTTATAGTTATTATTATTGTTACCATTATTATTACATGAATATTTATGATTATGTCATACTAAAATATGTCTTTGAACCAGAAATTAATGAAATGTTGGGTTGGAAGTCACATAAATTAGTTTTATTTCTAATTTTGCTCTGAAGAATAAATTTGGATGCTTTCCCTCAGTGGCAGTTCTTAGTTTTGGTGATATTCTATAAAAAAATGAGAGAAAAGATAACTTTGGATAAGGTTTGTATAAATATATAGTTACTTATAAAGTCTATGATATACATTTGTATTATCAAAATATGAATGTGTATAAAACATAATTGTAACTTCGGATTTCCTAAATTATTCCAACCTAGTGTAGGCATAGGATGATAAAGCATGAGTAACATTCACAGGGTTATTCCTCAACTCGAATCTTCCATTTTATAACTGCATATTTTAGATTATAAACTTTATTCTTCTTCTTATTTTGGAAGTAGGGGGGGAACAGATTATTTAAGGAAGTCTAACAAATACTGAATCAAACAGACTGAGAGCTGGTTGGTGGATAGCAGTGACCAGGAATTCTGTGATCAGAAGGATAGCCTCAGTGGGTGCTGGTCCTTCCTCATGCCCATTTCTTCGTGGTTCACACCTTATACATACTTTGTTCCCCCAACAATGCTAGAGCTCAGATGCAATGCAATCTTCTCCAAATGAAGTGTCATCCCTTTGAACTTTCAAATGAAATGGATCTCAGTCAGTGCAGGACTGAATTCCTGCCCTTCCTGGGGGTTCTCCAATCACCATAACACCCGCACACAAAGATGCTTATTCAGCAAAAAGAGCCAGTTCTGCTACCAATGAGCTGAGCTCACTGGAAAACTGGCCCAGTCATCCAAGAACAATGCTAGAGAATTATTTTCCCTAATTTAGATGTAAGTGACATAATGGCTAAGCAATCTTACCGCACCTCTCACGTGGCAGTGCAGTGACAGCAGCCTGGGTGTCCGGAAACGGGTCAGGACACACCACCAGGAGGCAGAATTGCTGGGCTGACCAGGCCGCTGTGAGTCAGAAGAGTGAGGTCAGAGGTCTCCCGGTACAACAGCATCTTCTCAGATTTGACATCAGCTTTCTTGCCTGCCATTTTGAATGTTGTTTTCTCCTTTAAAACCCTGTATGAAGGTGTAAGTGTGCCTTCTGGATAATGCTGAGCATGAGAGAATGAAGGCTGCCATGGCAGCCAGTAAGGCGCAACAGGGAAATTATTCCCACCATGAAGGGAACCTTTTTTGCCTTAGCTCACATATTGCCTTATTTGCTGGGGTTAGCTGATTCATTTGTACTCCTTAGGTAATGATTAGCCAGGATCGTAATAAGGATCATTAGGAGGAGGTGTGTGGTAAGTAAAGTGAGGAGAGAAGAGCTTTAATGCCAACTCAGTCCACTCTTCCGTTTTGCCCAAGGTTGGGTCAGATCCAAGAACTGGAGAAGGTCTTGGTCCCTTCCCACATCCAACCCTCTGTTACTTACCTCTTGCACCCACTTTGGGCACCCAGCAAATACACCTCAGACACGGTGCTGCCTTTCTCAAGCCTCCTAATCATGCCAAGTACTTTCTCCTTTCTATGAAAGTAGTTCTTTTAGTTAGCACCTTGGATATTCTTTTTTCTAAGTTCTTGCTCTCAATGAGGAACTGCTTTGAACATGACAGAAAATCTCCACAGAGAAAAGGCAGGAAGAAGAACAGAGACAGTAGCCATCTGTTGCTTTGGCTATCTTTATGCAAACTGGAAAAGCTTTCTTTTTTCTTTTTAAAAGATTTGTTTAATTTGGAAATTACATAAATGCAGTTTAAAGGCCCAATGTTAAACTACTAATTTTTGCCCTAACATCTATGAAAATGACAATGAATTTGCATGACTGGGTTTATTCAAACATCCAAGTCAATAGTATCAGAAATCACAATTCATAATAGGAAGCTTTATTCTTATTCAAATAATAGTATAATTTTCTAAAATGTTTTAGATACATACTTTTGCAGTTGGCTTCATAACTGAATTGAAACTAGACCAAGAATTACTTTTGCTCTATAGCCATATTTTCTTGCCTGTTTTTCAACTTTTTGTCCAAGTTGGAGTCATGTATCTCCTGGCTGTTTTCAAAATTCAAATCTGTTATCAATGCAAGTTGTCATCTTTGCAATTTTAAAGTCACTCTCTTTTAGTTTCAAAACATCCAGGATCTTAAGTTATAATAGCAACAATGGAAAAATGTCTAAAGGCACCAAAGAAAACAAATACAAAGAGACAACACTTAGTTGGATCTATGACATGTGGTAGGTTTGTTTTTAAAAAGTCACTTTACTCAGTGTCACACCCATATATCTATCTGTTTCCAAAACAAATGTGATCAATGGGAATTAACTTTGGATGTTAGAAGAACTCCCTGAGTTGTTGTTTGCTTTCTTGTTTATTGTTGTGAGACTGCTTACTGCTTGTACTGAGCCACCCCCTTATTCTCCTATAAAGATGCCAAGGCTATAAGCTCAACAGAAATGCAGTCAGCAGTTGCCAAGAGACTATTTACCAAAAGAAATTAGACTCATTTTCCTCCTCTAACACTTAGGCAGCAATTCTGAAAATGAATTTCTAGGTTATTTTTGTAAGTGGATGGTGTACAACTCTTATAACCATAGTAGTTAAGGATTTGGAATCTACAGTAAGAAGCTCTCAGGAATTTGAAAACAAAATCAGAAGCAGGCCTGAAATTGATGCCAAAAGTCAATATTTAGTGAAAGGTATCTAACTGCAGATATAAGCACACTAAAGAAAAAGAGTACTATTAATTTAATCCATTTTAAGCAGGCATTTGTAAGTGCTTTAATAATAAAATTATATTGTTGTTTTAATATTTAAATCCTACTGAGATAATCCCGGTTGCTGAATGTAATGGGCCACATGCCAGTCCATGGATAAGCTCAGCTCGATCAGTATAACCTTGGGACTTTAAAATTACTATCATTCTTACTCAGATTTGATATACACCCTAAGGCTTTACTTTAGAACTATTGAGGCAAAATTACAGAGACGGAATCTTTAAATTTAAAATATATTCCAGGTTGATTCTGCTGCAATCTGGCCATGGATGCACTGAAGACCCCCTGGTGCAAAGGAGGGCATCCCTAGCAGTGGTTTCAGAGAAACGACAGAGTAGACTTTAGGGATCAGAGAAGAAAACAATACGCGATCCCTGCTTTAAGGAGCTCTTGTAGAAGGGGATGGGTTAGGGCTGGAGGTTACCAAGAATGAGTGCCATGCAGGTACCAAAGAGAGAGGAACCCAAACAACTCTGGAGAATCCAGAGTGGACTTTTGGAAGCAATGCTTGCTGAGCATTATAGCATGTTAGATTAAGCAGGTAAATGGAAGATATAGGAGAGAAACTGTGTGAGCAAAAGTGTAGGTCTGTGGGAAAGCACGTGCTTGAGGAACTGCAAGCAATTCATAGGCTGGGAGGGAAAACGGTAGAGCTGAGAACATGGAGAAGGCAGGGGCCAGATCTGAAGAGCATCAGATGTCATACTAAGGAGCTTTAGTTTATTCTGCCACTGAATGATTTCATGTTAATGTGTTGCACATGCCATTCTGAGGGCAGTGTGTGTGTGTGTAGGTGTGTGGGGGAAAGGTGACTTGGAGCTCCAGACCAGCTAGGAGGCTATCCCAGTAGCCCAGGTGAGAAATGAAGAGAGGCTGTGGCACCTCGGGGAGAGAGGAGGGAGTGTCTTAGTCAAGTCATGGGCCATCCTTAAGGACACAAGAATTACTAGGAGAAATTCTAAGCTATTTCTGCCAAAGTACCCCAGCAACACATGAAAGTGATGGGAAGTAGTTATGGAACCTTTGGGGTTATAGCAACTGAGCCTTAAGCAACTGAGCAACTGACCCCACTATAAGCCCACACTTCTTTGAACTGTTGCACACCATCTTTAAATGCACGCTCATTTTAAATCCCACTTGTGTCCACTTTTTCATAAAATATGACGTTCAAAAATACCTATTATGAGATGACAAGGAGGAGGAGGTGTCCCAGGAAGTCCATTACGTTTATTCTGCACTTTCTTCTATTGCCTGTTGGGGTATCACTGCCCATGGATATCCTCAAATTCTAGTTTGTAAAGCACAGAACTGGACAGATTAAAGAGGGAGAATTAGAGAACTTGGGTATGGGAACTGGTCAGGGTGGAGAATGTCTGGTATTTCACAACTTTCTGACTCGGGCACCTTGTTAGGTGGTAATGTCATTGATCTCTGCTATGCTCGGGCGGGTGCATGTGTGTAGAGAGTTCTCTTCTTTTAGGAGAAAGGGGGACAGGGAGGAACAGTTTTTCTGGAGGGGTGAGGGAATGATGGATTCCATTTTGACATGTTGACTTTGAGTTGCTTATAGGGCACCTGAGTGGAGGTGTAGATAGACAGGTAGATCTATGGCTCCGGTTGCAGAGAGACACCTGTTCCAGAGCTACACAGACATCAGTTGAATGTATAGTTATGCTTTGTAATCATCTTTACTGTTGCCAGAGATGGATTTAACATATGCTTGCTGGAAAGTTTTAGGCTGTTAACTTCTCTAGTTTTCCAGTTTACTACTTACTTGAAAAATTAAGCAGTTCTGCTTTGAAACAGTAGGGGTAGAGGAGGTGACCACAGGGCTAATTGGAAGGCAAGAGGTACAGTCTCCTTGGTCAACTCACGAGCTAACCTTAGGGACACAATCTTCTGCTTTGTGTTTGTCATATTTAGTAAAGGTGACAGGGAACTAAGTGATGGGAAAAAAGATAAAAGGAAACTAAAGAAAATACAAGTTGAAAGTGGTAAGAGCAATAGCTAAAATAAGCACCTTAAGAGAAAATCCAAATGAAATAAAAGTAGAACAAAAAAGAAACACAAACAATTAAGATTCATTAACTTAATAGATGGGGGTGGGTGAAATAGGTGAAGGGAATAAAGAGGCACAAATACCCAATTATAAAATAAATTAACCACAGGGATGAAAGTACAGCATAGGAAATATAGTCAATAATATTGTAATATCTCTGTATGCTGACAGATGGCAACTACACCTACAGTGGTGGGCATTTAGCAACATAAATGTCAAATCACTTGTACACCTGAAACCAATATAATATTGTATATCAACTATACTTCAATTAAAATAAATAAATAAAATCTAAACATTAAAAAGCAAAACAAAATGAAAAAATAAATAGATGTAAAAGATAAATTAAAACAGACTGAACTAATGCAAACAATATAGGAAACAGAGACAATTCAACTGTGACTTTCTCATTCTAAAAGAAATTCATTTTCAAAGGAAACACTTGAAAATAGAGATAAGCAAAAAGAAAATAAGAAAATTTCGTCTTCAAGGAGAAACATTTTGGTAAATATTCTTCTAGTTTTTTTTTCTAATACACGCCACCCACATTACTATATATGATGTACATTACACAGATCTGTAGCATGTATGCACATTTACAATGAATGTATATATTGTAAATACATATATTTAACACTATAAATTATATATATTCATATAACATGTTAAATATAAACTGTTTTAAATTCTAGCAGAGCAGAGGATAAAACTAAGTTAATTAAAAGAGAATAAAATAAGTAAACTAAGTTTAAGTTCCAAAGCTGACACTCTCAAGGCTGTTAGGGCTCTTGGAGTTTGGATCCCTTGAAATATTCCCTGGGCCTCCCTCCTCAGAGTTGTATTTTCCCTGCAGGGGATCTTTAGCAGATGTCCTTTGAGCTGAGACTAAGAGGGCAAAGGTCATGACCCTTGCCCTCTAGCTGGGTCCCTGTATTCTCTTAGCAGCTGTTGGAGATGTTTATCAGCCTTCAAAGGCTGCCTGCGGGGAATCCCTGCTGGGTGCCCACTGGCACGTACAAGTCCCTTTTCTTTGGGGAGTCTCTCTCCCGCCAGAAGCCAATCTAACCAACACGTGTTTAGCCCAGGATAGTATATAAAATCCTTTTATATGCACCATCTCATCTGATCTTCACAACTACCCTGTGAGGCAGGTATTATTTCTTGACCTTTCTTTTTTTCGGGGATTAAGTCACTTGCTTAAGAACACAAGCAGTTAATAAGAGGTGCGGCCAGAACTCAAACCTATATTGGATTCCAAATCCTGTGATCTTTGCCCTACGTTTACAGCCCCCTTGCTTCTGAGTAAAGGATAAAACTGAGATTCTGAGTTTCTGAAGCCCAAAGCCACACCTGCAGCAGCTCCTCCTCCACCTTAAGATATTGGGTCTTCGTGGAGAGTTCTTTAAAAGGCCTATGTGGATCTTAGCAAAGCACAATAAATATCTGTTGGAAAATAAACAGATATATTTTATACTTGAGACTCTTTGCAAAGTGTATCAGAGTCAATCTTCCTTGGAAGTTTGATTCAGGGATATTTTATTTCTTGCGGATCTTAAAAATCATGTTCTTATGCCTTTAATGAATAGGACCATTCATTAAAAATAAGGCTTTCCCGATGCAAATAGCAACTTATTAATTATATGGAAATATAGTAGGCTATTGGGATAAGGGTGCACATGTAGACATGAAATGAGAAAATACAACACACTGAGCATTAAAAGGCATGTGGATAGAAGGGGAATATGATCACAAAGTGAGAACAAGAAAATTTCCTATGTAATTACGCCCAGGGTTTCCACTATCTATACTTGCTAGTTTTGTTCTTTTTAAAATGAAATACTTGGAGTTATTTAGCATGTTATAGAGTAACCAGACTCTTTCACTTTGTCTCTTGTCTCCTATTACTGACCTATCTTTTCCTCGGTATATTAATGGATATAAAAATAAGGCATCCAAACAAATGAACAGATCAAATTCTCTAGGATAGTGCTTTTTAAATCTGTGATTCAGCTAAACTCATTCTTTAAACAGGCACATACATGGAAACCCAATAAGTAAAACAAAAGCAGAGTGGGTGTCAGGGAAATCAGGGGACAGGAGAGCAAATCTCCTCAAGCCTGTACATCCCTTGTGGCAACATTTAGGCCCATCTGTTGAGGGGTCTAACCCTTAGAATTTGAAGCGGGTTGATCTTCTTGTTTTATTCTCTATTAGACAATAAAATGATGAGATAGAGAATACATTCCATATGTGTCACATGGCTTCACTAAAAAGCAGAGCTTGGGGTGGGAAGGGACCTGGGTGGCACATAAACTCAGGGCCATAAAAATGGGAAGTGGGAAAACCAGCCTGAGTCTAGTAACATTTCTCTCTATATTTCCTCAAAATTTTTCATTATGAACATCATTTCACAAAAGAATAAATGTTCTGTCATTTTCAGAATTTAAAGAATGGGATCCATAACTTAAAAAAACATATAAATTGAATGATATCTCTCTGATTTGTGGCTTAGTTCTACCATCCATCATAATGTTAGGAGACAGAAGAGTCTCTTGATCATCAATCTGTCCTCCTGCTCTTGTCATTGCTTGTGTCCTCAGATAAACATAATCTGTTTTTATAATTTATTTTTCTGAAAAGGTTTGAATAAATTGAAATATAGAAGCTTTTATTTTAGGCACATATTTTGCAGAATTGAACGCCTTCAGGACTTCTTCTTGGTTAAAGTTTGGCCAATCAGAAATGGAGAAAATAAGTTTTATATATCCATGCATTATATTATATAATGACCTATATTACACATAATAAAAGCAAGCGTCTGTTTGCTTTCTACTGTACTAGAGGGTATTGGATCCTTTTGTACTTTTGTAAATCACATGGTGAGATTATTTATGAAGCATTTGTGAAAACTATATAATTTCCAAAGTGCTCTTTCTATTATGAACACAGGTATTTTTTCGCAGTAGTGTCTCATACTCAGCATTCTTCTGTGTGTAACAGCCAGAAATCTTGAAAGGAGTTTTAATTGAACTTGAACCTCGCATTATTTTCTATTTGTCATTTGTAAATAGTTTTTAGATCTATCTACCCTCACATAGTATACAGTTCCTTTCTATATTTAATCATATTCTTTATTTACCTTATGTAATTTCCCCAATCTTGACCTTTTAGGCATCTACATTTTCCAGCACTTGACTGCAATTAAACACCTCTTAAAATATTCATTGGTATACACCCGATTATCTCTGCAGCCTAGAGAAATTTAGGGATGCTTACCTCATTCTCTTCATAATTTTCTCATTGGAAATCATAAGTCCTCTAAAGTAATTTTCAATTTATACTGACTTTGTATATATACAAAATCAAGAAAAGTTAGAGGTACAGGCATGCAATATAAAATGTCTAGTTTTTGAGTTAAAAAATTATTAGTGTAATTTGGAGAATTTAAGGTTTGTGGAACACTAAGAAAGAGAGCACGGATTCAGGAGCAAACAATTCCTATGGACTAGAAACTTCTTTGAAGGAAATCATCATTTAGAGAATATACGAAATTTTAGTTCACTACAGAAGAAAGGGCTTCCATGCTTTTACATACACAAAGTCAAAGTTACAACATGAATGTTTATTCTTCAACATATTCCTTTGGCATTAGATGGTGTGTGTGCTCTTGTTGCTAACACTCCCCTTTATTGGCCCTTGCAATGGAGGAGGTTGTTCAAAATGACTACTTGAGGGAGTCTTGTTAAATGAATGTGAAAATAAAAAGAAAAGGAACACAGACTATAAGTTTATTCCATGAAAATGAATGAAATAAGGTTTCTATTTCTTTTCCAAGTATGAACATTCTGAAATACTGAAACAACCTTAAAGTCCAACCTTTTTGAATCTTTCAAAGTTCTGGCTTCTCAGAACAAGAAAGAAAGAAAGGAACTGACTCAACATCATTGCTAGAAGGAAGAGATTAAACTTGAACTCAAAAGTTCTATTTTCAGTTGAGGAAGTCCTATTGCTAGAGCATGTTTCTGTTCACAAGCTGGCACACTGAGAAAGCCCACTTTCCTTTGTAACCTCTTTTTCTTACAAGAAAATGTGTAGAAAATCACATGTGACCCTCTATATGCTTCTGTTTTGCATGCAATGAGATGGTTATGGGTTTCTGGGCAAGAATTTCCGTTTGAGGCTAACCTTTATTCCTGGTGTCATACATAGTTCCTCTTAAAATATTTATTGCAATTACTTATGATTCCTTAATGTGAAGTTTTGTAGAACAGTAACTGCCATCTTTTACTTTGTTACTTTCTTAGCTCCCAGCTAGACTTTTCAACAGATTTTACTTTCTTAGAGCAGTTTTAGGTTTGCAGCAAAATTGAGGGGAAAGTACAGCCCCCAGACATGTACAGCCTCCCCACATCAACCACACTGATACATTTGTTAAAACTGATGACTCTGTCCTGACACATGATTATCACCCTAAATCCATAATTTACATTAAGGTTCATGCTTGCTGTATATTCTATGAGTTTTGACAAATGTATAATCACATGAATTTACCATTAAAATGTCATACACTATTGCCCTAAAAATCCTCTATGCCCCACAGATTCTCCCTTATTCTTAGCTTCAGGGAAGCACTGATCTTTTCACTGCCTACATAGTTTTGCCTTTCCCAGAATGTCATATAGTTGGAATCATATATGTAGCCTTTTCAGAACAACTATAATTTCCTAAATTAGAAAATAGTTATTTGAAAATCATGGGATTCATTTCTAAACTGTGGCTATTTTTAAGATTAAAAAATTAGTAACAACTGTAAAAAAATGCTATATATACCTTTTTAAGCATTATGGATATTGTGTTCTTTGTGTAGTGGTTGCACCCAATTTCAGTGACCATTTTCAGGTCCTGGAAGAGGCAATTTATTGTCTTGATTCTTTGCATACAGTTTCCCTTTGTTTTTCTGTATTCCTCGATGAGATACCTGCTAAGAAAAGAAACAAGTCAAGCTAAATTACTTGAAAAACTTTGATTCATTTTTCTATTCCCACCTAATTTTCTGGCAAGAAAGGAAATCCTGATTTCTACCAGGGGCAAAACACCTTAACATAGTTCCTACCCTCCTGGAGCTCAGAAGACTTGACCTTTTCCAAATGGGTTGCTTCAAGCTGAATTTTTAATTACTTATTTTAGGCAAGCCTTCCTGCTCTTCCAAGCTAAGCCTTGACTGGTGTGTGGTGATGACTACTCTGCAGTGTGAAATAAGGTGACAGGAAGGTCTCATTTTTTGGTCGGAATTAACTATTACAGGCCTTGTGAGGTTGTGGCTATTTCTCCTCTCCTACACTGATGGCATTAAAGTCTCAGAATGTGAAGTCTTCAAATCTTGTAACAAGAAATCCCCTTTCCTTTGAGCAAACACCCAAGTTTCCACGTCACAATCTGTAAGCATCATTATAGTGACAGTCTGCTTCTGGAAGTCCTAGGAGCACAGTGGAAAGAAACACTTACGTGCGTGAGTTTTGCTAGGTGTCATTCCCAAGGGCCGAGTGGGGAAGCCTAAGGCAGAGCGGTGAACATATTTTAAGAAAGGTGGGATAATGAAGGAAGGAGAGCATTAATTTTGACATCATTGTTTGGAGCCAAATTCGGTTCCACTGTAATAATAAAAGTGCCTTGGAGTTGGTTCCAAGTATTTTTAAGGCAAATACTTTTTAATTTTGGTGAAAAATTTGTTGTGTGCTTTCTTTTTATCAAAGGAATGCCATTGGGTTTTGAGAATAATTTTAAGTGCTGTGTGAAATGAGGAAGTCACAAAAACAAAGGACATCATTACCTGAAGAGGAATTGGTTTAGGAAACTTGTCAATCACAGTCGTGACTAAGGAACAACTCCGGTCACCACTTCCCATCCTTACTAGCCGTTATCTGGCGAAGGGCAGATGGTGGCCCCCAAGCTAGATACCACATGAATGACAACTGCTTGGGGGTGGGGAAGAGGGAGGTGGAGCAAAGACATATGTCTGTATAGTGTGTTTAGCTTTAAAGAATCAACTTTAAATTACTTGTATAACATCTTAATAATCAGTTGACCCTAAGATACAGACGTTCTTCCATGTATATAGTATAAAAATATACTTAATAAAGTTCACATAAAAATAAATAATGGTAAATGATGTCAAAGAGGAAAATAGATTTCTAATTCAAAATTAGTCACCTAGAGTTCTGTGATGGATAGCTACGTAGATTGACTGATGACACTTAGAGAAGGCATAGATGGAACATTACACACACACAAAAGCAATGTCTGACAGGTAATAAAATAATTTGCCAGAATAGTCAAAATGTTAGGCATCTGGAGGTGTAGTCTAATAGAGCTCACTGTTCAAATCAATTTCACACAGACTGTGAGTGTTCTGAAAAATCTCAAATATGGGACATGTTTATAATGATCATTACTGCAGATTCTGGCACCATACTAGTTCTTTTAAATACAACGGGGGGAAATCTATTAACAGTTGGCTCCAGAATTCCTTTTAAGGAAGTATTGCTTTGTTTAGGCCACATTCACCGGGGCAGGTGAGACCCTGAGGACACAGGTATTAGCAGAAATAAAAATTAAAGTACAGACAGAATGGTTGGGTTTCTGTGAGTCAGGTGATGAAGCCGGGAAGAACAGAGGAGGAGGGGGTGGTGTTGGTGAAATGGGATGTCAGAGAAGCCAGAAAGGTCAGATGATGGGTCCCTCCATATTGTTGATACCAGTAATAATATTCATAATTTTTCTATTACTGGTGGGGATAATGGTGATGGCTGCACAATATTGTGAATGTAATGGTACACTTGAAAATGGTTAAAATGGTAAATTTTCTGTTATGTATATTTTGCCCCACACTGAGGATGACAACTTTTGGCTGTTTTATGTATTTGTAGTTCCAAATAAAGGAATATACTTATCCTGGATTTAAATGCCCAGTCTATTTTCATTCTTTCTTTAAAAACTATTTTCCTTCTTTTTTGGGATAAGAGTTAAGAAAAAAGAAAATTAAAGATATCAGAAAAAATTATATAATATAAACTTATCTAGTTTCTTAATCTGTGTATTTTATTGGGCATACAGTATATATTTTGAATATAGTTAAGTATAAAGATTTATTCAATATAAATAAATAATATTATCTCTCCATTCTTTTTCAAAATATGTTCAACTGCAGTTATTGAAATTATTAACCCTATTAATCAGGCTGACCAAGTATCTTTTGAAAGTAAGTAGAATGTTTAAAATACTTATACATATGTAACTGGAAATATTTTATAATGTTCATGAAATTTACCCAATTATTTGGTTTGGAAAACCATGTTTTTAATCTTCTGTAATCACATTTTAAAAGTGAAAATTGGCTTTCCGCCTAGAGACAGCCACCCTCTCTTTCAGCCATTAAAATCTCTTGTGTGGGAATTTGAGCTGCCTTGGGAGCCCTCACTCCCCAATCCTCCTCCATGAACCCACCTTCCATCTCCCCGGTCGCTCCATCTTCCACCCAACACCGGCCTCTGATTTGTTACTCCTCCAGGACTATCAAAGCCTTCTCATGAATAACAAAACCAGCCATGATGACATCATGAATCATCTCAAGATGCCAGCCCTTCCAACTCTACAGCAATGGCCTCGCCAACCCCAGAATCTGCACCCCCTTCCAGCAGGAAGTATCTAGAGAATGAGATTCGAGGCCCAGTTCCCCAGAGGCCCCTATTAAGAAAAGGAAAAGATGGGAATGAAGGCAAATTCTGGCATGCTAAGACACACCACCCCTTAAGATCCAATCACCAAATACCAACAGCATTCTTCAATGAACTAGAGAAAATCGTTCTAAAATTCATATAGAACCACAAAAGACCCTGAATAGCCCAAGCAATCCTGAGAAGGAAGAATAAAGCTGGGGGGATTATGCTCCCCAACTTCAAGCTCTACTACAAAGCCACAGTAATCAAGAAAATTTGGTACTGGCACAAGAACAGACCCATAGACCAATGGAACAGACTAGAGAGTCCTGATATAAACCCAACCATATATGGTCAATTAATATATGATAAAGGGACCATGGACATACAATGGGGAAATGACAGCCTCTTCAACAGCTGGCTTTGGCAAAACTGGACAGCTACATGCAAGAGAATGAAACTGGATTATTGTTTAACCCCATACACAAAAGTAAACTAAAAATGGATCAAGGACCTGAATGTAAATCATGAAACCATCAAACTCTTAGAAGACAACATAGGCAAAAATCTCCTGAATATAAGCATGACCAACTTCTTCCTGAACGCATCTCCTCGAGCAAGGGAAACAAAAGCAAAAATGAACTCATGGGACTACATCAAACTAAAAGTTTTCTGTACAGCAAAGGACACCATCAACAGAACGAAAAGGCATCGTACAGTATGGGAGAATATATTTGTAAATGACATATCCAACAAGGGGTTAACATCCAAAATATATAAAGAACTTTCACGCCTCAACACCCAAAAAGCAAATAACCGAATTAAAAAATGGGCAGAGGATATGAACAGACACTTATCCAAAGAAGAAATTCATATGGCCAACAGGCACATGAAAAGATGATCCACATTGCTAATTATCAGGGAAATGCAAATTAAAACCACAATGAGATATCACCTCACACCAGTAAGGATGGCCACCATCCAAAAGACTAAGAACAACAAATGCTGGCGAGGATGTCGAGAAAGGAGAACCCTCCTACACTGCTGGTGGGAATGTAAGCTAGTTCAACCATTGTGGAAAGCAATATGGAGGTTCCTCAAAAAACTAAAAATACAAATACCATTTGACCCAGAAATCCCACTCCTTGGAATTTACCCAAAGAATACAACTTCTCAGATTCAAAAAGACATATGCACCCCTATGTTTATTGCAGCACTTTTTACAATAGCCAAGATACGGAAGCAACCTAAGTGTGCATCAGCAGATGAATGGATAAAGAAGAGGTGGTACATATACACAATGGAATACTATTCAGCCATAAGAAAGAAACAAATCCTACCATTTGCAACAACATGGATGGAGCTGGAGGATATTATGCTCAGCGAAATAAGCCAGGTGGAGAAAGACAAGTGCCAAATGATTTCCTCATTTGTGGAGTATAACAATGAAGCAAAACTGAAGGAACAAAATAGCAGCAGACTCAGAGACTCCAAGAAGGAACTAATGGTTACTAACGGGGAGGGGTGTGTGATGGCGGGTGGGGAGGGTGTGAGAAGGGGATTGAGGGGTATTTTTTTTAGTACACATGGTATGGGGGTCACAGGGAAAACAGTGTAGCACAGAGAAGGCAAATAGTGAATCTGTGGCGTCTTACTGCACTGATGGACAGTGACTGCATTGAGGTATGGGTGGGAACTTGATTATATGGGTAAATGTAGTAACCACATTGTTTTTTTCATGTGAAATCTTCATAAGAGTGTATATCAATAATACCTTAATAAAAAAATTTAAAAAATGAAAATTATAGTGGAGACAGAAAGTAATTTGATTAAGTCAGTAGCCACAGTGCTGTTATTGGGAATGAACGACAATAAATGAACTAAAAGTTCAACTCAAGAAGTCACAAAAGCAGCACAAATTAGTAACAAGGAATAAAGGAGAATGAAAATGAAAAAGATAATTCAGTAACAATAGACAAATAGACATGATAAACCCAAAACTAAGTTTTACCAACTTTGCGCAAGTCTAATAAAGGCTGAAAGAGAAAACAGAAATATAGAGAATCAGGACTATCACAATAGCTATTTGGGATGACTAAAATAGTAAAAATTTGAACAACTATGTTAATAACAAAAGTGACCTTTCATGCTCTAGAGAAATATAAATAATCAAAATGAGCACATCAATAGGAAGAAAAACCATGTAAAATTTAAATGCTAATAAATCCAATGATCATAGCATAGTAGTATTTTTCAAACTTTCTTACCATGACACATGGTAAGAAATAACATTTTACATCATAAGCCTTCACACAGACACAGTTATATGTTTATAGCTGAGACACAAAAGGCAGCCTATGGAATGGGAGAAAATGCTTGCAAACCATATATCTAATAAAGGGTTAATATTAAAAATACATAAAGTATTCCTATAACTCAATAGTAAAAAACTGATGACCTGATTAAAAAATGGGCTAAGAACTTGAATAGATATTTCTCCAAAGAAGAAAAATGGATGAAAGCCTCAATGAGATACCATCTAACACCTGTCAGGTTGGCTATTCTCAAAAAAATAAAAACCAACAAGTATTGGGAAGGATGTGGAAAACTCTTTACACTGCTGGTGGGAATGCAAAATGGTGCAGCTGCTATGAGAAACCTGTGAAGGTTTCACAAGACATAAAAAAATAGAACTATTATATGTTGCAGCAATCCCACTTCTGGTATTTTTCCAAAAGATTTGAAATCAAGAGCTCAAAGAGAGATCAGCAGTCCCATATTCACTGCAGCACTGTTCACAGTAGCCAAGATGTGGAAACAACCTAAATATCCATCAGCAGATATACAAATAAAGAAAATGTGGTATATGCATGCAATGGAATACTACTCAGTCTTGAAAAGGAAGGAAATCTTGCAATATGTGACAACACTGATGAACAACACTGATGACATTATGTTACAGTTGCAGTGGTCATAGAAAGATACTGCATGATCCCACTTACATGAAGTACATAAAGTCCCAATTCAACTATAAACTCACGGTCCCAGGTGTGTGGCGTAAGGCTGCCCATGCAGGAATAGGGATGTCTGCCTGTGTGGAGTATCAAAAGTAGCCTTGCACAACCAGTTGTGGTCATTTCTTGGCTGGCTTCCTTAGTGTCCTCACCTAGTTTGGCCCTGGGTTTAGGCAACAGAATGTGATACATTACTATCTGGTCATCAGAGGCCAGCTGGATTTCTCTCAGCAGTTCCTCAGCAGTAAGGACCCTGAAAGACACATGCACTCTGAATAGTCCCTTTTTCCTTTGCTGGCCATCCACTTCATGTAAGTCCCTCTAGGAATATTTCAGAAAGCTAGAGGATAAAAATAATTGGCTCTTCAGCTTCATTTTTACAACAGGGCAACACTTCCTTACTACTCAGAGCTGGCATATCTACTAGTGGCTAAATATATAAGAAATGCAGGAAATTCAACCTTTTAATGTTATAAATAGGGCAAGATCTAGTTGTTACTGATTTTCAAGCCAATTAAAGTTATACCATCAAAAACTCGATGTTTACTGAATAGTGCTGGTCTTAATCATGTAATATTTTAAGGGCAAATTAAGTATAACATTCAGTCCCAGAAGAGACTTCATATTAATCATTTGCTGTAGTTTTTGTTTGTTGTTTGTTTGTTTAGAGGCCTATGCTGTCTGGATGACCCCTCCCACCACCATGAGACTAGACAGTATTTTAAGAATAGAACAACCCTGGAAAAGTCAATTAAATTTTCTGAGTCTGTTTTCTTCATCTTTAAAATGAGTGTTGGATAAGGTGATAGCTAAAGTCTATATCTATTTAATGCAATGATTCTAAAATTCTGGACATGAATTTTATTTTCTCCTTTACAGTTTTAATTAAATTGCAAAATAGTATTTTTCAGTGACACAGTTAACTAGTGCACTGAAGACAATTTCAGACATTCTGCATAGCATAAACTGAATGCTATTATCTAACATATTTTTCTTGTTCTAACTTACTGTGAATTAGCAATCATAACCATTTTACCCTAAAATGATAATGGTATTAAAAAAACCTATTTTCAATAGTTACTTCATTAACTACTTTTACTGTATGGATTCTATGTGGTAGAGAGCATTAATACTACAGGTACACATTTGTACAATATGCTATGTCTGTCACTTATAAACTAAGTTTGAAGAACTAACATTTAAGACATTTATGATAGCCATGTCATTTTAAATGTGAAGAGGAAGATAGGAATTTTCCCACCCCCTTGTTTCACAGGTGAGGAAGTTTGTATTTTTATATGCCAAAGAACACAGGCTTCAGAGCAGGTCCATGTGGATGCAATTCTCCTGGAACCAATCCACCTTCCGGAATGCTGGCACCAGGGTCTTAAATTTTTTTTCTTTTTTTTTAAATATTTTACTTTTTATTTTTCCACAGTTTTAATTTATTTATTTATTTATTTATTTTGGTATTGTTAATCTACAATTACATGTGCAACATTATGGTTACTAGACTTCCCATATCATCAAGTACCCCCCATATACCCCATTACAGTCACTGTCCATCAACGTAGTGAGATGCTATAGAATCATTACTTGTCTTCTCTGAGTTGTACAACCGTCCCCGTGCTCCCGCCCTACATTATGTCTGCTAATTGTAATGCCCCTTTTTTCCCCCTTGTCCCTCCCTTCCCACCTACCCTCCCCAGTCCCTTTCCCTTTGGTATCTGTTAGTTCATTCTTGGGTTCTGTGAGTCTGCTGCTGTTTTGTACCTTCAGTTTTTTTTTCTTTGTTCTTTTACTCCACATATGAGTGAAATCATTTGATACTTGTCTTTTTCGGCTTGGCTTATTTCACTGAGCATAATACCCTCTAGCTCCATCCATGTTGTTGCAAATGGTAGGATTTGTTTTCTTCTTATGGCTGAATAATATTCCATTGGGTATATGTACCACGTCTTCTTTATCCATTCATCTACTGATGGACACTTAGGTTGCCTCCATTACTTGGCTACTGTAAATAGTGCTGCGATAAACATAGGGGTGCATATGTTATTTTCAAACTGGGCTGATGCATTCTTAGGGCAAATTCCTAGGAGTGGAATTCCTGGGTCAGATGGTATCTCTATTTTGAGTTTTTTGAGGAACCTCCATACTGCTTTCCACAATGGTTGAACTAATTTGCATTCCCAGCTGCAGTGTAGGAGGGTTCCCTTTTCTGCACATCCTTGCCAACATTTGTTGTTTTGTGTTTTGGATGTTGGACATCTTTACTGGTGTGAGGTGATATCTCATTGTGGTTTTAATTTGCATTTCTCTGATGATTAGTGATGTGGAGTATCTTTTCATGTGCCTGTTGGCCATCTGAATTTCTTCTTTGAAGAAGTGTCTATTCAGACCCTCTGCCCAATTTTTAATTAGATTATTGGCTTTTTGTTTGTTGAGGTGCGTGGTTCTTTATATATTTTGGGTGTCAACCCCTTATTGGATATGTCATTTATGAATATATTCTCCCATACTGTAGGATGTCTTTTTGTTCTACTGATGGTGTCCTTTGATGTACAGAAGCTTTTCAGCTTGATGTAGTACCACTTGTTCATTTTTGCTTTTGTTTCCCTTGCCGAGGGAGATATGTTCATGAAAAAGTTGTTCAAGTTTATGTCCAAGAGATTTTTGCCTATGTTTTTTTCTAAGAGTTTTATGGTTTCATGACTTACATTCAGGTCTTTGATCCACCTTGAGTTTACCTTTGTGTATGGGGCTAGACAGTAGTCCAGTTTAATTCTCTTACATGCAGCTGTCCAGTTTTGCCAACACCAGCTGCTGAAGAGGGTGTCACTTCCCCATTGTATATCCATGGCTCCTTTATCGTATATTAATTGACCGTATATGTTTGGGTTAATGTCTGGACTCTCTATTCTGTTCCACTGGTCTGTGGGTCTGATCTTGTGCCAGTACCAAATTGTCTTGATTACTGTCACTTTGTAGTAGAGCTTGAAGTCTGGGAGTGTAATTCCCCCTGTTTTATTCTTCCTTCTCAGGATTGCTTTGGCTATTTGGGGTGTTTTGTGATTCCATATGAATTTTAGAATTATTTTTTCCAGTTCATTGAAGAATGGTGTTGGTATTTTGATAGGGATTGCATTGAATCTTTAGATTGCTTTAGGTAGTATAGCCTTTTTGACAATATTTATTCTTCCAAGCCTAGAGCATGGGATGAATTTCCATTTTTTAGTGTCCCCTTTAATTTCTCTTAGGAGTGTCTTGTAGTATTCAGGGTATAGGTCTTTCACTTCCTTCATTAGGTTTATTCCTAGGTATTTTGTTCTTTTTGATGCAATTGTGAATGGAATTGTTTTCTTAATTTCTGTTTCTGTTAGCTCATCGTTAGTGTGTAGGAATGCCACAGATTTTTGTGTATTGACTTTGTATCCTGCAACTTTGTTGAATTCAGATATTAGTTCTAGTCGTTTTGGAGTGGAGTCTTTAGGGTTTTTTATGTACAGTATCATGCCATGTGCAAACAGGGACAGTTTAAATTCTTCTTTACCAATCTGGATGCCTTGTATTTCTTTGTTTTGTCTGATTTTTGTGACTAAGACCTCCAGTACTATGTTGAATAACAGTGGAGAGAGTGGGCATCCTTGTCTTGTTCCTGATCTTAGATGAAAAGCTTTCAGCTTCTCGCTGTTAGTATGATGTTGGCTGTGGGTTTGTCATATATGGCCTTTATGATGTTGAGGTACTTGCCCTCTATACCCATTTTGTTCATAGTTTTTATCATGAATGGATGTTGAATTTTGTCAAATGCTCTTTCAGCATCTATGGAGATGATCATGTGGTTTTTGTTCTTCTTTTTGTTGATGTGATGGATGATGTCGATGGATTTTCGAATGTTGTACCACCCTTGCATCCCTGAGATGAATCCCACTTGATCATGGTGTATGATCCTCTTGATGTATTTTTGAATTTGGTTTGCTAATATTCTGTTGAGTGTTTTGCATCCATGTTCATCAGGGATACTGGTCTGTAATTTTATTTTTTGGTGGGGTCTTTGCCTGGTTTTGGTATTAGAGTGATGCTGGCTTCATAGAATGAGTTTGGAAGTATTCCCCCTTCTATTTTTTGGAAAACTTTAAGGAGAATGGGTATTATTTCTTCTCTATGTCTGATAAAATTCAGAGGTGAATCCATCTGGCCCAGGGGGTTCTGTTCTTGGGTAGTTTTTTGATTACCGATTCAATTTCATTGCTGGTAATTGGTCTGTTTAGGTTTTCTGTTTCTTCCTTGGTCAGTCTTGGAAGGCTGTATTTTTCTAAGAAGTTGTTCATTTCTTCTAGGTTTTCTAGTTTGTTAGCATATAGATTTTCATAGTATTCTCTAATAATTCTTTGTATTTCTGTGGGGTCCGTCGTTATTTTTCCTTTCTCATTTCTAATTCTTTTTATGTGTGTAGATACTCTTTTTCTCTTAATAAACCTGGCTAGGGGTTTATCTATTTAGTTTATTTTTTCAACGGACCAGCTCTTGGTTTCATTGTTTTTTTTAATGGTTTTATCATCTCAATTTTATTTATTTCTTCTCGAATATTTATTATGTCCCTCCTTCTGGTGACTTTGGGCCTCATTTGTTCTTCTTTTTCCAATTTCAATAATTGTGACTTTAGTCTATTCATTTGGGAGTGTTCTTCCTTCTTTAAATAGGCCTGGATTGCAATATACTTTCCTCTTAGAACTGCCCTTGCGGCATCCCACCAAAGTTGGGGTTTTGTGCTGTTGTTGTCATTTGTTTCCAGATATTGTGTCATCTCTGTTTTAATTTGATCGTTGATCCATTGATTATTTAGGAGCATGTTGTTAAGTCTCCATGTATTTATGAGCCTTTTTTTTTCTTTCTAAAATATATTTCTAGTTTTATACCTTTGTGATCTGAGAAGCTGGTTGGTAGGATTTCAATATTTTTGAGTTTACTGAGGTTCTTTTTGTGGCCTAGTATGTGGTCTGTTCTGGAAAATGTTCCATGTGCACCTGAGAAAAATGTGTATCCTGCTGCTTTTGGGTGCAGAGTTCTGTAGATATCTGTTAGGTCCATCTGTTCTAGCATGCTGTTCAGTGTCTCTGAGTCTTTACTTATTTTCTGTCTGGTTGATCTGTCCTTTGGAGTGAGTGGTGTGTTGAAGTCTCCTAAAATGAATGCATTGCTCTCTATTTCCTCCTTTAATTCTGTTAGCATTTTTTTCACATATGTCAGCGCTCCTGTGTTGGGTGCATATATATTTATAATGGTTATATCTTCTTGTTGGAGTGACCCTTTTATCATTATATAATGTCATTCTTTATCTCTTGCTACTTTCTTTGTTTTGATGTCTATTTTGTCTGATACAAGTATTGCAACTCCTGCTTTTTTCTCCCTGCTGTTTGCATGAAATATCTTTTTCCATCCCTTTACTTTTAGTCTGTGTATATCTTTGGGTATGAGGTGAGTCTCTTGTAAACAGCATATAGATTGGTCTTGCTTTTTTATTCATTCTGTTACTCTGTGTCTTTTGATTGGTGCATTCAGTCCATTTACGTTTAGGGTGATTATCTATAGATATGTACTTATTGCCATTGCTGGCTTTTAGATTCGTGGTTACCAAAGGTTCAAGTGTAGCTTCTTTACTATCTAACAGTCTAACTTAACTCTCTTGTTAAGCTATTATATACACAGTGTAATGATTCTTTACTTCTCTCCCTTCTAATTCTTCCTCCTCCATTCTTTATATATTAGGTGTTCTATTCTGTACTATTTTGCGTTCCTTTTACCGTTTTTGTGGAAAGTTGTTTTTATTTTTTGCCTTTAGTTAGTATTTGAATGGTCTGCTTTCTTTGCTATCAATTTATTTTCTCTGGTGACATCTTTTTAGCCTTAGGAGTGCTTCCATTTGGAGCATTCCCTTTAAGACATCCTGTAGAGGTGGTTTGTGGGAGGCGAATTCCCTCAACTTTTGCTTGTCTGGGAATTGTTTTATCCCTTCCTCAAATTTAAATGATAATCATGCTGGATACAGTATTCTTGGTTCAAGCCCCTTCTGTTTCATTACATTAAATATGTGACATTGTCTTCTGGCCTGTAAGGTTTCTGTTGAGAAGTCAGATGTTAGCCTGATGGGTTTCCCTTTATAGGTGATCTTTTTTCTCTCTCTGGATGCCTTTAATACTCTGTTCTTGTCTTTGATCTTTTCCATTTTAATAATTATAGATCTTGGTGTTGTCCTCCTTGGGTCCCTTGTGTTGGGAGATCTGTGGGCTTCCATGGTCTGAGAAACTTTTCCTTTCCCAGCAAGGGAAAGTTTTCAGCAATTATTTCTTCAAAGACACTTTCTATCCCTTTTTTCTCTCTTCTTCTTCTTGTACTCCTATAATGAGAATATTGTTCTGTTTGGTTTGGTCAAACAGTTCTCTTAATATTCTTTCATTCCTAGAGATCCTTTTATCTCTTTCTGCCTCAGCTTCTCTGTACTCTTGTTCTCTGATTTCTATTCCATTAACAGTCTCTTGCACCTCGTCCAGTCTGCTCTTCAGCCTGTCAATTGATTGTTTCATTTCTGTAATATCTCTCCTCACTTCTTCCCTTAGCTCTTGCATATTTCTCTGTAGATCCATCAGCATGCTTATGACTTTTATTCTGAATTCTTTTTCAGGAAGATTATTTAAATCTATCCCACCCGGCCCATCTCTGGGATTGTCTGGGTGAGTCTTGACTGGACCGTATTCTTCTGTCTTTTCATGGCGATAGAAGTGGTCGCAGGCAGGTGCCATGTGTGTTAGCTGGAGAACAAACTCCCTTCCTGCTTATTGTTCTCCTTGCCCTTCTCTGCAGCCTGTGCCAGTTACCCCACACTGGATGGCAGTCTCTGGGATAATCCCCTAAACTGTCGTGGACGGGGCCGCCCTCAGACTAGCCTAGAGCACTGCGGGGTTTTGCAGCCACGCCGGGTGCATTCTGCAACCCTTGGTGCCTTTCAGCCTTGCTCTGGCTTCTGCAAAGGCCTTAGATTTTGAAGGGAGATTTATTGCTTTTACCTGCCACCATCAAAACTCATGGAAGAAACAGTATTCTTGTTATCATGTTGAGTTTGTGAGTTCATTTTTTTCTAGCTCACTTTTCACTGGGAGTGAAACATTTTAGGTCCCAGATTTATGTAGGGGTTTTAGTTCTAATTTCTTTCTTTGCATGGGACCACATCTTGTTTCCTAACAGCTCATGGATGTTTAAAACCAAGTCATAACTTGACCAAGACTGTCCATATCAAGCACTCAAAGGCAAGAAGAGCTGCCTTTCAGTACACTCACTACATTCGTTTCCAGCTCTTTTGACTCTGACTCCTGTGTGTCTTCCTTGGACTTCACCTGTGCATTTAGGTGAATGTTATGCAGCATTTCTAGGTGTTTGTATCTGGATAATTTTTGTCTATCATATGGCACCATCTTGTCACAATGTGTCATATATTTATTAATGGATGTTCTCTTAAGTGCTCAAAAAGCCAAGTGAAACTTTAAGATTACCTCTTTCATAGGCATAATGCCATTTTCCTCCTTGGCTTCTCTCTGGAAGTAAGTACAGGTGTAGTAACAATTTGTGGAATTCTTACTGTATACTCAGAGCTTCAATTACATTATTTGTTGTAACCCTCACAAGAAAACTGGAAAGCCATGTTTATAAACATTTCATAGGTGAGGATACTGAGACTTGAGAGGATAAATTTCCTAAGGACACATAGTGGGCAAACATTACAGGCCCATGTTGATGTCGATGAAGGATCTATTTTATGCAAGAGTTCTTGCCCTTAAACATTTACTTATATGGTCCTCTGAAATCACCATTTTCAAGAGAAAACACTATTTGATGTCTGTTATCTGATATGCATATATTAAAAAAATTGTAAAGACTTGTATTTGGCTTTAGAAGATGCTATATATGCATATGTATACACATATGTATATATTTTCTTGTTCAAATGATCTCTTCCCATTAATGTTTGACTTCAGAACTAACTTTATGATTTAATAAATTGTTCTTAATAAAGTTTCCTAGGCAGATATTAAAATCAGTCAATACATACTGTCATTATAGATAATTCACTAAGCACGTTAGAAATATGTTCATTTACTCACATGACAAGGGAACGCTTGCCATGATTTAATGACTCATGATTGTCTGCAGGATAAGGCCCATGATTCTTGGCCTGTCACTCAAAGCCTTTGTGAACTGGTCCCACCTCCTTATCACTCAGCTTCCCAAACATTGCTCTATGCTTTGGAGTGAGAGGAGAGTCAGGAAGAGCTCCTAAACATGACTCCCCTGATTCTAGTTTAGTCAGTGGATGGATTAGGGAAAGTCACTGAGGGAGAGAATGCAGGTGAGGAGCAGGATTGGGACAGAAGGAGAAAATGAATTCAGAATTGCACATAATATGGTGTGGCTATGTAAGATGTCCAAGTGGAGAGGTCTGGGAGGTCATTTGGTTCTGGAGAAAAGGAGAGAGATTTGGGCTCCATCCTCCAAATCATAGTGAGGTTTCCAGGCACTAGGAACTAAATATGTATTTTATAACATCCTAATTCAGTTCCTTGCTCAGTAGGATATCTAATGCTGAACATTAGAATCCTTGGAGTTATTTATATTTTACTTCCAAGCATTTCCAGAACACCCTCCTTACCCGTGCCTTAGCCCTTATCACTCTGTGTATCTTTGCTTTTATCAACTGTACTGAAGTGTCCTACTTCATTTTTTGCTCTCCCCATTGGGCTGTAAGTTTCTGGAGAGCAGGGACAGCTGTCTTGTTTATCATTATAAACAGCACCTAGTGTTAAATACATACTTGTAAAATAGATTAGTAGATACTTCCTAATCATATTTCTAATTCAGTTTGGTATTACAAAACACATCAGATAAGGAAGGATGCCAGAGAATTGTTATGGAGAAATTAGTAGTAAAAAGTGAGGGCATTTCTCTATTGACCAGTCTCAGAGGAAAGTGTCATGAAAGTGTAAGCCCTCATAAAATGCACTTGTTTGGAATTATTTCTTACTCTTTAGCCTGAGAATGAACTGGAGTAAGCTCACTTATTTCTGCTCTTATTATGCTTTAGTGCTCTACACACTCCAGTTCCTTATTCATTTTTCACAAGGTTAAAAGGGTTATTTGGAATTGTACAGAATGTTCTTCCATTACTATGAAAGGAATGCATGTTGGTAACTCCCATTAGCATTTATCAAAGTTTATATGTACCTAACTCAATGTAAACAAAATGCTTCAAATTCACATTTCCTACAAACTTGGGTCATCACTAATAGTCTAACTATTTAAATGATATGAAAATGTACATGCTTTAAGACTGTATTAGTTGTTAAAAAGTGTCAAGAAAGGTAAAGTTTATGCAATCTGCCACCTGCTTAAGGCCTGTAAAATCATTCCTGCTGGAGATACTGAATAGTTTTCCATTATATTAACATTGCATGAATAAAAATCCAAGCCTTTTAAATCACAGGTTTCATAAGGTGTTGATTGGCCTGGAGCAGGATAAATTCAGACAAATATTTATGGTGCCAAGAGTTGTGTATATAAATATTCTTCCTTGAAAATGTTTCCAGTGTACTGTTAAACTGCCAAGGTGATATAATTTAACAGGTAAAGCAGTGAATAGAGAGCCAGGGGTCACTGAGTTTGAATTCTTTCTCCATTCCTACTTTAACATATGATCCTGAACCATTTGAACCTTTCCAAAGTCAAATTCCCACTTTGTGAAACAGGGGAACATTAACCACATAGTTGTTGGGGCATGAGGGTAGAGGCCATGGTTACAATGTAGAATTATTATTAAAATCCAGAAACTCACAGCCATTTATGGAGAGGGTGATTTGCATTTATTATTAATCTTCATATTTGCAAACCATAATTTGTACCAACACTAGTTACCTTCTGTTGACTGCTTGCCATCCTAAGTGTTCTAGACCCTCCATTTACTTCTGCTAACAAACCTCTGAGGCAAGTATTATTCCCATATTAATGGGACTAATAGTACAGGATGTGATGTGCTCAAAATCTCCCATTTTGAAGATGGCAGAATCAGGATTCAAACCCATGTGTTTCTGAAGCCAGAAGGCTGGGTTCTCACCCTGTATTCACATTGCCTCTATGCTTTGCAAATGATGTATCTGAAGCTGAGAAAAGTCAAGTTGTTTGCTGAAGATCACAAGCTAACATGCTGGACTGGAATGAAAACCCTATGTGTTTGACGTGGGAGCCCTCACTATTTCTATTACTGTTTATCTAATAATATTAATATGCTTGGGATGTTTTGCTCCACATTTCTTTATTGGATTACCAGGATAATTGGAGTCACTGGTGAATACTCCGACCTCTGTAATCTCAAAAACCCATCTTGCTAGCTAATGAATTCTACTTTAGTGGATGTGAAGGTAGACTAGTCATCAAAAGTGGAACCAGCTGCATTTTAAATCTTCTGGAATTCAGTTATTTGTTGATTAAATGAGGGGTTAGGATGGTAAAGTCTCTATGTTTTCAACCTTCATTGTAGTGTAGCCTTTTTGAGCGCAGTGAAACATACTGGTGTCATCTATCGAGGCACTGGTACCTAACTGAGTGTCAGGAACTTTATGGATATAATAAAAATATTTGTAAACTTTTACTGAAGTTGCATTGAATTCTTTGATTTTAAAACTAGGTCAAATGAATTTTCCACTCAATTTCAATGCTTATTAAAATGATAAGCATATTACTTCCTTTATAGAATGAAGGGAATTAAATACATTGGCCAAATGATTACCTGAATTATTACATCTTTGTTGTTAATAATTATTATATCTACTTAGGTAGATCCACTTAGAATCATCTTTTACTTCATCCAGATGAAGCTGCCTAAACTCTTCATGTCATCTTGCTAAGACTGTTCAGAAGAACATACAGTGTGACATTCCCAGAAAGCATAAAATTGTTAAACAGTAAAGCTCACTGTAGTTGCAGCCACAGGATATAATCATTATGATAGGAAAGGTAATTTCAGAGAGCCCAATGTTCAGCCTAACAGACTTATATTTAATTCTGATTCCACTAGCATACTATCAAAGATAGTCTTAAAGATAGTCGAAGAGTGTTGTGATTGCTTCTAACTTAATAGAATTTACTCTAAGCATGCTTTCATGTAGGTAGGGGAAGAATTCAAAGTTTCCTTAGGATTGACTTACAGGTGGCCAGGAGTGTTCCAGCCACAGTTACATTTGAATTCCTGCCATTTGTGCCTCAGTATGGAAACCTTCCAGTTGGTTCCATTGTGCCTGCAGAAGGCAGATAATGCCTCTCTAAAAATGTGGGTTGTCTAATCCCAGAACCTGTAAATATGCTACCTTACATGGCAAAAAGGGCTTCACAGATTTGATTAATGTTACAGATTTTGGGATGGGGAAGATCATCCTGGATTATCTAAGTGGATCCAATCTAATTACAAGTCTTAAAAGTGAAGAATGTTTCCTGGCTGTGGACAGAAATGAATGTGAGGACTCAATCCACTGTTACTGTCTGTTTTAAAGGGGTCACAAGCCAAGGAATGCAGGTGGCCTCTACAGACTGGAAAAGCCAAGCAAACAGATTCTTTTCTACAGCTTTTAGAAAGCAATGTAGTCCCTTTGATTCCACCCTGGTGAGCCCTGTGTTGAATTTATGATCTGCAGAACTATAAGATCATAAATTTGTAGTGTTTAAGCTGTTAAATTTGTGGTCATTTGTTACTGAAGCAAAAGGAGACTAATACAGTGTCACTGTACGTGATTTTTCCTGAATCACAGCACTCGGATTTATTAAGAACTACATTTGAGGAATTTTTATGATGTATCAGGTGTGTGTATGTGTATGATCATCATGCAAAAACAGCTCTAAAAACACTATGTTATTTTTAAAAATTTCACAGAAGAGAAAACTAAGGCTTGAAAGCTTACATAAATCACATATTCAGTAAGTGACCAATTATTATTTTGAAATCAGGCCAGTCTGGATCTGGAGTCAAAAGTTATACTGGATCTACTGTTCCATGCATATACAAAATGTTAAGATTAATTTTCTTCACCAGAAGGAGTTTAAAGGCAATTAATTCACATAAAAACAGATTCTGTCATGCCAGGTCTTTAGTTATCTTAAATGGCAAATCATTTTCCCCAGAACAGTGCCTGATACATCATAGGCATTTAATATATGGTAATTAAATGAATGAATGATTATTGTTGAATAAAAATAGTGGGCTATAGGTAAATATTTTATCATTTGTTGCATTTCACATATATATTACAGTATACTGTACATGTATATATATAGGAATCAGCTTTTTCTTCCATTATAAAAATACCTTAGAAATATTACCCTTTGCCACAAAAAACAAGGGTTCTAACAGATTTCTTCTGCATTTATAATATTAAGTTATAATTACATATTATTTTAAAGAAGTAATTTGTAGTTCATTTGTGGTTTACTCATATTTAACATCAGTAGTAAGGTTATATTTAATAAGGTAAAGTGATTAAAGTGCAGGAAACATAAATTTTGGTATGAATTTTACTTCTCATTAAAGTGTTGAAAAAAGATTACTGAACAATGCAAAGGAAATTAAATGACCTTTGTTTTTCAGTCAAGATGTTTCATTTTCTTTTTTAAATTGCCAAGAAAATTAGAAAGATAATAGAATCTAATTAAACGATGTTCTTTTTTTTGAAGTATCATTGATAATCTTCTATTGTAAGCCATGTCTTTTCATTTGAAAAGTGTCTACTAATAGTTAAATACAAACTTATGAATAATAGTTTAACTACATTAGTTAAGCTTCATTCCATATTACTCCATTTTAAATGATTACTAGATGCTCTAAGAAAGAATGTAGAAGTCACTGAATTTTTAATTTCATAAGGACTTAAGTTACAACTAAATTGGTCCAGAGGACTTTTTCTTCAAGAAACAAACTCTTCATGTAACCAAAATAATATTTTACTGACCATTTCCTTCCATTTTTCAACAAAGACTCCCAACTAATAGTTATTCACTTTATCAATCAGAAAAGTAGTTTCCATCCTCTTATGAAAATTACAAAGGTTAATATTTGACAACAAAATAATCCTAGGAAATTGAGAAGGTTGTCTTGCATTTAATAGAAAATTTTCAAGTAGCTATGGGCAAGATACTCAACCAGGCACTAAAGTAATTTAAAAAATACTTTGTTTTGATATTAATAACATGTTAATTTAATTTAAATTTCTAACATTGTTCATGTGTTATACACATTATAGGTACATGATATCATATGAATTCATGCATAATTATTTATACAAAATAGAATGTATTGATGCTTAAGTAGTAAGTGCAAATATTTCATATTGAGGACCGAGGGGAAAATACATGTGGTTTTTCTTTTCTTTTTTATTAAAGTATCATTGATATACAATCTTATGTTGGTTTCAAATATACAACACTGTGGTTCAACCGTGACCCATATTATAAATCCTTATCCCCTCTAGTGCAGGCACTATCCAACAACGCAGTAAGATGTTACAGAATTGTTAACTGTATTTTCAGTGCTATTACATGTGTCTTTTATAGCACAACAATCTAAACTATTGCATATATCAGTATCTTGATTAGCCAAGTCAAACAATTTGTAATGACTAAATAGTTACATCCTTGAGAGCGGGGGTGGATGGTTTTAGGAGAGTGAAAAATAGAGAAAATTTCATATGGGAATACTTGATAGTAGTTTGGGGAATTCTAGTCAGAAAACAATCATGGAACGCAGTCAGATCCATGAAGTACCAGTACCCAGGGGGGTAATTATCAAAATGGAAATAGGGCTCAGGGCACAGGGAAAGGACGTTGTACTACATGAAGTCAAGAAGCACTTCCACATACTGGTGGCCAAGAGTAAACAGTTAAGAATCAGACAAGAAAACCAGAGTTGAATCTTGTGAAAAAGGAAATGTCTTGGCAACTAGTGGCTAATTATATTTGCCTTCCTCTTCTCTCTTCCCTCCTTTCTCTGAGGAACAATGGTTTCTCTGCATTTCCAGAGTGGTTCCCCTCCATGTGAAAACAGGGCTCTTCTTCTCGGACATTCTGCTTCCAAATGATCTCTTCTCTTTTGCCATCTTCATCTTCACTCTCCTTTTTACCTCCTTCTCCTTGATTATGACCAAGTCAAGTCTATCCATGAAAACTCTTCCCTAAGCCTTCCTGTTAATTTTAAAGGGAATCCAGTTGATTCTTTTTTCAATCTTGTATATTTTATCATTCTTTGGAAATATTCACACACACTTAACTCAAAATGCTGTATTTTTTCCTGTAACTCTTGTTTTGCATAAATACTAAAATAAAGTAATGTGTAGATTATGCTCTGCCATTTACTTATCTCTGGTTTCTGTGAAGGAATATGCCACTATTTTTAGTCCTGATCTTAAAATAAGTCATTTTGAAATGCTGTAAAACCTTAATGAATATCCAAATTCATATAAATTATTTAAGCTATAATTTCCCATACTAAACAGTCATTAGATTAACATACATCCTTAGATCTCTTTCCAGCTGTACCAAATTAGCTTACTTGAGCACTTTTAGTTTATGATTTCAGGAAATGGAGAAAGTACTGCTTTTCTAAGTTGTATTCAAAGGCTACAAACAGCAATTTGACTTTAAAATGCCATTTAGAATGTTTCCTCCAGTTAGTATTCATGTAATAAGAACTCAGTTTTTCCCTAAAAATGACTGACTTTTAAAACGTTGCCTGATCTTCTCATTTACACATGAGGAAACAGAAATACAGAACATTTAGATGAAGAGCTCAGGATTTCAAAAAGAAGTCTATATTATATGAGATGCTCTCTTCTTTCTTCTTTCCTTTAAGAAAGCAAGTGTGACAGAGCCATTTTTGTTTAGATAGTAATTGTGATAAGAAAAAAATCAAGCAATTGATGGCATTTCAAAAGGAAAATATTAAAGTTTCATTTTCCTTTTAACTACACCATGTGTAAGAAGGGGTAGGTTCCAGTGGATGCTTGTCAGGGTATTCCTGGTTTTATTCTTCACTACACCCTTTTCTGAGTGTTTCAGTCCCAGAAGACATAATGAGATGGAAGGATCATATTCATCTGTTCCAATAAAACATCTCTCTTTCTCAGTTTCCCTTTCTAGCCACTAGATTTCAGCTTTCTGTTTCTATCTCGCATCTCTTAGAGAGTCTTCCCACACAGTTTATTCTGCTAGTTATTAACATTTCCTCTCTGACAATTCCTTATTTCTCTTCAAGGGAAAGGGAAACCCTGCCGCTGTCATGACTGTTTCTTTTGATTTGCTTCAGATCTCTTCTTTGCAAGCTACCCAATTCCCGGTCTGCAGGGAACCTGCTAATGGCAATATTTCTTTCCTCCTTTTTTTTTTTTACTCAAAATACTCAGAATACTGTTTGCATAATAATGCTGATAGATAATGTATTTATAAATGACCCTTCGTCTGGTGATCTCAATGTAATTAATGTGAATAACTTCATTAATAGTCTCAAATTTCCCACGATGTGGTAGATCAGTTTGTGTCTCCTCTCCATGGGTGGAAGGGCAGTGAATAGGGAAAACAGCATTTGGGACTAGAAGCATGATGCTGGGAGAGTGTCCGATAGGACAAGGTTTTGGGGGAAACAACATAATAAATTTGTGTCAAAAATTTAGTTGGCCTTACTAATTTTTAAAAAATGATATTAAGTGGAGTAAAATTACCAGAATTTAAAATCCCCCCCCGCCCCCAAATTCTACCTTTAGTTTCCTTTTCCCTACTGGCACTTCTAGATTTAGAAGGCATTTGCAGGGTAGTAGATAACTCCCATGACTGGCTCATCTGCTTTTGCCTTATCTATGTCTGCCTTACTAAAACGGCTGAGTTGAGTAGCTGTGACAGCCTGTACGGTCACCAAAGCCTTGCACCTGATTCTTTACAGGAAAAGTTTGCTAACCCTGATCTATTGCTTGCCTAGCTTGCCAGGTGGAGGAAAGGTTCTTCTTGCCATTTCTTAAAGTGGGTTCAGTTTTGTCTTTCAGCTTATTTCAGTCTTTTATCCCAAGTTACATCATGATTGTGACCAATAACAAAACAATTCTTAGAAGTTATCTTAGGTTTCCTAAAAGCAGGGCTTGAGATGGCAGGTTTTGTACAAGTGGTTTGTCGAGGGGGTACTTGCAGGAGAAACGGAGTGAGGGAAGCAGGGTAGTGCTTAAGCAAGGCAGGTTGAGATTTCAGATGCAAAGTAGCTTCAGCTTGTCACAAAGGGAGCCTCTTGGGGCATGAATTGCAGCACAGAGTTGGTTCCTCCTTGGGGCTGGGGTTTGGTTTGCTGTAGTCCCTGTCAGTCATTGAATGTGGCCTGCCCAGGGGTGGAATGTAGGCTCCCAGGCAAGGCACAGAGCAGTGGGTATAGCCCAGAGCCCTCAGCAGTCTTCACTGCAGCTGGAGAAGGGCACTCAAGAATGATAAAGAAGATTAAAATTTATCATTTAGCTTTTGTGATGTAATGAACCACTCAGTGGCTTAAAATTACAGAGATTTATTATATTCTACATTTCTTTAAGTTGGCCATTTAGTGGGGCTCAGCTGGACAATCCTTGAGGTTCAGATGGTTTCAGCTGTTGTCGGATTGGCTTGCTCACAATGGCTGGAATAGTTGGGGTGGCTGTAGCTTTGCTTCATATAATTTCTCATCATCTATCATAGGGTCTGCCAACTGCAAATCTAGTTTGCTGCTTGGTTTTATAAGTAAAGTTTTATTAGAGTACAGTTATGCGCATTTGTGTATGTATCCTCTCTGTTTACCTTATTACTAAAACGGTGAAGTTGAGTAGTTGTGACAGAGACTATATGACTCCCAAAGCCTAAAATATTTACCATCTGGCTCTTTCAGGAGAAGTTGCTGACCTTGATCTCAGGTAGCTCAGGCTGGTTCGCACTGTGGAGGATGAGTTCTCAGTGCAAGAGTGGAAGCTGCAAGGCCCCTTGTGGCCTAGGCCTGGGACACACACAAAGGCACTTCTGCCAAAGCCTGATTATCAAAGGAAGTCACAATTCAAGGTCCAGATTCAAAGAATGAGGAAACAGACTCCACTTCTTGATGGAAAGAAACTAAAAATAATATGTGGCCATGTTTTGCTGTCCACCACAGTGGTCCTCCAGTGGGAGCCACTACAGAAGTTGGTTGTCCCTTTGGATATTTCGTGGATGAGGAGACTGAAACACAGACAGGTAATATATATCAGATAACATGCAATTTGTTAGGAGAAAAACTTAAAGTAGAAACCAGATCTTGATCAATATTCTACCACTATTTGAGCTCTGCCATGGTGCTTTTACTACAGAGTCACCCACTGAAAGTAACTTTCATTGGCTATTGAATCTTTCTCTGCAGGACTTTTAACACGCTTGGTATGAATTCTATTACATACCAAAGAAAAGTACAATCAAATCTTAACTACCCACTGAAATTTTGACTTTCTCATTTTCAGTCAATTTTAACATAAAAATACTGAAAATTGAAAGCTTTATTTCTTGTGTGTTGTATGTAGTGCCGTGACAGAAAAGCTTGGTCTGAACAAAGACTCCTTAGGTAGACAAACTAAAAACATAATAATGAAAATTAAACATTAAAGGATATCATTGTCAGACCAGCTATTCACTATCAATCTTGCTAGAATATGTCATCAGCACAAATGTATAAAAATAAAAGTATGTGATGTTCTGGGTATTTCCTGAACATTACCTTTAAGACATTTTGTGATTGAAACTGCCATTATAGGATGTGGAACACAGCATTTATAGACATTACAATAATTTTTAGATTTATTGAGCATTGCCCATATAAGTGTTCAAAATTCAGTAGATATTATTTCATTTAATCCTCAAAACCCAGAAAGTATATTATTATTTCCATTTAATAGATGATGAAATTGGGATACAGAAAAGTCACACAAATAGTTAGTAATAGAAGCAGGATTTGATATGAAATCCATTATCTCTACTTTTAACTATGATGTAAAAGTCTTATCCCGGTGACATCACTTATGGGCTCTGTGACTCTGGTCAATCCACGTAAATTCCCAGAGCCTCAGCCCCACCACTGAGAAATGGCAGTGATGATGCCTCCCTCTAGGAGCCGTGGGGATGATCTAGTGGGATGATGTACGTGAATGTCTAGGTTTAAGTATGGAGGGGACACAAAGGTAAATAAGGCATGTTCCTACGTTCCTCTGAGAGCAGAGCTTACTATCATCTTCAATAAGAAGTAAATAAAACTCAGTTATCATAAAATTGACACTCCTGTGGAATTTAGTGGCCTGGGAATGGAAATTTTGACTATTATACCGATTCCTAGGAAGATAGAGGGCATAGAAATGAGTGTCACTCTACTTTTTCCTCTCCTCTTTTTTGGATATTTCTTGCTAGCTCAGAAACTCATACATGAACCTACTTCCCAACATCCTGGATTTATACACAGCTAGTCACTGTCTCATATTATTTTCAAAGTCATGTGTCTTCACTGATATCTTTTAGGACAAATTATCTCTACAGCTTTGAACTCCATTTTATTGGCAAATTCAATCTATTTTTCATTTTCTTCTTTAATAAATATTTATTGAATGACTAACACAACATTATGGTAGTCCATGAGAAATAAAAAGACATAAAAATGCAGTCTGAGACCAAGAAGAACTTTACAATAAAAATTAGTGGTTTCCAATGTATATATATTATAGACTCCCAAGGACCATGCACATGCAAGTTGCATTATCTGTAGATGAATAACATGCTTAATTTAAAAAATATAGTGGGATACTCTCATGATCAACAAAATGAGAGTTTGTGAATGTATACTTGTTTGTCACTCAACATTATTAAAATTCCAGTCCACCTTGGGCCCTGAATATTCCTGCACACTCCTGGGTGTGCCAGACGGAAAGGCTTATCCATCTCCTGATCCTGAGCCGTTTCTGTAGCTAATCATACAGGCAGCTAGTAGGTCAAGAAGATCACAACCTGGCTTCCTTGTATCTGTGTGTTCCCTGGAGGGCGGACTGGCTGTTTGTTACTTACTTTCTCAAAAATAATGCAGGGACCTGCCCCTGGAATTCTTATTTATGAAGCAAACCTACTACATTGGTAACATCTATCTGCTTATTATTGTCCTAGTATGACTGGGGACAAGGGCTACAAACATAAATTTGTAGATGCTCCTGCTGCTTCTTGTGCTTCCAGATTTAAAAGCCTTTTGTCTCTGATCTAGGAGTTTCTTGCCTTCTGCCAGCATCCATGTGGTAATACAAGCTAGCTTATTAGCTTGTAAGTAGGTTAAAATATTAGACCCTTCACTCACTGGTCATGACAGATCTGGAGATCTTCAACGTTTAACCTTAAAATAATTTCTAGGATTCAACAGGCTAGGAATCATTGGTTTTAGGTTTTAAATAAATAAACCACTGTCAATTAAAAGCCTTGTGTGAGCTAATTAGTAGAAGGCAAGGCATTGGAGAAGAAGAGAATGACCATGAACAGAGATGTGTGTGGTAAGAGAACAAAGGTGTAGAGTAAAAGAAATGTGACAAGAGAAAATGTGACAAAAGAAAGTTGAACTGAGTGAAGAATGCTAAAAATGTCAGCTGGGGCCACACTTTGAAGCATGATGAATGTCAGGCAGTGGGGAGCCCCTGATGGTTTTCTAGTAAGAAAATTGCACAATTAGTTTTTCTCTATGAAAATTAATTTTTCAATAGGGAGAAACTGAATATGGGAAAGCAGCTGGGAATGTTTTGAGAATAGTTTGGGTACAAATTCTAAACTACTAGTGCTAAAGGAGTAACAAGAGGTGAACAGATGAAGCTATTCCAAGAAGAAAGATGTGATGGCTTCCTGATTAACTTCCAAGGAGTTGAGGAAGAAAGAATAAAGTAAGACTAAAGATTTGAGCCTGGGAGTAGGAAATAGTGACAGCATTAAAAACATAGAGAGACCTTCAAAGGAAGTTCAGAAGTGGGGGGAAGATTGTGGATTCATTTTCATCCAGTTTTGATGTGAAGTAGCCTATACAACAGCCTTCCTACTTTTCCTCTTTTAATCTCTCCTTCCCTTCCTTCCTTCTTTCCTTTCATGAATCTATCCATCTATTATCAAACACTTGATATTTGGCCAGTGAGCAAAAATATAAATAAGTCATAATTTACAAGAGCAAAAAGGTAGATTTAAAAATTCTGTATAGTGTGATGAATTTAAAAATTGAGATAATACATGGTGAGAGTACAGAAAAGAAACAGCTAACTCTGTCCAAGGGAATTAGGGAAGCCATCCCATTGGAGAGGATATTTGAACTGGGTATTAAATATTGAGTATGAGGATGAGAAGGGGAAATAGGACATTCCAGGGAGAGGGAAAGTAGGGAATAATATGTGTGTGGTGCAACCAGGTAGAAAAAATATCCAAGAAGTTGGCAATGCAAGATTAGAGAAATAACTTGGAATGTCATTTTATGAGATTAAACTATCTTCAACCTGGACATCATGAAACAGCTTATATTTGCTATATGCTTCTATGTATCAAGCTCTTTTTGTTTAAAAGCATTTTAGGTTTTAATCTTGGTAATACTAAAAATAGTGATATTGGGTCTTGGATGAGGAAACTAAGAACTTGACCAAGGTCCTGGAGTTTATGAATGGGTGGTGCCAGGATTTGAAACCCCTTAGGGCTGGGCTACCATTTACCTCATAACCTATGTGCACAGTGGCCCTGAACCATCCCAACCTGGTTCCAGAATTTCTCTTAGTCATTATGTTATACATTATCACATTATTAAACTGAAGAAAGCCTCTGTGCCTCCCTGAAGCATGCAGGACTGAAGGGATAAGAGTGTGGATTCTTCTGGGGAGAACATGAGATTTACAGGGCGTGGCTATGTGGCAACAAGGACTAAGAAGATTGGGGACCACTATGCAAAATGGTCAGCTTTAGTTATTGAATATGGTTATTTCTGTTTTTTAGGGCAAAAATACCAAGGCAATTAAAGAAGTAATTTTCTCAAAACATGGATGACCATTACTTACATAAAACTCCAATGTTTATTTCAATTTGCGTTAAATGATTCAGAGGAGCAGACCTTTTCAAATGACATATACTTTGGTTTCTGCCTTTCACAGACTCTAGAGAAACAATGGGCCTCTACAGTCCCTGATGCCAAGGAAATTCTCTAACTTAAACAGGCAGAACATCAGTACACGTGGTTTCTTTCTCCCTTCATTCTTTCTCATATTTCCACACTATTTTTGAAGCTGTTTTGAGGAATGCAATGCTAATTTTTTTCCTGAGTATGTATTTTCAATATTCTAACCATAAAGTGAGGGGAACCCAAGATGCTAAAAACATTAGCTTGCAAGTTTCTTTTTTTGCTCTCTTCACATTAAGCTGGTGATAAAAGGCCCACCTGGAGGGCTGTGTTCAATGCCTAAAGTGAATGCTTTAAATTTAATGATACAATCAAAATCATTTTTCCCTAGTAACTACTATTGTGCTCATTTGAGTGGATTCCAGTGCAGTGGTTTTTCCTTTTACATTATGCTTTGTAAATAAATATAAGTGAGATGGTTTAGTTCAAGTATAACACGTATCCAGCTAATAATTTACTTTGCCTGTTACTTATCTCTGTCAGGATGAATGTCTGCCTCTTTCCCGTTCTTGATTCATAAGCATTATTCTAATAGTGTTAGTTCTGCATTTTAAGAATTCTACATAGAGTTGCTGAAAATTGCTTAAAAGTACTTCACACCAGAAGGTTAAATCTCAAAGAATTTTGGTCTTACACCTAGCAAGCTAAATTGCTCCTAGCAACATTACATTAATTAATGTCAGGTCAAGCTTTGTCCTTTCCTTTGTGTTCAATTCCAAGTACCCCAGCAAGTGATTCCGTGTGTGCCAACCACAAACTGATTTGAATGGTAGAGGTTGATTAGACTCAGACCACTTGCTATTCTGAAAATAGTTACTTAGTTACAGATTTGACAACACTTTATTAGTTTTCAGAATCACTTTTAACAGTAAATCAGCTCTTTTAAAAAAAATGCTTTAAAATTGCATGGCTACCATCTTTTCCGCTTTTCCCTAGATACTTGTGTAAATATCATAGGATGGAATTAGTTGATATCCAAAGACAGGCCTAACCTTGGATGATTGCAGCCTTAGCAACCTGAAGGTGAAGGGGAAGGAAGGGTGCCAGGTGGATAAACCACAGCAAGCTCAGCACCCACCCCCCTCTGTTCTGGCCCTGCAATTCTGTCCAGGACACTGTTCATATTGTCCTTCCATATGCCACATAAGTCTGGGGGGAGCTATGTTTTAGGCTCACCCAGAGTGTGAGAACGGTCCTTGTGAAACTGACTAACCCATGATCTACTTGTGGTTTAGTTACCCTAACAGAAGCATTTTTACTTTTAGGAAGTTGGAAGATCACATGAGCTTTAAGTTGTGAATTGAATTCTTCTAGGTGTAAAATATATGTGGCTATTACAGCCATAGTTATCCAAGAATTGCTCAACCATGTTGATAGGAATGAAGATATAATTTTTGGAAGTCTCCTCAAGAGAATATCATTAGCCACGATTTAGATGATAAAAATGCAATAATATAGAGAATATTTTAAATTTGAGTAAAGGTTAATTAAACATGTAGAAACTATAGGACATTTTGAGGAAGAGTCAAGGTTCGTTAACATACAAATATATAAATTACAACGAATACATTTTCCTTTTTATCTTGTATATCCCAACTAAAATTTGTTAATCCAGGATCACCCAATACATACATCCAGAAATAATTTTCAATCAAGTATTGGGAAATAATTCAGGAGAATTAAAAATGGAAAAACCTACATTTACATTAACATGTGAATGTCAAACAGGATGTGCCTCTTTATGCCCTTAGTACCTGGTTTTACCTTCAGACTTTCAGCTTTCCTTGGCTTCTGTATTTTCTTTTGGTATATTTCTAAAGAAATGTTTTACCCAAGGGAAGAAATGTTTTATCTGTTCCTTTTCCAAGAAGTAAGAGCGGGAAAATTTGAGAAATCTAAAGAGATTAAAATGAAACCAAAATAAGTAGTGATCATATCAACAAGGTTTTACTGTCACTACTTCACAATGTTTTGTCTTATCCATTGTGGGAGGATACAATGAAATCAGTTTTTACAATATGTCACTATACTCTGCAACCAGAGTGCCTGGGGCTGGACTGTAATGTTAAACAGACAGAGTCCCTCCCTGTTTTCTAAAATTCGTCTCACAATGACTGATGAAGTTAGAGTCCTAGTTGATCATACAATTTGTGCTGCTGTTTCTATTAGTAATTTTGGAGGACAGTATTAGGGCATATTCAGTCTAAACTAAATTTAGATTTCTCCATTGGGCATTAGATGGCAGTATTAATCAAGACATTCAGAGCTGACTTACATCGCAGCCACTTCTAAAGGTACTCATAATTCTCCTAAGAACGTTTCATGAAATAGTTATTTATCCTGCATTTTGTACTTCTGCAAAGGGAAAGCATAAAAAGTACTACAGGTCTGGTTTTGTAATCTTTTGCCTCTTTTATTTACTTGTGTTTTTGGGAAGTTGCTTAAAGAGAAGTACCTTTATTTTCAGATGGTTATTTCTAATGTTAACTGTCCAAAATGTTTCTTTTGCAAATTAAAATTTTTCTCTCTCTTCTTGCAGCTATAATTACTTATATATCGATGATTGAAATGTCAGAGTTAGAGAATGGCCCACATTAAGTGTTAATTATAATGGTCATGTGTTATCTTATTTAGAAAGTTCCACTTGAAAGGGAGTGGAATGCCACCTTTGACAAGAAACCCTGCTCAGTTACTTACTAGCTGGGTAACTGGTTTAACCTCTCTGTGCCTAAAATTCCTCACCTGTAAAATGGTGATAATGCTAGTTTATCTCACAGTTTTATTGTTGAGGAGTAAGTGAATTCTTATATGTAAAATGCTTAGACCCATACCTGTCATATGGGAAGAACGGTAGAAGTGTTTGCTGATGACAGGCAGGAGATGCCTCTACGTTTGCAGTCATAACCTCCCTAGAGTGTGTTTCCATAAAATCAGTCTGATTTTTTTCTGTCTCCAGTATTTTGCAGTACACAAAATATTAGGAATGAAACTGGTCAAAAGTGAGCTCTCTTGGCAGCTGTTGCTGGGCAGGTTGATGTTCAATGGAGCCAGACAGGCAGCATCATGGTTTACATGCCACACAACAGGGGGTTCTTTTCAGCAATGGCCAAACTCAGAGGTGACTCTTTCTACCGTAAATGTCATGGAATCAGGTTCCCCCATCCCTGCAGCAGAGCAGAACACAAGATGCTAAGCTGACAGCACACAGAGGTGTTAGGCACACAGCCCTGGGAGAGGAACAGGAAGCTTGCAGGATGCACACATCGAGAGAGAAGCCATTTTCAGGAACATGAGTAATCCTTGGCAGGCATTCAGAGGGGCACTTCGGAAGAGAGTTTGAAGATCATTTACCATGGTAGACAAAGACTTGGATATTGAAATGAGAACTTGGCAGATACTGTGGATAACATCCGAGAATGCTCAGCCCCGGTGCTGGGAGGCATCCAACCCCAGTGAAGGGCAGAATAAGAACCTCCATGAGGGACTCTGAAGATGGAAGCAGAATCCAGAGACAGAAGAGAAGAACTGTAGATAAGATGCTTAGTACAATACATAGCTAATAGTTTTCACAACTCTCAGGAGGAAAAAGTATATTTTTCATGATATACATGATTTAGAAAAACTAACATTCTAAAACATTAGATACATGCCAAGTTCTTTATTTGAATTACTTCATTAACCTGCAATAGTGGTAAAAGTGTTCTTTCCTTAGCAGAAAATAGCTAAGAGATGTTAAATAACTTGCCCAAGATAAGTTAATGTCAGTGCAGGAATTAACTGATTAGTAAAACTGAATATAAGTCTTTTACAACATTGATTCAGTCAGTCTCCGTCAAATCTTTTATTATTTTGTACCTCTCTAAGTTAAAGAACACGTCAAGGTATTTTTAAAGGTACCTTTGGATTGATTCCAATTCAGTAGGACTGAAGTGATTTTACCTTATGATCTCAGGAAAGGGACTGGGTCCCAACACAGACAAAAAGGTAAGAAGCCTTCTTTACAGAATACTGCTTTAAGAAGACTTCCTGTGGTCTGGGTATGCAACACATATGTGTGCCTGTATACACACACACACATACACATGCGCACACACACACATATATATGTATATGTAATTATATATTTATGTTGAATGCCTATATTCATGTATATGGATCTTGCCTTCTTTATACTTGTTAAAGCATCTAATCAAAATTAAATATAGGATAGTTTTCATTATTCCAAGGCTGGGATTTTAGCAGTTCGAAACATGACTTAGTATTTATATCTCTTAATTTTCTGATATATAGCATTCACTTCAATGTTTAAATTTGACCTTGTCTGCCCTCATTACTCCCATCTGTCTGTGTTATCAAATGGAACAACACCTGATTCTAATGTAAGTATCTATTAATCGGAAATCAGGTTTTCCACTTAAATATCCCTAAATTAACCTTTCTAATAGAGTTAAGCACCTCACTTAGGAGGGATTGTTTTAAGGGATCTGAATGAAAATATCATTTAAGTCTCCCAGAAATCCCCTTTCCTCTTATTTTCCATAAAGTTTGTCATCAGCATTCAATGAAACTGCCAGTGATGGCTTTCCTAGTGCTTGCTTCTGACATTAAAAGACAAAAAAAAAAAATGTGACCCATCTGCCACAGTGGTTGGATATAATGTTTGAAACCACTGTTTACAAGGTCCATTAGTGTTTACAGTTCTGCCACTTTCCTTCATGGTCTGCAAAGCATTTTAGTTCAGACTGAGTTATTCTTTCATAGCAACCAATTTTCTATAATGTGGATGTCTCTTTAACTTAGAAAGCTCAGAAGGGAGTTCCGATGTCTTATGTGTGGAGGCCAGCTAATACATATTAGTGTTGCCGGGCAGCAAAGCCCAGTAGCCTGTGATCTGTCTGTGGTATAAAGGAAGCTGTGCATCCTGAACTCCAAAGTCAAAACGGTATCACAGATGACAGTGTCTGCTTTCTACTAAATGGCTTGAAAACTTGTTTTATTTTTTCTATTTAATAATTCTGTTTCTCTTTAACAATTCTTCATGCCATTGCCACTAAGGATCCTCCATGCCTGCAAACCCCTCATGTATGAATATATATATATATTGAAATTGTGATTTGGATGGGACAGAAGCTGGGCCAAAAACACATAAAGCAACTTTATAAAAGCAATTAAAAATGTTTTTATAAAATGAGCAAAATACCCATTACAGAACTTACTACACAAGATGTCAAGCAAGGCCAGGACTGGAGTGAATTATGAAAGTTGCCTGCAGAGAAGGCCCTTGCAGGATCCTGAAAAAGAATGCCTCCTTAAATGGCATGTCTGAGCTGTCTCTCTTGTCTTATCCTAGTCCCGTTCATAGTGTTAAGATTTTATTCTATCTGCAAGCCAACAAGTTAGCCTGCTACAGTTTCAAAGATGCTGGCAGAAGACACAAGATGCCTGGGTCAGAGACTAAGGACTTTACTACTCAGGGCGTAACAGACAGCCTGAGTTTCACGTTTGCTGTTGGTCCCTCTTGCCACCCAAGTCTGCTCAGTGATGTAAGCCACCCAGGTGGATGCTCTGTACTAAGAGGGTTTGCAACACAGCACAGGAATCCCAAACTTAAAGAACACATATCCTTAATAATGGGCTGTAAGCAACCCTGCCTGACCCTTGTCCCAGAGTAAGATTTTATCTTTATTTTATTAGACAGTAAAAAACAAAAAGCTCCCTTCCCCACACCCACCAAAACTCATTTGCTGTAAAGGGAGACAATCATCTCTGTCTTTCAAATTGTTTGCTCTACAAAGATGCTCTGGAACAAAATCTGGAAGAGACTCTGCTCATAAAATATGCACAATCACAAAAGACCCATGGAGAATTGTATCCCGATACAAAGTTTTATGAAGATTAAATGAGACAGTGTTTATAAAGCACTCAGTTCAGAATAGGGAATATAGTAGGAATTCAATAAATGTTAATTCACTTTTTATTCCTTCTGCCCCACTCTGAAACACAGTACCACTTACTGCATCATTGCCCCAAAGCCAGACGGTTAACTGAAGGTAAGAATCACATTTTGTTGTTCCTACTATGTTTACAGAATAATATTTTCAGATGGTTTCTGACTACTTTATAGCTACATACAATTCTAATCAAAGTAAAATTATGCCTTCCACTGGCTACTACTGAGTTCATGTGAATTATTTTCCACTTCAGGTCCAGGCCTAAATACATCGTGACTCATTCCCTACCAAAGTGGCCACGTTGTAGTAGTCTTGATCTACCAGGCTTACTGATGGAGATCTAGTAACCAGTATGAGTGACTGATGGATTTCTGGTCAACCTCTTTGCTTTCTGATCCATTCCCCAACCTTTTCACACTTTTCTCTTTATAGTATGGGGCTGACTCCTGCCAAGTGCATTTTAGCTCCTTTGCCAAGCAGCTTCCAGGTAGGTTTGGCCAATGGGACACAGAGGCAGAGATGGAAGTGAACAAGAGAGAAAAGCTGGGTTTCTCTCACCCGTCCTCTCATTTTGGATGGACTTCTGACCATAGTTGCATGTCTCTCATGACTCCAGCTCTGTTAGGCAATACTCCCCTCTGTGAGGCCGCATTCTTATGGACAGCCATGGGTCTTATGGTCTGCTGGCACTCTCTCTTCCTTCTGGTTCTCCTGGCCCATAGGTGGTGGTATCTTCCTGTTATTGATTGGCTGGCCTCCCTAATTTTATGCTTCTCCTTTTTTACCCTAATGGAACTCTCTGAGATTGGTTCTGTTTCTTGACTGGTCCCTAACTGATATAGTTGGGTACCCAAACATTTTTCCACTAGTAACTTTCTGTAAGTCTCCTTCAAAGTAGTTTAGTCTTTTGATCATGATTCCATCTTGAAATTAATGCCTTGGGCATTATTTAGTTGTGGGAAATAGAATGTGATTAAGCTAGCTTCAGTGAAGGGGGTTATATTATAAGGATGTTGGAGACTCTCCAAAGAGAAGGGTGGAACTTTCTGTTGGTTGGCTTTGTCTGCTCTAATGGTTGACCTTGAAAGAGGGATGGATTTAATCTGATCCTTTGGGATGATTTTGGGGGAGGAGGTATAAAGCAAGGCAGCTTCCAACCTTAAAATTTTATGACCATTCAGCTGATCTGTATAATAAGGTGACACACCAATATGGGAACCATGGGGACATTTACAGGCCAACAAGAAACAGCCATGTTTCTTGGCCCAACCCGCTAAGATCTGATTGAGAGCAGGTGCCATCTGTTACAGTTGGGGAGATCCTTACCTTAGTAACCCATATGGCCTCCATTACTTTTAGAGATACTTAGCAAACCAATATTCATAAAAATACTAGTTAGGTATTAGTGGATTCAGGAACTCAAGACTAGATACTGACTGATAAGATAGTTTGAAATATAGGCCTGAATTTTTATTGACCTTGAGGCATATTCTATATTTTTTCCTTCTAAATATCTTTTATCCTGCTATATTAAAAAAAAATTATCTCTTGCTTTGGAAACTATGGTGCTAAACATTCAGTAGGACAACATGGTTTTATAGGTAAAAGTATTTAATCAAAGTTTGAAGCAAAAATTTTACGTGGTGTTTGTATAACTTTAATAAAATTATGGTCTCCACACCCTTTATTGATGATTTTTTGCTCTGTAGTAGTGTTCAAATATGTTATTTCAGCATCGTTCAGCACCTCAACCTCTTAGGTAGCTTCAACTTACACATTCGTACATTATTTTCATTAAGGTTATTGTCATTCAGTAGATTTAAAAAAAATACTTGTGCTAAAAGACACAAGTTAAAGTTATGTTTTTACAACTCCATGTATAAATGGGACTTCATGTGGTAACTGCCTTCAACTGCATTTACCTAGGTATGCTACAACCTAATAATACTGAATTTCTAGATCTTAAAAATAGCAAGGTTTCACTGTAGTAGATTCTGCTGGCACTGCTATACCTGTTCTTAATTTAATGGCAAGTAAGGTGTCTGGATGGCAGAAACTGACCTTGAAATAAGACCATTAATTCCAATAGGATTTATGTTTTGGGAAATTAATTCTAATTTCCAATAGAAACATTTGCTTTTGAATCAATGGCATTTTTTTTCTTTTTCAGAAAAGGCTACCCACTCCCAAAATGATTGCCTTTCCCCAAAATTATAATATGACATATTGGCAAAATAACTTATTAAAATACATAATACTGTGCTAAAGTACAATTATTTTACATTAATTCTGGATTAAAAGAATCACATATTTTAAAACAGATTGAGTGCTAAATGGAGAGCAACTTGTGAACATATCTGTTATTGAGGATTTTTTCTTTTAATAGAATTCCTTTTAGCCTCACCACAGCCAAGTAGTATTAGTAATGGCTGCCAGCCCAGACCTAGAAATAGCATCATTCAGTGGAAACGGATGTTATAGTTCTGATCTTTAAAATTGAAATCTAAGCATATACATTTAGTTTGCTAATCTTATGAAGTATGGTGAGCAGGGAGGTGACCCTTATTACATTAAAAAACAACACTGACAACATTAACCAAAAATATACTTCTCCAATGAAATATTTGCTTCAAGTGGTTAAAGACATACCTCACTTTTTTGGGGGACATGTTTAAAAGATAGGCATTATTTCCTTTAAAAATAAATTATACATCTATATTTAATGTTCACTATTTTGCATGTCCTGGAGCCTCTATTTTATTCAGACTCCTCCCTTTAAAACAGTTCATACAGTTTCTCCAAACACCTAATGAACATATATGCAGAGAATTGTCTTTAAAACTTGGAAGCCACATATAGGAATTAAAAAAACAAGCATTTATTGAGTACAGACACATTTAAGTACCTACTGTGTGCCTATCACAGTGCTTCAGGAAATAAAATATGAAGATAAGTACGGACTCTATTTCCTGTCTTCAAGGAGCTTAGGGAAAGCAAACGTACACACAAACAGTCTTGTGTAGACACAAGGAGGCTGGGTGTGGGGTGATTCTGGAATTAGCTGACTTCAAACTCTACTGGAAAGACTGCTGTGGCTCACATATGCCGTATACAAAACTGATCCTACATGCCTCTTTGTTTGATGCCAATAATAACGCACATATACAAAAAGGAGGGACATCTTACTTTGGCCTCCACTGATTTTAGCACATCCCTTAAGCAGGACCGATATTTCACATGGATGAGAATAAAATGTATTACCTTCTCTCCACTCTTGACACCTCCCTATCCTGTTTCTCCCTGCACTCCCTAGCACCTCACTATTTCACAAATTTTTTCAGTGTCCTCAACCTGCCAGTGCCTCGTGGACTTACAGAGACCCCACCATATGACCCTCTAGTATAGAACGGGGTCTTTTCTGTAAGGTGCAGTATAGTAAATAATTTCAGCTTTGATGGCCACTAAAGTCTGTTGCATAGGTTTCTTTGTTTACAGCCCTTTAAAAACATTCAAATCACTCTTAGCTTTCGGGGCAGTACAGGCCAGTCAGTCCCTACAGGTCCTCAGCCTTTAGCTTGCATCTGAATAATCTAAAAGGCTTGTTGAAACACAAATTGCTGGGCTCACCCCGAGGGTTTCTGATTCAGTCCATCTGGGGATGGACCCGAGACTGCATTGCTTACAAGCTCCCATTC
>JAVSCE010009066.1:0-262579 GCA_032199065.1 Smutsia gigantea
CATATGTGAGACAAATACTAACAGAATTACAGGAGGAAATAGACAGCAATGCATTCATCTTAGGAGACTTCAACACACCACTCACTGCAGAGGACAGATCAAACAGACAGAAAATAAGTAAAGACACAGAGGCACTGAACAACACACTAGAACAGATGGACCTAACAGACATCTACAGAACTCTACACCCAAAAGCAACAGGATACACATTCTTCTCAAGTGCACATGGAACATTTTCCAGAATAGACCACATACTAGGCCACAAAAAGAACCTCAGTAATTTCAAAAATATTGAAATCCTACCAACCAACTTCGCAGATCACCAAGGTATAAAACTAGAAACAAATTTTAGAAAGAAATCAAAAAGGCTCATAAATACATGGAGACTTAAAAACAGTCTCCTAATTAATCAATGGGTTAACGACCAAATCAAAACAAAAATCAAAGAATACATGGACACTAATGACAACAACAACACAAAGCCACAACTTCTGTGGGACGCAGCAAAGGCAGTTCTAAGAGGAAAGTATATTGCAATCCAGGCCTATTTAAAGAAGGAAGAACATTCCCAAATGAATACTCTAAAGACACAATTACTGAAATTGGAAAAAGAAGAACAAATGAGGCCCAAAGTCACCAGAAGGAGGGACATAATAAAGATTAGAGAAGAAATAAATAAAATTGAGAAGAATAAAACAATAAAAAAAATCAATGAAACCAAGAGCTGGTTCTTTGAAAAAATAAACAAAATAGATAAACCCCTAGCCAGCCTCATTAAGAGAAAAAGAGAATCTACACACATAAGCACAATCAGAAATGAGAAAGGAAAAATCACGATGATCCCACAGAAACACAAAGAATTATAAGAGAATACTATGAGAACCTATATGCTAGCAAGCTGGAAAACATAGAAGAAATGGACAACTTGTTAGAAAAATACAACCTTCCAAGACTGACCAAGCAAGAAACAGAAAAACTAAACAGACCATTCACCAGCGACGAAATCGAATTGGTAATCAAAAAACTACCCAAGAGCAAAACCCCCGGGCCTGATGGATTCACCTCTGAATTCTACCAGACATATAGAGAAGAAATAACACCCATTCTCCTTAAAGTTTTCCAAAAAATAGAAGAGGAGGGAATACTTCCAAACTCATTCTATGAAGCCAGCATCACTCTAATACCAAAACCGGGCAAACACCTCACCAAAAAAGAAAATTACAGACCAATATCCCTGATGAACGTAGATGCAAAAATACTCAACAAAATATTAGCAAACAGAATTCAAAAATACATCAAGAGATCATACACCATGATCAAGTGGGATTCATCCAGGGATGCAAGGATGGTACAACATTTGAAAATCCATCAACATCATCCACCACATCAACAAAAAGAAGAACAAAAACCACATGATCATCTCCATAGATGCTGAAAAAGCATTTGACAAAATTCAGCATCCATTCCTGATTAAAACTCTCAACAAAATGGGTATAGAGGGCAAGTACCTCAACATCATAAAGGCTATATATGACAAACCCACAGCTAACATCATGCTTAACGGCGAGACGCTGAAAGCTTTTCATCTAAGATCGGGAACAAGACAGGGATGCCCACTCTTTCCACTGTTATTCAACATAGTACTGGAGGTCCTAGCCACAGCAATCAGACAAAACAAAGACATACAAGGCATCCAGATTGGTAAAGAAAAAGTCAAATTGTCACTATTTGCAGATGACATGATACTGTACATAAAAAACCCCTAAAGATTCCATTCCAAAACTACTAGAACTAATATCTGAATTCAGCAAAGTTGCAGGATACAACATTAACACACAGAAATCTGTTGCTTTCCTATACACTAATGATGAACTAACAGAAAGAGAAATCAGAAAAACAATTCCATTCACAATTGCATCAAAAAGAATAAAATACCTAGGAATAAACCTAACGAAGGAAGTGAAAGACCTGTACTCTGAAAACTACAAGACACTCCTAAGAGAAATTAAAGGGGACTCTAACAAATGGAAATGCATCCCATGCTCTTGGCTAGGAAGAATATATATTGTCAAAATGGCTAAACTACCTAAAGCAATCTACAGATTCAATGCAATCCCTATCAAACTACCAACAGCTTTCTTCAATGAACTGGAACAAATAATTCTAAAATTCATATGGAACCACAAAAGACCCCGAATAGCCAAATCAATCCTGAGAAGGAGGAATAAAACAGGGGGAATTACACTCCCTGACTTCAAGCTCTACTACAAAGCCACAGTAATCAAGACAATTTGGTATTGGCACAAAAACAGACCCACAGACCAGTGGAACAGAATAGAAAATCCAAACATTAACCCAAACATATACAGTCAATTAATATTTGATAAAAGTGCCTAGGATATACAATGGGGAGATGACAGCCTCTTCAGCAGCTGGTGTTGGAAAAACTGGACAGCTACATGTAAGAGAATGAAACTGGACTACTGTCTAGCCCCATACAGAAAGGTAAACTCAAGGTGGATCAAAGACCTGAATGTAAGTCATGAAACCATAAAACTCTTAGAACAAAACATAGGCAAAAATCTCTTGGACATAAACATGAGCAACTTCTTCATGAACATATCTCCCTGGGCAAGGGAAACAAAAGCAAAAATGAACAAGTGGAAGTATATCAAGCTGAAAAGCTTCTGTACAGCAAAGGACACCATCAGTAGAACAAAAAGACATCCTACAGTATGGGAGAATATATTCATAAAAAAGTATCTGATAAAGGGTTGACATCCAAAATATATAAAGAACTCATGCACCTTAACAAACAGAAAGCAAATAATCCAATTAAGAAATGGACAGAGGACATGAATAGACACTTCTCCAAAGAAGAAATTCAGATGGCCAACAGGCACATGAAAAGATGCTCCACATCGCTAATCATCAGAGAAATGCAGATTAAAACCACAATGAGATATCACCTCACACCAGTGAGGATGGCCAACATCCAAAACACAAACAACAAGAAATGTTGGCGAGGATGTGGAGAAAAGGGAACCCTCCTACACTTCTGGTGGGAATGCAAATTAGTTAAACCATTGTGGAAAGCAGTATGGAGGTTCCTCAAAAAACTCAAAATAGAAGTACCATTTGACCCAGGAATTCCACTCCTAGTAATCTACCCTAAGAATGCAGCAGCCCAATTTGAAAAGGACAGATGCACCCCTATGTTTATTGCAGCACTATTTACAATAGCCAAGAAATGGAAGCAACCTAAGTGTCCATCAGTAGATGAATGGATAAAGAAGAAGTGGTACATATACACAATGGAATATTATTCAGCCATAAGAAGAAAACAAGTCCTACCATTTGCAACAACATGGATGGAGCTAGAGGGTATTATTCTCAGTGAAATAAGCCAAGCCGAAAAAGACAAGTATCAAATGATTTCACTCGTATGTGGAGTATAAGAACAAAGAAAAAATACTGAAGGAACAAAACAGCAGCAGACTCACAGAACCCAAGGACAGACTAATAGTTACCAAAGGGAAAGGGACTGGGGAAAATAGGCAGGAAGGGAGGGATAAGAGGGAAAAAGGGGCATTACGATTAGCAGATGTAATGTTGGGGGGGCACGGGGAGGGCAGTACGATTCAGAGAATACAAGTAGTGATTCTATAGCATCTCACTATGCTGATGGACAGTGATTGTAATGGGGTTGGTGGGGGGGATCTGATGAAGGGGTAGTTTAATAACCATAATATTGCACATGTAATTGTAGATTAATGATAATAAAATAAATTATATTAAAAAAATGAAAAAAAAAGACATATGCACCCCTATGTTTATCACAGCAGTATTTGCAATAGCCAAGATATGGAAGCAACCTAAGTGTCCATCAGTAGATGAATGGATAAAGAAGAGGTGGTACATATACACAATGGAATACTATTCAGCCATAAGAAAAAACAAATCCTACCATTTGCAACAACATGGATGCAGGTGGAGGATATTATGCTCAGTGAAATAAGCCAGGTGGAGAAAGACATGTTTGAAATGATTTCCCTCATTTGTAGAGTATAACAACGCAGCAAAATTGAAGTAACAAAGTAGCAGCAGACTCACAGACTCCAAGAAGGGACTAGTGGTTACCAAAGGGGAGGGGTGCGGGAAGGCAGGTGGAGAGGGAGGGAGAAGGGGATTGAGGGGTATTATGTTTAGTACATATGGTGTGGGGGATCACAGGGAAACAGTGTAGCACAGAGAAGGCAAAGAGTGAATCTGTGGCATATTACTACACTGATGGACAGTGACTGCATTGGGGTATGGGTGTGGACTTGATAATATGGGTAAATGTAGTAATCACGTTATTTTTTCATGTGAAACCTTCATAAGAGTGTATATCAATACTACCTTAATAAAAAATTTTTAAAAAGTGGATTGTTTATTTCTTTTAAAAAGGAGAAAACGGAGAAACTGAAAAGTTAGTATCTATTTTGTGGGACACATAAAAGAAAGAAGCAGGGGTGGGGAAACCCCTGGGGTTGTGATTTCATGTGGACATAAGTGACAAAATTTAATCTAATTCACTTAAACAAAGGAAGGAGACATTACCACATGTAATTAAAAGTCTGGGGTAGGGCTGGTTTCAAACACCAGGATTAATGCCGGAACTTGATCAATGTCATCAGGATTCAAGTTTTCTTTAGGTTTTGACTCTGTTTTCTTTGCTGTGTTTGTTCTCAGGCTTTATGTTGTACTAAGATGGCTATCAGTAAGTTAAGACTGTTCTCCCAGTTTGAAGTGCAGCTAAATGTCTCATGCCTGTCTCAGCAGAGCCCCTGCAAAGTCTCACTGGGCCTATTGGCTCCATTTGCTTGGCATCCATGCTCCTGCAGTATTCCCTGCAGCCAGGAGAATGAGTGCTTTTTTTCAGAAAGGCCTGAGTCACAGACGCACCCTTGGAGTTGGGGCATGGGAGAAACACCACGTGCATATGGACTAAGACTGAAAAATATGGGTCATACCTCCAAAAGGATACTCTTTCTAGAAAGCTGAATGAATACTGGACTTCAAAATGAAAACAAAAACAAAGCAGATATCTACTACAGCCTTTTCTCAAAGTCCCCAGTGCTATTAGCCCTGTGCTACTCATTCCTTCATACTATACCATGTGACTCAATAGAACTGAGCTCCATTAAGGTGAGAACTGGATGTTGTACTTAAATTACCATCTTGGCTGTGTGTGAAGTCCAACTCATTTGCAAGGATGGGTATGCAGAGTTACTAACAAATACTAATTATATTCCCTGCTTGAAGCATGATCTCCATTTCTCCTATTAGACTCATGTTTCCTCATCAGATCAAGAGTTAAGTTAATTGTGAGGTCAGATTGTACAGTAATTAGATGCTCTATATTTCCTAGTCAAGAGTAAGAATGATGGTAGAGCTGTTATTCATTAAGAACTTACTATGTGCTGGCTCAGAAATGCTTCATATATATTTCTATTAATCCCCACTACAGTGTTACAGAAAAAGTATTATTATCCCTATTTGGCAAGTGAGGACACTCTGGTTTCTTCCCAGGTTATAATGAAATAAGAGTTCTAACTACTGTTATTGGGTTCCATAAAGCGTCCTGAATCTTTAAAACTTCTTATACACCAATCCCCAAAAGAATGTATATCTTTTAGTCAAAAATTAAAATGAACTTGTCTAAGATCCTGACCAAGAAGTAGTAGGTCAGGACTTAAACCCACGTTTCTCTGAATCCAAAGGAGTGTACTTTCCATGTACAATCCAACTTCCATGTACTTTCACTTCAAGGTACTATAATTCCTAAAACTGACATATTTAATTCCAATTAACACTACATATTTTTTTTAAGAAAAAGTTAACCAGCTACCAAAATAGCTTTCACATTTCCAGGGAGAAGCTTTAATTTTAGGAGAATATGAATCAGCGTTTATACCCTGTTTAAATATGTATTAACATGGCACCTGATAACAAGGAACTCCAAAATTTCAGTTAAAACATAGGTAATAAAATCAACGTGGTGGATATTTCAAATTAGAAAGCACAAACATCTGAAGGTTATAGTATTATAATGATGATACCTAGTTAGATGTGAAATGGTGTTTGTGGGTGTGCATAAAGAAAAATCAATTTCATAGTCCAACCTACACATTATTTTGAAGAAACACATATTGAAAAGACATTTAAGGTGCTCTCTAGGTAAGAACATATTTTTATCTGTTTACTATACATAAGTAATGAACTATTTATAATTAACCAACTCATATTTAACATAATTCATTAAAGTATGTAGCTTAGATTTTATTTTACCAAAATTATCATCAGTCATGGTTATTGCTATCAAATCTTCACATTTGCTTCAGAGTTTCTTTCTTTCTTTAATTCTCCACTAAGTCAAACTGCTTATAAATATAATACATAGCAAATCTGTACTAAGGGAATGACTACTTAAATTTTTCATTTGTGCTTAAATTTGCCTTATTTTGTAACTGCTATTTTAAAGTAAATGGCTATACATTCTAAGTTATTTGATAAAGTGAGGACTTGTTTACAATGCATAGAAGAATAGTGTTTTAAAGAGCACTATTTCACAATTGTGTAATTACACCAAAACCAACCAAGGCTTACATAAATGAATTTCCTAAATGTCTTTGGAAGAGTGTGCAAAAAGCATGATTTGGAAGGGAAAGAGATTATCTAGTCTGTTAGAACTCTATCTCGAGTTTCCAGAAAGACAGTTTTATATCCTATTTTTAAAAAACTGTCCAATAAAAAGATTCCAAGTTATAACTGTATGAAATAATAATCCCCCAAATGATTCTATTACTGATTTTTCATGTGTTAAATGGCACTGAAGATGAAGCTTATAAATTTGAAATGACGTTTTGACCAGTTATTTTCTTAAAATATATGGTTTCATTTGAAGAGGCCTATTTAGTAATTATAAGGGTAAACTGCCTGAGAACCTGCTTAAACCCATCATAATCAAAATGGATATTCATAAGTATCCATAATCAATATTGGTTCAAGGAAAATAATTATTCCACTGTTATCTGCCAATACTCAATTGGCCTAAGGCTTCATGTTTACCAAAACAGGTGAGGAAAATGCCCTTTCAAAGCTATAGGGAAATGGAGAATAACTATGGGTAGTTAAGTGGATGCCACGAAAAATTGTAGAGATTATGGACCAATTTTAAGGAAAAAATACAAAATACTACTCTTCACTGTTCTGGTAGTGTTTGCTGAGCTCAGCCTTTTCAATTTAGTGCCATCTTTCATTTATCCTATCCCCATATTGGGGATGTTTTTCTAGGAAGCTATACTAAATTAATTGATTTACTAAGATGATGTTTTACTCCTTCCATCATTGCAAATGTGTCTGTCTGGACACAAAGAAACTTTTTTATAGCTTTTAATTTTTAAAATGCAGTTAATGACTCAGGGATTTAAGCATCAGTTTCAGTAATGTAGTCTTTGTTCTATAGTATTACACTTGATAGTGTTTACAGCATTTACTACACTCCAATATTAGTAGTGGGTATTCAATAATTACTTGTTGGTTATGATAATTTTTTTTTTAAAGCAAGCGTTTTCTCCAGGGAAACAAGCAGCACTTATTGTAGTATGGAAAGAGATTACATCTAGTTTACTACAAGCACCTCATCTATAAACTATATTTCAAGGGCCTAGAGACTGAAGCAGAAACTAGAGAAGTAGGATCACCACAGGGGAAACCTTAAGTAGAGTTACATTGTCATAATATGCAGTAACTTGTACTACTGGACATAAACATGTTAGCTAAAATGAGATACTTTCATATAAAGGGGTAGAAGAATGCTTTTTTAAAAAAGGAAGAATGATTTTATGTATCTTGTTTATGTACTATAAAGTATGCAGTTGCATTACATACAATGAATACTTATAAAATTGAGACTAAAACTAAACATCTGCATTTATACACAGCTCCAGAAAACCCAGAAAGGTAATGACACTTTTAAATGTGTTAACATGACTTTTGGTGGAGTCCTAAAGACAGTATATACTTAAGGGGGAAGGATGTTACAGTGCTATCTTATTAAGCACTAAATCTTGCTATTTCTTTTTCATACCTGGTCTATAGTACAGAAGGTTACATCAAACTACTGGGCTGGAGTTTCTGTGCAGTGAAAGAGGATACCTGAATCATTGTCTTGGTCACAGAGCCTCACTGAGAACAGTCAAGTGAATTGATCTATGTAATAAAATTGACTGAACATATTTGACTTGATTATGAAAGTTGTTCCATTTTTTAACTATGAAGTACAATAAAGCTTCACTTTTTGTCAGTCATAAGCAGTGTTTTACTGGAATGGTTCTTAAGAAATATAAGTATTGACTTTTTCCTTAGTGATATCAATTCCTATTGGGATATATTTCTATAATTATCTAATTCTTATATAGATTATTTTAAATTTTTATTATAGGCATTAGTGCTGGACAATAAATACAGAAATCTAACTATATTTTGTATATATTCAATCAAGATTGTAAAATCATTAAAAAGAATATTTCTTAGGAATACATGGCACAAATGCCTTTGGTTTAGAACTGTATCATTTTCCTTGATGAACACATAAAATACATCCATTACCATTTATATACATATGTATAGTTTCATAGTATTATTTCAACCACCCATTAATTGTAACTTCCAAACAAATCAATTAAACTCTGCTCTTTTCAAAAGTAGGGAACTACTTAAACACCTGGTAAACCAGACAAGCTCTAGTGTGGGTCACTTGTGCCCCACTGCCACATACAGCCCTTTTATATTCCTTAAAGTGACAAAATGACCATCTGCACTAGCATGATACAAAATATCTGCAAATACTTTTAATCAGTAACTAATGGCAACACTTTGATGTATAGAAATATGAGACAAAGATGTTTGATGTACACATAACGGGTTGAATTTTGTGGTAGAGAGGCTGACATACGATGAGCAAGAATCCCTGATATTGTTGTGAATAGCACCTTCTGGAGGTGCAGAAGGCCATGCTTAGGACAAATTTAATTTTTAAGCAAAAGAAGATCATCCAATGCTTTCAGAAGTACAGCTTAATGGATAAAAGGCTGAAAAATAAGCATATGTATCCTGTGATAAAGTAGTTTGAGAGTACCAAAATAAGACACATTTCCTGGAATGGATTTTGTTAACTGGGAAAGCAACCCAAAATGCAAAAGTCAAGAAAGGAGCCATTAGTAGAGCTGAACTCAAAGCTTACGTCCTAGTGATCCTAATGCCATCATGTAAGCAAAACTCCTAACTGTATTTTTGGTGTCTCTGCAAAAATCAGACCAAGAATTAATCAAAGCTACAAATGGCTTTCACCTTAAACAAAACTATGCATCCAAAGAAACACTAATAACTGCATCTTAGGAGTTCAAAGCTCTTTCAGTTATGCATCACCACAGATATGAGACACAGCTATTTAGCAAGAAGCCCAAATTTGAAACCACAGAGTAGAAGCACTTTGCCAAGATGAGCTTTTGCACAGTGATAGAAGCACAGGTTCCAAAACTAGTTTGTTGGGACTTGATAATTATAAAACCATTTTGGATTTTAAGCAGCCTCTCAGGAGTGAACAGATAGGTGACTTACTGACACCTATGATGATCAACAACTTCAGGGCACCTCTGGGAGTTATCACACTTAACTCCAAAGGAAACTCCTCAAAAGAACACTAAATAGCTGGTGAACATCACAAAAAAATTGCAAACAGAAGTTCCTATGTACAGCTTATAACGGTTCATCCATTTTGCTCTGAGAACGAAAACCTCTGGCTCCAGTATTCTCACATGGGCAAAGAGAACTCAGATGGACTTACATGTATCAATACGTGAATGTATTCACTTAAGTAAAGACAGAGCTATGTATAAAACAAAAAAGCAAAATAATAATCTGGCTTATATTTTGAAAGATGATTTCTAGACTCAGTGTAAAATGTAAGGTGGCTAGGAGGATGCCAGGGACACAGCAGAGAGCCTGGACTGTGAGGTGGACAGCTCAGGTCTGCTTGCCAAGTTTTGTAGTGGCAAGTAGCCTGGTGGCCAGGTGGGTGATATAGACACAAGCCACTCGGGTTCTCATCCTGTTCTAGATGGTGGAGCCTTTGGCTGCCCAACCTGTGGCCTCCAGGAGGCATAATTAAACTCCTGACCATCTTAGACTTCATTCAGCAAAGTATTCAGTCCCTCTGCATAAATTCAGGCTTTAGGGAATTCTACTTTGGTCTGTTTCTTCACAGTAGTACAGATGATGGAGTTATAACAAAACTAGCAATGTTGAAGCCTGAATCCTAAAAAGATCAAGAACAGAATTTATCCCCAATAACATCCTTTATGAATAGGACTCTTCCATTAAAGGTCAGAAAAAGCTTTCTAAACAGTGTCTTTCAACAAGTTGTCAGGTATGTTGGTATATGAATAGTTGTTATTTCTGTCTCCAGAAACTACAAAGCTTGTTTAGTTGAAGTTACTATTAGTTTTCGTTCTTCCTTGGAAGAGATGACAGCATACACTTTGCAGCAAGATTCTTAAGTAACTTTGTTTTCTAGGCCTGCCTGTCACTCACCCATGAGCCTCTGAACCTCCTCTTCTCATGGTTCTGGGGCAATAAGACTGTTCAATCATGAAGGGAGTTGAGTATCTTACCAATGTGATTCCTGGGTTGTTTGTTTACATTACAGGACACCTTTCTTATGGTGTTCAAATATAATCTGTATCTAATAATGAACAGTGATGCAAACTGCACAAAAACATATCTATCGAGTTTATTAGTATTAAACAATTAGGTAATTGGTGTTTTAACTGTGCTGTATTGTGGAAAAATCTTTGGTGACTTGTTAAATAGGTGTTGGAAACATTTTAATTATATTGTAAAAAATTGGTTGGTGTTTTTATATGAATGAGGCACAAGTTGTTTATTTTCACTATTTTTAAGTATGGACTATCAAATATGTTTTCAGAAGTAAATTAGAGTTGGGTAATAAAGGAAACCTATTGTTTAAGCAGTTTTCTCTAAAGAATTTAAGTAATTTTTCCCCTTTTTATCTGACAGGCCACAATTAGATGGTTTTATTTATTATATGACTAGTGCCAAAAGCATTTACTTTAATTTGAAAAGACATATTTAAATGGACCATTACAACAAGACTAAGGGATTCACAAAAAAACTTTTTTCTATGTTAAATAAGGATAATTTCATCAAATAAACATAGTGTTAGTTCTGAGGTTCCTATTAGCCAAGGTAACAAAGAAAAAATATGTGTTATATAATTTTTATGGTCTGGTGAATTAAAGCATACCAGTATGGGCATTTCCCAACAAATTTATTTTCAGGAAATTTATTTCCTGACATAGTGAATTATACTTATTACAATAAATTAAATTAATACAAAATGTTTTGAAATGGCAAATGTTTACACCTATGAAGTGTCATTAGATTCTATTATAAAGAGCTACCCCAATTCCACTGTACCATTGCTGTTAAAAAAGATAATCATTTAGTGAGAAGAATATCACTGGTGTTTAGTTTTCCAGGGAAACCCTATGCAATAAAGAATTAGCTTATAGTTAAAAGGTGATGAATTTCAGTAAAGCATATTTCTTTAAAACACATCATAAAGGAAATAACTGTTGAAGGGACTTTTTCACTGTTTGCTTATGTGTTTCCCCAATAATGAGGACAGAGTCATCAAGGCATGAGTTATTTCTGATTCCATCTTGATATGGCAATACCACATTCAAGACAAGTTATCATTTACTTTGTTTCATTGTTATGTATTTAAATCAATGAATCCACAATTTCATAAAGATGCAAAACTATCTGCCTTAGGAATTAAAGAAAGAAGTGTGTTTATAATACCCAAAATGTCATAAGCACTAGTATAATAAGCACCAGCAACTTACTATCTCTTCAGTCCCATGAATGTCACTGAAGTATGATGAAACGTGCTTAGGAGGAAGGCCAGTCTGAATTACTAAAGAGAGTCATGCAAATAGTGTTTCCTGAGAAACAAAATTAGATTCCATTAAGAATATATGGTGGGTCAAAGTGAGCTACAAAACAAGGAGCTGTCTGATGAGGTTCTCTAGGGAAATTGGTTTAATGATATAAATAATAACAAGTAGCAATTAGCATACTAGTTATTTGTGGATAAATACATGCTTTCAAAATGCTTAAGGGTGCTAGAGCAGCCTATTCACTTAACTAGCTTAAATATTTCCTCCCAAGGTCTTACGCATACCACTAATTTACACTCTGGGTAAAAAGGAAGACTTTTATATACAAAGATAACATGATCTTAAGCCACACATTGCGTATAGTGGATCTTAAATCCGTGGATTACCATAATGGAAATAGCTGGAAAATTTATAAGAATAAAAAAATAAAGATGCATAATTTTGGCTCCAAAGTAGAACATGTTTGTTCTCAGCAAGCAGATCCCTTGGAGCCTATTGAACTTTGTGGAAAAGGAAATTGGATATAGTACTCTCCATGACACACCCAGCAGGGCATTTTTGAGTACACTTTATTTACACAGGCGTGGCAGCACCTGGAGAGGCACACACTTTAGATTTTGTTCTATTGTATTGAACAACGTACACGTTTTGCAGCAGACCTCAGAGAACTAGCAGAATGGAAAGCTCAGGTTTGCTGTAGAATCGTGTTTTGTGACAATAACACAATGCAAAAAGATATCCAAAGAGACAATGCCAAGTGTGTACTACATGGTCTGACTCTTCATATTTAAGCTTATTCCCAGAAGAGAAATCTGCCTTGACTCAGTAATGAGTCAGGTGCCCACAAATCCTGAGATCCGAGAATTTCTGGTCAAGTTGATTTACTTGTGAGGTCTCTTCTTGAAAACTGTGTTGATTCACATTAATGGCTTGATGATGGGGCACTGGAGGAGGGGAAAGCATCAGGGTGAATAGGGCTTGATATGTTTGCGCTCTGTCTAATCAGTGTCAATCAGAGTGTGCAGCACAATTAGCATCTTATTATGGTGTTTGCTTTCTTCTCTTTTGGTACTGCATAATTTGGTACCTTATTATACTATCTCATGTTCTTTAGCTGCTTCATGTAACACTCATTTATTTGGAAGTGACTTCTCAGAAAACTTTTGAAAGAAAAAAGTCTGGCTGAGAAAGAGGGACTATCTATGGAAAACTCAAATCCTCACTCATAGCTACACATTCTAACCTGACACAAATCTACCAAGTCTGCTTTGTCTATCTATAACAGGTCAGAAGTAGCAAAATGGAAGAAGCTAGACTGCGTTATATAAGGTTAGTGGAAAAATGCATGTTGAGAGTAGCAAATAATAACAGCTGACAGTGTAGGAAGAGACAAACTATAAAACTCAGGAAGAAAGACTTCAAAGGCATAATACTATTCTCAGGTCGCATTCTCAAGAAACTGATTCTAAAGTAAGGATTTAAGTGCAAGTAACTTATTAAAGAAGTTTTCCCTGGAGAAATGAGTAAGGGAATGGTGAAGTAAAACAAAAAGGGTAAGAGACCAAGCAAACGTGATTTCAGGTAAAACCCCAGCCTCTGTTGAAGCTATGTAGGTTACATTGTACCTCAAAGTTTGTCCTACTAAAGGCCAGGAAGCTTGGCTTTTGTATTCTTTTAGCAGTTATTTATTGTCATTGGGCAATGAAGGGGTAGATGGCATAAAGGGTAAGGATCCTGTATTCCAGGAGTTCAAGGAAGAAAGCCACATATGCAAACCATTCAGAGGAAGCATGAGGATGGGAAAAAGGCTCTCAGGGGCTCTGGTTAGGTTATCAAACTATATCCATCTCTGTAGTCCTGAGGCATTTAATGTCCCTACCAAACACTGAGGTCAAGAAGTGTTACTTATTCAGTATCAGTAACAGAGGTCTATGTGCAGTACAATCATTTAGGTTCATAACAAGGAGCCTGAGTTAATTTAACTCAAAAATGCTCAGCTCTACTTTTGTGGAGTCAAAATAACAAAGTGGGTATAGTAGGAAGAACATAGGATTTAGGAATTACAGGTTCTAGCTCTGCCTCTGTTGCCACTATCCAGTGTGTATATAATCTTGGATTGTGTCCTAAGCTTACTTTGTTGATATGAATGGCTTCTTTATACCCCAATTCAATGAAGCCCATACATTGCCCCCCAAAAACCCACAGTGAACTGTTAATACTATCTGAAAGACCCAGAGTCTGACAAATAGGAAATAATAAATGTTAGCTAAAAGCAAAAATATAAGTGGACTTAGCCATTATTCTATTTGGCCCTGGAGGGGTAAAAACCCACTTACCAAGAGCCTAACATATTTTCAGACACAATATGATATGTTTTCCTTAAATTTCTGGGATTATTCATAAATATGTCAAGTTGTAAGGTTATAATATAGCCATTTTTTTCTAATAGTTTAACTACATATACATTAAGGTGAGTAACTGTTCTTTCAATTGCCTGTATATTTAAAATGTGTCAGTACTTAGAGGTTATAATTTTCCAGAGAAGAGTAAATAAATTGAGTAAAGGCATACCTATAAATATTTTAGTTTTAGTTTATTTATGTATTTATTTTGGATTCTACGGCATTGTATAGAGAAAAAAAATCTTCTATTTCTAATGTGTTTGTCAGTATTTTCAGAAAGACCCATGTTGAGATTTTTGAAGGCAATCCTGTACCTGCATCCAGACAGCTGAAATGACAATTTCTAAACAACACTCCTAATCCCTGGTGACTGTACATATGTGTCACAAAACAGTCACATATCTGGCATGATTAAAAGCTTTGCTGGTCAGAGTTCTACAGCTTAGAGCTAAAAACAGCCAAGTATGATCTAGTTTTCTGCTTCATAAATGCAAATAAAGACTGTCCCATAGGTGATAGAAAGTAGTTATTCTTACACATTTAGATCCACCACAGTTTTGGATGAAGAAAGCATCCAGTAGCAAAAAATTCCTTTGAAAATAAGGATGGGCACTGGGGTTTTCTGGTTCACACCTTAATTCAAAGTTTTGAAATTTTCAAATATGTGTTGAAGACAAAAATAAAGGATACCATGTCTTACATAAGCAGTCATCCTCTACAGCAAGTTCATAAGTAGAGTCTACATGCAATTAGGTAGGATGATGACTGGTATTTCAAATAACCATTCAATAATAATGTAAAGACAGTTTCCTGCTTGTAGATATTTTATACAAAGAAACACTGTTTTTGCCTTTGCTTGTCTTTATAATATCCAGACCCAGTCCCTGACCCACAGCTGGTGCTCGATCAATATTTTTAGTTGAACAAATGAATGTTGATGAGTGGATAAATACATAAATGCAAAATAATTGTTTAAAAAAATCTAGAAATCATAGTGGTTTCTATACCCATGTTTACTGAATATTAGAATCACACCATATTAATATAAATAACTCACTGGAACCAAAGAAGAAATGCACTTTAGCATGTCAATCATTTTTTAAAGGCACAGCTCATATTGTCATATGTGAAGTGACAGATTATAATAAATCTTGCATTCTCTCCCACAGCTTTATCCTTTGGGAAAAATGAAAGAGCAAAACACATTAAGGATGGAATTCTGGTGTCACAAAATTGGCTTTACTAACCCAGATATTTCCTTACTTGCTATAGATATGCCAGTGATTTTAGATCAGGCCCTGAAATACAGGACAGTGCTATATGAATTTGTTCTTTGGCACAGTTCCTGCTGTTTTTGATGTACCCCACCAATGTAGCCAAGAGCAGAGCTGCAAAATCCCACTGTCTGTATTTTTATTGAAACACAGTGTAAAGACACTTTGTTTAGGATCACCCACACTTACTAGGGCTTTGAGTTCTTTTTTCTTTCTGTTTTCCCTTCTCTTCTTTTTTACTCTCTTTTATCTTTTTTTTTCTTGAATTTCATCTTTTAAGTTTTCATCCTGAAGATTTCCATTTCTGAACATTAAATTATGCAAGTTCTGTATGGCTTTTTGCAATATGTCTTTCTATATGCAGCTACCTAGGTCCCAACAGTGAGGACAGACTGCTTAACAATGTGACACTCAAACTCATTCTAGTCACTGCCAAAGTCAACCATTTGAAGTGTATGCCCACGCACTACAGTGTTGGGCAACAGCCAGAACCCAAATATCCAAAAGGAAGGCATCGAAAGATGTGAAGTGCTCATATAGTCCTCAAAAATCAAAAGCACCTTCTAAATTAACTGGGTCCCAACAACTGTGTTTCTTATGAGATAAGAAAACCTAATCTTTGTTCTTCATAGGAGCTCCAGTTCCATTTGGATTATCTTTCAGAGATGAGTCTCCTGAAGAAAGTCACATTAAGATTAGAAACAATGACATTTTATGTTCCTAATCATGTTTTTCAACAGATAATTATAAAAGACACCATGGTTTTAGCATTTAACTTAGTTTCAAAAGACTAAAAAAGGTAGGAAGCAGTTTTACTTAACAATAGTAGTACTTAAAGGCAAATCATTTTATCTGAAATCTAGTATTATTGACTGTTGTATTTTTGGCTAAAAAATTAATCTGCAGTGAGCTTCTTTGAAGTGAGCATCTCTAAAATCCTTGCATGCATTTAGTTTGAAATAGTATTTATATACATATCTGTCATAGTCACAATTCTAATGAACCAAGAAGCATGTGTATATACAGAAAGACCTAATATGCAAACTAAAACTAGTGTTTGTTTTAACTGTTAGATACCACTTGAGCACTTTAAATGTGCTTGACACTGTGTAAAGTACTTTTACAAACATGTAGGTAATCACTATTTTTTGTCCTCATTTTATATATGAGGGAACTGAGATGTGGTTAATGCTAAATAAGTAGTGGATTAGGGATTCAAACTGAGGGATGTCTGATCCCAAAGCTATATTTTTAGTCATGAACCTTGCTTGCACTGTACAATGCAGTAGCTACCTGTCACACAGGGCTGTTGAGAAACTGAAATGTGGACGTTTAAGCTGAGATGAGCTGTAAGTGTAAAATTTACATTAGATTCAAGAATTAGTATAAGGAAAAGAAACATTTAATTAATAACTGTATACTGATTACATGTAGAAATGATAATAGTTTGACTCTACTGGTTTAAATAAAATATATTATTAAAATTACTTTTACTGATTCTTTTCTCTTTTCAGTGGGGTTGCCAGGAATTATAAATTACATACAGGATTCTCATCTGTGGCTTCACCATATTTCTATTGAATCATGCTGCACTAAACTATATAGGCTTCATTTTTCTTTACAAATTAGGAGGAGACTCAGAACTATTAATCCCCTGCTTAATGAGCCTTTGCATCTTATTCATTTTTGTACCTTTTTAATGGCAGATTTACTTCCTTCATTTTAATGTAGATATTTATATCACATATATAGATATATATGTGCATATATATGAGGACCTAGAAGTCAGGCCTTTAAGTTTTCATCTTGCAATACCAAGGAACCAGGGAAGGAAGTTTTAAGGTGAATTACAATGTCAGGCTTTGTAGCCCTGTCAGCTTCTCCCTCCCCAGAAGCTGTCCTTTTACCACCCAGAATAGAATCAGGAATTGCCCATCAGGATTACTCAGTGGGTGGACAAACTACAGCTTGTGGCCTAATCCAACTCACCACCTCTTTTTGTAAATAAAGTTTTACTGGAACACAATCATATCCTTTCATTTTTTGATTGTTAAGTAGTTAGTTGCTCTAGAGACCTATGGCCCTCAAATCCTACTTTAGAAAACATGTTGTAGACCTATAGTAGCTGATGACACCATTTAGAGCTGATCCCTTCCTTCTGTACCTTCCATCTCAGGGAACAATTACACTAGAATTACATTAAAATAAGATGAAATAACAATTCTTTTAAAGCGATTAATGACTCCCATTTGTTTCACATTGTGTTTCAAGGATGCCTACATTTTAATAATCACTTCTAGAATAAGAACCCTTCAATACTTTTAAAAGCCCTTTTGGTTGTTTCTCTGTTAAGAAACTAGGGGTGAAAGGAAACTTTGATACGTCTTCTACCCTGACACCAGTTGGGGCCTCCAGAGTTCAGGATTGCAAGACTTATAATGGGTATGTCCAACACAGATGCTATAATACTTCTAATGACAGAAAAGTCCAAGTAGAAAAAACAAAAGATGCTTACTTTCTGGAAAGTGAGCTCTTTAAAGCCACTTTATTATAGAATAAAGAGTAAAGCAATAGGTACAGATTTAATACCATTATTAATGTGTCCTGTCAATACAAAGCTGTTTTGCATTTTTTATTCTATCCTGCACCAAGTGGGTTGTTTGAAGGTCATAGACACTGAGAGAAATTCTTATTTTATTAAAGGACATTTGTTTGTCTTGATATAATCAACTGACCTCAGTTTTCCTAGATGGGACAGATCAGGTAAAATTAAAGTTATTCTTAAACAAAGCATACTTTACACCAAAGCTAGCATGAAAGGATCAAGAAACATTTAATCCTTACTGATGCTTCTACAACTAGCTATCATCAACAATTCAAATATTGTCTTTATGGCGAACACCACTGTGACAAGCACTGTGCATACACTTACGTAAAACTGAATCATAAAACAAGTAAACGGGATAGGAGGACTATAGAACTCTTCAAAGATTTTTATCAAATTGTGCAATGAACTATTTTGCTCTGAGAAGGATTTTTACAAAAGAATCAAGTATGAATTAGGGTATTTCATATAAAAATATTTACATTCCCATTATTAGGGTCTCCTTTTTTCACTCCAACAGAGAACTAGAACACATTTAAGAAAACTCAGTTTTTAAAATCCAGTAAAAATATCCAATAATATTTGAAATATTTCACGGAAACGTTCAGTGAAATACCTGTCCTGGTAATAAAACAGAGATTTGTTTATTCTGATATCTTAAGGCATTATGTTATAAACCAATAGTTCTCAAAGTTGGCTAAGCACAACATGACCCATTTGTGTGCAAAAAGGAAAACCCTAAACTTTTATTTAAAAAACAAGAAAACTATTAAGCTTTACTAATACTGAAGTGGTGGATGATACTGACACTTTGACTCAGTTTCACGGATCACTTACCAAGAAGGGGATAGTGAGGAACAAGCGAAAGGTGTACAATGTGGAGGGAGCAACAGTTACAACTTCATTCATACATTTGTCTTATTGTATTGCAATATACAGGAATGTGTAAGTATTTGATAACTATATTTGTTATCCTAGTATGAGTGTTTACAGAGGCCATGGTGTATTTCTCAGTTACTAATGATAAAAATAGAATTCACCTACCTTGAGTAAAATGGTGAACTTCGTTTTCTCACTAACTGCGAAATTTAAAGATGGTACTGGCTTGACTCCCATGTTTGCCATAAAACTCTCACTTTCTATGTTTTCATGTTCTGCTTGTCACTGTTAGTCCCGTTAAATTGCCCTCATTCTCTCATGCTATAGACCAAGTTTCATCTCATGATCAGAATGATGCCACTGTTCAACCAGCTCTGTATCTTACAGCTACCAATAAAAAGAGACCAAAATTTCCCATGTGTCAAAACTAATGGAAGGAATTCTATCGACCCTAATTTAGTCAAAACAACAGGTGCCTCTTACAAATCTCAGATTCTCTGAAAATAAAACATTGCAGTAGCATTGCAGCATGTATGTCAAAAACCATGATGTAAAGAAGAAGAAAAATCCAAATGAAAAAGGTTTGGACATATTTATCCAGTAAATAATCTAAGTTGTACACACACAAAATTAGGAATTTTGGGTGGAGATTTACATATATAAACTACTAAAGTAATGTTTTCACTAATTACACTTTTTAATACCATCCTATAGAAACAAAGAAAAGGCTAGTAGTTTTTTTTGTTGTTGTTAATTTTTTATTAAGGTATTATTGATATACACTTTTATGAAGGTCTCACATGAAAAAACAATGTGGTTACTATATTTACCCATATTATCAAGTCCCCATCCATACCCCAATGCAGTCACTGTCCTTCACTGTAGAAAGATGCCACAGATTCACTATTTGCCTTCTCTGTGCTACACTGTTTTCCCCGTGACCCCTCACACCATGTGTACTAAACATAATACCTCTCAATCCCCTTTTCCCTTCCTCTGCACCTGCCCTCCCACACCTCCCTTTTGGTAACCACTAGTTCCTTCTTGGAGTCTCTGAGTCTGCTGCTATTTTGTTCCTCAGTTTTGCTTCGTCGTTATACTCCACAAATGAGGAAAATCATTTGGCACTTGTCTTTCTCCACTTGGCTTATTTTACTGAGCATAATATCCTCCAGCTCCTTCCATGTTGTTGCAAATGGTAAGATTTGTTTCTTTCTTATGGTGGAATAGTATTCCATTGTGTATATGTACCACCTCTTCTTTATCCATTCATATACTGATGGACACTTAGGTTGCTTTCATATCTTGGCTATTGTAAATAGTGCTGCAATAAACATAGGGGTGCATATGTCTTTTTTTTTCCTGTAAGAGCTCCTGTTTCCATCTTCATTTTTTTTAGTTTATTTTGATATCATTAATCTACAATTAAATGAGTAATATTATGGTGATTACACTACTGCCTTCATCAGGTCCCCCCCCACAACCCCATTGCAGTTACTGTCCATCAGCGTAGGGAGATGCCATAGAGTCACTACTTGTCCGCTCTGGGTTGCACAGCCCTCCCCGTGCCCCCCGAACATTACATCTGCTAATCGTAATGTCCCTTCTTCCCCCTTGCCCCTCCCTTCCCACCCATCCTCCCCAGTCCCTTTCCCTTTGGTAACTATTAGTCCGTTCTTGGGTTCTGTGAGTCTCCTGCAGTTTTGTTCCTTCAGTTTTTTTTTTCCTTAGTTCTTATACTCCACATATGAGTGAAATCATTTGGTACTTGTCTTTTTCAGCTTGGCTTATTTCACTGAGCATAATACCCTCTAGCTCCATCCATGTTGCAAATGGTAGGATCTGTTTTCTTCTTATGGCTGAATAATATTCCATTGTGTATATGTACCACATCTTCTTTATCCATTCATCTACTGATGGACACTTAGGTTGCTTTCATATCTTGGCTATTGTAAATAGTGCTGCGATAAACATAGGGGTGCATATGTCTTTTTGAATCTGAGAAGTTGTATTCTTTGGGTAAATTCCAAGGAGTGGGATTCCAGGGTCAAATGGTATTTGTATTTTTAGTTTTTTGAGGAACCTCCATATTGCTTTCTACAATGGTTGAACTAGCTTACGTTCCCACCAGCAGTGTAGGAGGGTTCTCCTTTCTCCACATCCTCACAAGCATTTGTTGTTCTTAGTATTTTGGTTGGTGGCCATCCTTACTGGTGTGAGGTGATATCTCATTGTGGTTTTAATTTGCATTTCCCTGATGATTAGTGATGTGGAGCACCTTTTCATGTGTCTGTTGGCCATCTGAATTTCTTCTTTGGAGAACTGTCTCTTCATATCCTCTGCCCATTTTTTAATTGGATTATTTGTTTTTTGGGTGTTGAGGAGTATAAGTTCTTTATATTTTTTGGATGTTAACCCCTTGTCGGATATGTCATTTACAAATATATTCTCCCATACTGTAAGATGCCATTTTGTTCTGCTGATGTTGTCCTTTGCTGTACAGAAACTTTTTAGTTTGATGTAGTCCCATGAGTTCCTTTTTGCTTTTGTTTCCCTTGCTCAAGGAGATGCATTCAGGAAGAAGATGATCATGCTTATATTCAGGAGATTTTTGCCTATGCTGTCTTCTAAGAGTTTTATGGTTTTATGACTTACATTCAGGTCTTTGATCCATTCTGAGTTTACTTTTGTGTATGGGGTTAAACAATAATCCAGTTTCATTCTCTTGCATGTAACTGACCAGTTTTGCCAACACCAGCTTTTGAAGAGGCTGTCATTTCCCCATTGTATATCCATGGCTCCTTTATCATATATTAATTGCCCATATATGGTTGGGTTTATATCAGGGTTCTCTAGTCTGTTCCATTGGTCTAGGGGTCTGTTCTTGTGCTAGTACCAAATTGTCTTGATTACTGTGGCTTTGTAGTAGAGCTTGAAGTTGGGGAGCATAATACCCCAAGCTTTATTCTTCCTTCTCAGGATTGCTTTGCCGATTTGGGGCCTTCTCTGGTTCCATATGAATTTTAGAACGATTTGCTTTAGCTCATTGAAGAATGCTGTTGGTATTTTGATAGTAATTACATTGAATCTGTAGATTGCTTTAGGCAAGATGGCCATTTTGACAATATTAATTCTTCCTATCCACGAGCACAGGATGTGTTTCCATTTATTGGTATCTTCTTTAATTTCTCTCATGAGTATCTTGTACTTTTCAGAGTATAGGTCTTTCAATTCCTTGGTTAGGTTTATTCCTAAGTATTTTATTCTTTTTGATGCAACTGTGAATGGAATTGTTTTCCTGATTTCTCTCTCTGCTAGGTCATTGTTAGTGTATAGGAATGCCACAGATTTCTGGGTATTAATTTTGTATCCCACAACTTTTTTGAATTCTGATATTAGATGTAGTAGTTTTGGAGTGGATTCTTTACAGTTTTTTATGTACAGTACCATGTCATCTGCCAACAGGGACAGTTTGACTTCTTCCTTCCCATTCTGGATGCCTTTTATTTCTTTGTGTTGTCTGATTGCCATGGCTAGGACCTCCAGTACTATGTTGAATAGAAGTGGGGAGAGTGGTCATCCTTCTCTTGTTCCCAATCTTAAAGAAAAAGCTTTCAGCTTCTCGCTGTTAAGTATAATGTTGACTGTGGGTTGTCATATATGGCCATTATTATGTTGAGGTACTTCCCCTCTATACCCATTTTGTTGAGAGTTTTAATTATGAATGGATGCTGAATTTCGTCAAATGCTTTTTCAGCATCTATGGAGATGATGATGTGGTTTTTGCCCTTCTTATTGTCAATGTGGTAGATGATGTTGATGGATTCTCGAATATAGTTGTACTATCCTTGCATTCCTGGAATAAATCCTACTTGATGATGATGGATGATCCTTTTGATGAATTTTTGAATTCGGTTTTCTAATATTTTGTTGAGTATTTCTGCATCTATGTTCATTAGGAATATTGGTCTGTAATTTTCTTTTTTGTGGTGTCTTTGCCCGGTTTTGGTATTAGAGTTATGTTGGTCCCGTAGAATTAGTTTGGGAGTATTTCCTCTTCTTCTACTCCTTGGAAAACTTTAAGGAGGATGGGTATTAGGTCTTCACTAAATGTTTGGTAAAATTCAGTGGTGAAACCATCTGGTCCAGGAGTTTTATTCTTAGGTAGGTTTTTGATTACCAGCTCAATTTTGTTGCTGGTAATTGGTCTGTTCAGATTTTCTGTTTCTTTCTGGGACAGCCTTGGAAGGTTGTATTTTTCTAGAAAATTGTCCATTTCTTCTAGGTTATCCAGTTTGTTAGCATATAATTTTTCATAGTATTCTCCAATAATTCTTTGTATTTCTGTGGTTTCCATAGTCATTTTTCCTTGATCATTTGTGATTCTGTTTATGTGTGTAGACTCTCTTTTTTTCTTGTTAAATCTGGCTAGGATTTTTCTATTTTGTTTATTTTCTCGAAGAACAGCTCTTGCTTTCACTGATTCTTTCTGTTGTTTTATTTTACACAATTTTATTTATTTCGGCTCTAATCTTTATTATGTCTCTCCTTCTGCTGACCTAGGGACTCATTTGTTATTTTTTTCCTAGTTTCGTTAATTCTGAGTTTAGACTGTTCATATGGGATTGTTCTTTTTTCCTTGGGTAGGCCTGTATTGCAATATACTTCCCTCTTAGCATGGCCTTTGCTGCGTCCCACAGATTTTTCAGTATTGAGTTATTGTTGTCACTTGTCTCCATATATTGCTTGATCTCTGTTTCTATTTGAGCATTGATTCATTGGTTTCTAAGGAGAATGTTGTGAAGCTTCCATGTGTTTGTGGGATTTATAGTTTTCTTTGCATAATTTATTTCTAGTTTTATACCTTTGTGGTCTGAGAAGCTGGTTGCTTCAATTTCAGTCTTTTTGAATTTACTGAGGCTCTTTTTATGGCCTAGTATATGATCTATTCTTGAAAATGTTCCATGTGTGCTTGAGAAGAATGTGTATTCTGCTGCTTTTGGGTGCAGAGTTCTGTAAATATCTGTTAGGTCCATCCATTCTAATGTTCAGTGCTTCTGTCTCCTTACTTATTTTCTGTCTGGTTGATCTGTCCTTTGTAGTGAGTGGAGTGTTGAAGTCTCCTAGAATGAATGCATTACATTCTATTTCCCCTTTTAATTCTGTTAGTATTTGTTTCACATATGTAGGTGCTCCTGTGTTGGGTGCATAGATATTTATAATGGTTATATCCTCTTGTTGGATTGATCCCTTTATCATTATGTAATGTCCTTCATTGTCTATTGTGATTTTCTTTCTTTTGAAGTCTATTTTATCTGACACAAGTACTGTAACACCTGCTTTTTTCTCCCTATTATTTGCCTGAAATATATTTTTCTATCCCTTCACTTTTAGTCAGTTTGAAGTGAGTCTCTTGTAGGCTGCACATAGATGGGTCTTGTATTTTTTATCAATTCAGTGACTCTATGTCTTTTGATTGGTGCATTCAGACTATTTACATTTTGGGTGATTATCGGTAGGTGTGTACTTATTGCCTTTGCAGGCTTTAGATTTGTGGTTACCAAAGGTTCAAGGGTAACTTCCTTTCTATCTAAGAGTTTAACTTAACTCACTTAGTATGCTATTACAAACATAATCTAAAGGTTCTGATGATAGCCTGATGGTTTTTCCTTTGTATGTGATCTTATTTCTCTCTCTGGCTGCTTTTAATAGGCTGTCCTTATCCTTGATATTTGCCATTTTAATTATTATATGTCTTGGTGTTGTCTTCCTTGGTCCCTTGTGTTGGAAGATCTGTGTACCTCTATGGCCTGAGAGACTATCTCCTTCCCCAAATTGGGGAAGTTTTCAGCAATTACCTCCTCAAAGGCACTTTCCATCCTTTTTTTCTCTCTTCTTCTCTGGTACCCCTATAATATGAATATTGTTCCATTTGGATTGGTCACACAGTTCTCCCAATATTCTTTCATTCTTAGAGATCCTTTTTTCTCTCTGTGTCTCAGCTTCTTTGTATTCCACTTCTTAATTTCTATTTCATTTATCATCTTTTCCACCATATCTAATCTTCTTTTAAAACTCTCCATTTTATTTCTTAAAGATTGGATCACTGACCAGAATTCATTCCTGAGTTCTTGAATATTTTTCTGTACCTCCATGAGTATGTTTTTGATTTTTATTTTGAAATCTCTTTCAGAAAGATTGATGAGATCAGATTCATTTGACTCTTTTTATGGTGTTTGTACAATTTTGGATTGAACCAGGTTCCTTTGACATTTCAAATTTGTATAGGGCTTCCTCAAAAGACTCAAAATAGAAATACCATTTGACCCAGGAATTCCACTCCTAGGAATTTACCCTAAGAATGCAGCAGCCCAATTTGAAAAGGACAGATGCACCCCTATGTTTATTGCAGCACTATTTACAATAGCCAAGAAATGGAAGCAACCTAAGTGTCCATCAGTAGATGAATGGATAAAGAAGAGGTGGTACATATACACAATGGAATATTATTCAGCCATAAGAAGAAAACAAATCCTACCATTTGCAACAACATGGATGGAGCTAGAGGGTATTATGCTCAGTGAAATAAGCCAAGCCGAAAAAGACAAGTATCAAATGATTTCACTCATATGTGGAGTATAAGAACAAAGAAAAAAACTGAAGGAACAAAACAGCAGCAGACTCACAGAACCCAAGAACGGACTAATAGTTACCAAAGGGAAAGGGACTGGGGAAAATGGGCGGGAAGGGAGGGATAAGAGGGAAAAAGGGGCATTACGATTAGCAGATGTAATGTTGGGGGGGCACGGGGAGGGCAGTACAACTCAGAGAAGACAAGTAGTGATTCTGTAACATCTCACTACGCTGATGGACAGTGACTGTAATGGGGTTGGTGGGGGGGACCTGATGAAGGGGTAGTTTAATAATCGTAATATTGCACATGTAATTGTAAATTAATGATAATAAAATAAATTATATTAAAAAAAAACTGAAGGAACAACAACAACAAAAATTTGTATAGGGCACCCCCTAGTGCCCAGAAGATCTACTCTCTGGAGCTGCTCAGCCCCTAGAGTGATTTTGGGGTCTCAGGGGAGAAGTTTTGGTACCTGGGGGGAGGAAAGAGCTGTTTCCTGCTTCCTGGCTGTTATGCCTGTCTCCACTGCCAGAACCAGTGGGCTGAACACACAGGTTTAAGCCTCTATGCTTTGCAATTGTTGTTGTTGTAGTTGGGGTTTCTCTCTCACTGGCTATATGCCAGGGCAGGGTGTGCCTAGTTGTGAGTCATGGGCAGGCCGGCCAGGAGGAAAGCCCACCAGGCTGCATAGCACTGTGGGGGCCATGGGGCTGCGTATTAAGCCAGGGGGATGGAGCATCTGAAGCTCCTAAAAGTTCCCCACCTGCTGGGCAGAGAGCGTTCAGTTTTTTCTACCTGTTCTTTCTCCTGAGCAGTAACTCTGTGTAATCTTTGCCCCTTTAGCAGCCCTCTTGCTGTTAGGAAGTCTCTCAGACTGCCTGCCTTTCTTTTGTCTCAGAGCAGCTGGATATGGATCCATGTTTTCCACAAGTGGCTTAAATCCCAGTCTCTCCAGGTATTCCACTTCTCTTAGCTTTCCAACCCCACTAATCACGAGAGCACCATGCAATGTATGTTTGTGCCCCAGAGCAGATCTCCAGGGCTAGGTGTTCAGCAATCCCAGGCCTCCATTCCTTCCCCCCTCCATTTCTCTTCCTTCCACTGGTGAGCTGTGGTGGAGGAAGGGCTTGTGTCTTGCCAGATCATGGCTTTGGTATGGTATCCTGCTCTGTGAGGTCTGGTCTTTTCTCCAGGTGTATGCAGTCTGGCATAGCCTTCTTTCCTGTTGCTCTTTCAGTATTAGTTGTATTAACTATATTTTCATATTATACGTGGTTTTAGGAGGAATTTTTTGTCTAACCTCTCACGCTGCCATCTTTCATCTCCTGACATACATTTTATGAAGGTTCTTCCTAACTGTGAATCTTTTATTAAAAAATTATTTTCCTTTCTAGAATGGATGTTGTTTTCTGAAAAAATAAGTGAAGCGTTGTAACTTAAAATATATTTTAGAAAATTTGTATAGTCCCTTGCAATTCTTAACATTACATGTCCCTATAATTCATCTGGAATATTGTTTATAACTTTCTCTCTCTTGCCTCCCTTAATCTGGTAACCCTAAAAGATTTAGTGTTTCAGACTAGGTGCATTTTTAAGATCATTCTTATAATGTAAAGTAAGGAAACACTTCCCAGTAAATACAAATCACAAAGTGACTTTTAAAATGTTTCAATACATAATCCCTTGAAGGGCCTTCATTACATGCATTCATGCAGGTATTATGTGAGTAAATAGCAGAATATTCTACTTCTTAAAATCTATTCATTAAGAACCAGGTTTATTGAAGTTTAATAACTTCTTTTGGTCCATTTAGATGTCTAATATTTCCTATATACAGATAATTTTAAGAGACCAAATCCTAAGAGTTATCATCACAAGGGAAAGAAAAGATTTTTCTTTTCTTGAATTTCTTTCTCTTTTTATTGTTTCTGTGAGATGATGATGGATGCCAACTAAACTTACAGCCATAATCATTTCACAGTATATGAAGTTAAACCATTAGACTGTATATCTTAAAATTATACATTCATGAAGTCAATTATATATCAGTAAAACTCAAAAAAAAAAAAAGAACTCCTTTATTCCTGTGGGACAGGCCTTTTCAAAATGAAATGACTATCAGGGATGTTCAATATTCTTTAAGCTAAAACAAATTTTATCATTTTAACTGATAAAAGCACATTTCACATATAGATTTTGTTTCAAACCATGGATATAGTCAAGATTTCTTTAAATCATTACTTTCTTTTAAAAATGGAAGAAGCTCTGAAAACTTAGGTGTATATTAGGTATATTCAATTTCTAAAGTGTGTCATTTAATTTTACTCACATGTACATTCCTTTCTTTAAGAGTAAGGGATGTATTTTTTGCTCAACATTTTTTTTGGGGGGGAGTAGGATTTTGGTAAGTCATTTGAAAATAAAAATCTCAAAATAGTAATAATTAGCTTTGAGGCTATTTAAAATTCAGTACAATCTCATATGTCTATAAACCCCAAAACACTTTTCACTTTTATAAAATGTAAAACATGTAAAAAAGCATCTAAAGACAACACTTGACTATCCAGCTAGATTAAGCTACATTTTTTAAACAAAATTATAAAAATATCAGGTGAAAGTAAAAGAGAATGCTTATTTTAGAATCTTTGGTTAGGTACGTCTTTTCTAAGAAGGATGAAAAACACAGAATTTTTAAAGTTGACATATTTGATAATTATATGGTAGGGGAAATAAACACTTCAAATAATGTTTGAAAATCTGTTATAACTGCAGAAAATTTTAAGCTCACCATGTGAGTCTAATATATAAAGAGTTTATAGGAATCAATAATTTAAAAAGTAAACAATCTTAAGACTCCTTAGTTGAAAAGAAAAAGCATATAAGTAAGTAATTCATGAAAGCAGAAATACAGATGTCCAATAAACATTTGAAAAGGTATCCCATCTCTTTTAAGTCAGGAATATTCTAACAAAAAAGTATCACCATTTCACATTAGATTGAAATGATAAGAGGTGTTACACAGTGCTGGAGAGCATATAGGATAATGAGCAACTTCATACACTGCTTTTGTGAGTTTACCTTGAGACAACCTTGACGAGCAACATAATCTGTCAAAATATCAGATGCACATGATTTCAACTAATTATTTTTTCTTGCAGAGAATTATCTTAAGCAATACTTGCACAAGTGTATTTTTCTTAAGACAAAATTTAAATTGGCAAACAAAAAAACAAAACTTGGAAAATTCTGTGTCATTCAATGTGGGAGTGAATGGATAAAGTATGGCATGTCCGTCCACACTAGAGAATATGTAGCATCTTTGAAATGAGTAATATAAGTCTGTCTGACTTGACATGGAAAAATGTATTTTGACATATTGTCATATGAAAATAACAAAATGTAGAACAACATATTGTAAAATAATGCTCTTTAAAGTTAACCAAAGAAAACACTCCTCTATTTTTAGATATTTTTTTAAAGGGTCTGTAAGAATATGCACCAAAATGTTAGCTGCTACTCCTGGAGAGGGAGAGATTGAGGTAGAGGACAAATTTTCATTCATGTTACATGATTCTGCAATAGTTTGAATTTCAAACAATGATAATGTTTTAGTTTTGAAAGAAAAAGAGTACTTGTAAAGTTTTAAAAATAATGGTACAATTCACTGCTATTTATAGTCACATATACTTTTAAAATCTAAATAGATAAGATTAAATTAAGCCATAAAGGAAGGCAGGAATATTGCTTTCTTAGGTGAGTATTCTCAATGCTAGAACTAGTTTTCCTTCACTAAAGTCAACTTCTTTTACTTTCTCCAATAATCATAGTCATATAGGAAATAGAAGAAAATGAGTAGAAGGTGATAAAGCTGTTTTTATGAACTCTAAAATCAATCAGTCAATTAATTATACCCCCATATCTTGAACAACTTCTAACCTTTTTCATAGATGGCAGATCTCAAATATTTTTCAACCTTTGCAATATCAGTCATGTACTAATAATATGAAATAATATTAAAATAAACAAACACAGTCCCAATTACACATCAAAAGTCAGACACAGAGTAAATATGTGAGGGAAAATATGCTAACAAAACTATTTTAGGCATGTGCTATGATGCCTACTGCAGAGCTGCCTGAAAAAACAGGAGCAAATTCTCACATTATAAGGTATGACCAAGGGTATTTTGAGGAAATGTTCATTTTCCCCCCAAAATAAATTACCAGATGAAAGTCAAAGTGTCTTTAGGGGCAAGATTATTTATTTTAAATTAGAGCTAAGGCACAACACACAAAACATATGGTAGAGGCAGTATTAAATATCTAATAAAATACAACCTGCTGAGATACCTGTATCTATATTCACATTTTTATCTACATCTATCTATGACTACCTAGATAAATATTAGATATTAGATATAACAATTTTTATCTATCTCTCTAATTAGTTTTCTATTGCTGCTGTAAGAAATTACCACAAATTTAGTGGCTTAAACAACACAAATTCTTAAACAGTTCTGTAGGTTGGAAGACTGAGCAGGTCTCACTAGGGTAAAATTAAAGTGTCAACAGGGCTTTCTGTGCTGTAGTCCTTTCTGGTAGTCTTGGTGGAGAAGCAGTTTCCTTGCCTTTTGAGCTTCTAGAGGCCACCTATATTCCTTGTCTTGTGGACCCCTTCCTCTTTCTTCAAAGCCAGGCTTATCACAATTTCTATAACCTTTTTTTCAATCCTCACATTTCTTTCTGACTGTGGCCAGGAAAGGAGTGTAAAGCCTTAGCTCCTATCTTGTGAAATGGAGATCACTGAGTGGGTGACTAATAGCAAGGTAGGGAGGAACTGAATCACATAAGGCAGTAAGGCAGGGAGTTGTGGAGGAGGTCAACTTTACAAAATTCAAGTACCAACTAAGACAGGTACTCTCTGTCCATCAGAATGGAATATAAAAGACTATTTCAAAAGACTATTAAAATCAGGATCTGTACACTTGTTTTGTAAAGGGCCAGATAGTAAATATTTTAGGTTCTGTGGGCCAATCAGTCTCTTATGAATGCTCAGCACTGCTAGTTCAGCCTGCATGCAGCCACAGACACTAAGTAAGTGAGTGGGCATGGTAGAGTTCCAATGGACACATCAGATACTTATGGATACTCCTACTTGAATTCTGTATCATTTTCAATGTCAAAATATTAGCCTTTTTATTTTTTTTACTATTTATAAATATAAAAAGTATTCTTAACTCACAGGCCATTCAAAAAGAGGCAATCTTTTTGAATTTATGGGCAGAATAAATATGGCCTGATAATGTATGTCTAAATTAAGAAGGCTTTCTTTAATTAGTGAAAATTACGGTTCATGGCAAAGGTTAAAATTTACAAATTTCTTGAATTTATAAAGTCCTTTTTAAGAGAATTTCCTTAAGATGAAAAAACATAAAAAAAGTCTACCTATGGTACTTCTGTACCAGGGAAGTAGGTAAATACTTTCCACTTTATTCCAAAACACCTTTTCCTCCAATATTTGTCAAAGAGGAGGCCATGAATGAGTGAAGACCTGATGACTATCCATGAATTCAGATAAGCCACTGAGAAGTGAGACTTTCAAATGAGATTTGTAAGCTTTAAAGAGGCAGCTAACTTACATTTGGTATGTGGGTAGCAGTGAAATTGAGTTATCACTGATAAATTAATTTGTCCCTCAAGTCTGTTAGGCTGGGAGAAGTCACAATAGGATAGAAATATACAGGACATACTAAGGCCTTGGCCAATAGCAATGGTTTGCTTCTCATGTTATGGTGTTAACCTAGTTAATTTGTTAGACACAGATTTTAATGGTGAAGTCAGGGCTTTAACTCAACTGGAGTCAACCCTACCTTCAGCTGCAAGAAATAGTAGCCATAAAAGGACTGGGCCAATTTGCTTCCTGTGGTAGGGATTACAGAGGCTTCTACCAGCCTCTGAGTCTAAAGGTTCCTCACACAGTTCATTCAACATTGCATAAACATGACTTTAAGTGAGATCAAGCAGAACTCTGCCTTTCATCTTTGTGCAGCAAAGGAGAAATGAAGGGAGGATATTTTAATTCGTTATGTATTCTGCAAGGGGGAATCAATTTGACATATGGTGGAAGCAGAAAGCAAAAAAGATAGAAGTGCTGAGAGGAATTCAGGGATTCTCATCCCTAAAACATGTCAGTAATTCACTTTGGTTATTTGAATTGCCATGGATAATTTAAAGCTATATATACTGTGAGCATTCATTTAGTATGTTAAAGATGATTTAAATGCTGTTTAGAAACCAGGATCTAAAGAACTCAACCAAGATCCCTTGTCTCTGTACAAGTGGGATGAATGATCTCAAATTCATAATTCAAATTATCTATGTAATACAGCAGAAAAAGGGTTGCATTGTAAGTTCCAAGAGGGCAGCAACCCTGTCTTCATAATTTTATTCCTTGTGGCTTGCACATTGCCTGACACAAAACAGATACTCAATAAATATTTTCTGAATAAATGAGAAATCAATTCCAAAATATACAAATCTATTAGAAATTATTAACAAAGTCCTATATTAAAAAGGCAAAGTACATTAACAGGTGATTTATAAAGTACCTTCAAGTGGCTAATAAAAATAAATCAATAAAAATAAATCAACTAATGCCATAGTGTTTTTACCATCAGATTAGTATTTTTAAAACATTGACAATTACCTAGTACTGGTGAGGGCATAAGACAGCAGACATTCTTCGGGCAGTTTTGGAATTTTTCTGGAGGGAATTTCTACCAATGCATCAAATGAAAATGAACAAAATGAAAACTTCACTAAGCAACAGGATGGATTTTGGAAATATGTTGAGCAAAAAGTGGCAATCAGAAAAGAATGCATACTGCATTCACACAAATTTAAAAATGGATAAAATTGATCAATGGTTTTAGTAGTCAGGCTAGAAGCTGCATCTGGGGAGAGGGGATTAATAATTGGAAAAAGACATGAGAGGGGCTATCAGGGTGCTAGTAATGTTGTGTTTCTTTATCAGGTTGTACTGATATGGTGTGTTCAATTTGTGAAAGTTCTTCAAGCTGTATACTCATGATTTTTGCATATTTCTATGTGTATGTTATACCTTAATAAAAAGTGTATGTAAATAAAAATGCTCTTAAAGATTTCTCCACAATGGACTAAAAAAGTGCACATAAAATTATAGACTTGTAGTCACTGAAATATATGGCTTCTAATAAGGTGATGAACAGCAAAGGTTGTGGACTTTTGCATGAATACATACAGAGGTACATACATACACACACACACACACACACATGCAGTATTTTCTGAAGAGATTCCCACTCAATGTCAGTCACTTTGGCTTTCAGCTATATCTGACCCACATCAGCTGTTGTCCAAACAGGCTGAAGTAATGTGTCTCAAGGTGGCAGAAGCTAGTTGAGGTCATCACTTTACAAAGGCCCTTAGTAATCAGCCACCAGCACTGCCACAATGCATTACGGAAATTGCAAGGCATCTCTGCAAGTCGGAGCCATGTGTATGATAGCACACAGAAATGAAATCCCTCTGGTCATAAACATCCTTTGCACATACAGAAGTGTACCTCTCTGTCCTGATTATTGGCCCTAACTGAAAACAGACAGAACTGGAAACAAGTGCATTGCTTTTAGTTGTGTGGACACTGCAGTCATCTGAAATGGACAGTCCAACAGGCTGGCATCTAGTCCAGAAACAAAGAATAAAACTAAGGATCAAATCATCTTTGCTTAGATGAATTTTTTTCCAATTTAGTGGGATTTTTTGAGTTTTGTTAACTTTCTTTAACTTCTTATATGATTATAGCTTCCTCTTTTAGAATCAGATCTGAAAGCCATTTTCATCACTCAGTCATGAATATGAACTAGGCCAGTCCTGACATATACTGATTTTTTTTCTAAAATTGTGAAAATTTTGCCCTTAAGAGACACTTTTCATTCATTACGTATGGGCTCATGATATTTATGAGCCTCCTATTTTCTGTTTTAGTAGTATACTAGCCATGGCATGAATATTAAGTGAAAAGTCAGTCCTTGTAAATATGAAAGATAGAGTTATAGCATTTCACTGCAAACATATTTAAAATGTGTTTTTGCTCTTCTGTTAAAGATGGAAATGAGTGGTTAGTTTCAAAGAACGTGTAAAAAGGCTCAGGCTGCCTATCTTTTTACCTCTCTCCTTTTTCTACTAGTTTATTCCAAAGTACATTTCTAAATAATTATTCCTGAAGTCATTTATAACCCATAAACTACTCATGTATGTTCTCACTAAGTTCCTTCCTATATTTTGGCCCTGTAAGGACAAGCCCATCTCTGTTTTCATCTTTATATTTTTGTCATTTCCATAATTATAGTCTTTAATCAAACTTTGATGAGAATAAGGATTGCAATTTTAATAGGACACATATTAACTAAGGTTGGGGGAGACAAAAATTTTGTTCACCCCTTAGCCCCTTACAGTTCTTCAGTTGGTTCTTGGATTATGTTCTTCAGAAGTTAACAAAAAAAAAGTATGGAATGATATACTCATTTATAAGGATTTCTCTGGTTATGAGATGAAAATGCCATGGAAGTTGAAGATTTCTCCAAATAAAATGGGATGGTCACTGAGTTAATGAAGCTTCCAGAACTGGGAACCTTCAGTAGATGGATGTTGGAGTCAATCTAACATGGTATCATCACAACTCAGATTTTGGTATCAGACACATAGGCTCTAAATTCTAGCACACCCAGCTGAGTGACTTAGGGAAAGTCAGTCATCTCTGAATCCACTGGGCACAAACAGAGCCCTGCTGCCTCTGCTCCCAGTCTGCTCCTCCTTTAGTTTTCCTCATGCCAAGCAGAGGTGGGGGACACTGCCACCCACCCAGGAATCAAGCCAAAAATCTAAGTTATCCTTAACTTTTTTCTATCCCTCATCACACATTCAACCATTAACATTCCCAAATACGTCTTCCTTTCTCTACCCTTTCTACCATTACCATCTACACCAGCCTATCAGGTAGTGCTTGGATCATTGCAGAAACTTCCTAACCTCCCCTCATCCAATTCTCTCCACACGCAGCATCTAGAGTAATGTTTTTAAAATGTAAATCAAGTTATTTACTCCCCTATTTATAACCAGGAATGATTCCCCAAGACAAGCCTGATAGTCAAATCCTTTAACCAGGCTTACAAAGCTCTGTGTAATTTTATCCTACTTGTATCTTCAATTTTTTTCTATAACATTCTCCTACTTACCCATTATGACCCAGCCACTTTAGTTCAATCTGTAATGTTTTTCCTCTTTTTTGTCCTTCATCTCTTATCTGCTAAATGCCACCATTTCCTTGACCAATCTGAAGGAGACACCACTCAAAGTCATATTGCTCTATATTATTTTTTTCAGCTCACTTCTATACTTTCGCACCTGGCACATAAAATGTGTTCTTTATAAATATTTTTTGAATAATGAATGAACTTAATGAAAGCTACTTTGTTACCCTAAAATGCAGATAATTCTACCTACTTATCAGGATTGAAATAGAAGTTAAATGATACAATATATATACAGTGTTTAGCACAGTGCTTGGGAAAAATCAGATTATAAATAAGTGTTGGTGTTTTTGTTAAAATAGGGACTGTAATAGGGACTTGCATAGCACCTCCAATTGAGCAATAATATCTCTCCTAACTGTAAGAGATTAAGGTTTTCCATTTTCAATGGAAATTATTAAATCACAGTACTTTAGTAAGTATCAAATGATTTTCCTCATTTGTGGAGTATGACAACAAAGCAAAAACTGAAGGAACAAAACAGCAGCAGACTCACAGACTCCAAGAAGGTACTAGTGGTTACCAAAGGGAAGGGTGGTGGTGGGGGGGATGGAGAAGGGGATTAAGGGGCATTATGATTAGCACACATAATGTGTGGGGTAGCACAGGGAAGGCAGTATAACACAGAGAAGACAAGTAGTGTTTCTATAGTATCTTATTACGCTGATGGACAGTGACTGTAATGGAGTATGTGGTGGTGAATTGATAATAGAGGGGAATGTAGTAACCACAATGTTGCTCATGTGAAACCTTCATAAGATTGTATATCAATGATACCTTAATTTAAAAAAAAGCAAAAAAACATAGTACTTTTATATAAATAAATAGCCAGTGAATGGACGAATGAATGACTCAGCATTTTAAGCTAACCTGGGCCATGCTATTGCTGATGTATGTAAAAGACTTTTATTCTTTCTTTTCTTTACCATCTTGAGATTCTAAAGATCTCCAGATTTGGCTTTCCTATGCATCAGAAGGAAGCTAAAAAATAAATAATAAATTAGGAGGATTTGTGAAGGTTGGAAGTCAAAAGAGATCTAGATTTAAACTTGGTCTCTACCACTTGCTCATAAGCCTCCAACAACCATTATAACCCACTGAACTTTAATTTCTCATGCCATTTGGAAAGGATAAGTAAGATACTGAATGTAATTCATATAGCACAATGGTTTGGCATATGACTTATGATCAATTAATAATACTTTCTCTCCACGTGCATCACTGAGTAATAGTCCTAGCAGCAATGCTTAGATTTCTGTCCTTGAGTTAATATGCGAGCTGAAGCTTATTTTATTGTTGTTTATGCCTTAAAAATTTTTTTTTACCTTGTTTCTGAGGGTGCCAATGTGGCCATCCTATCTACTAGGTTTTTTCTCATAGATCCATTTTATTGGTGCCTTTTGCAAATACACAGTCTTTGTAAGAGGAGACACTTAATTTGAAAATACAAAGGCACAATGAATAATAAAATAAATAATTAAGCTAGCTAATCTTTTTAATTTTTTTTATAAAACCAAACTGTAAAAAAATAAGATCTTGCTGGTAGTTTGGTTTCTTGGATAAAATACACACTTGTTCCCATAAACTTGCAGCAAAAACTGGAAAACAGAATACTGCTTAGAATCCTGAGGAATTTAAACTTGAATTATTGCTATGGTCCATTAAACTCACTCAAAAAACTTTAATATGCTTCTGCTTCAGATAAGCTGTCCATGGCAGGCACATAACCACACTAGCACAATGCCCAAAGAGCGAATTGCCTGACTCAGCGGCAGCTGTGGTCTTTCCGCTGAGAAAGTTTGCAGTTTTCAACAGCTTTAAGTGCCGCATTCTCCTAAGTGAGGTAAATGCCCTCTTTGCATTGTTTTCTTCCCAGGTGATTCAAGCTGCAAGGAAGATGAGTAGGACTCACTCAAATGCTGGAAAATAGAGAGCAAACTGTGTCATTTCTCTAACTTTTAGTCAAAATGTGTTCATCAGAGGCAGAGTTAAAATAATAGTCTAAACAATCATTTGAAAAAGCACTCAGTTGTCCAGCTACTCCTATTCAGCATCTGAGGTTCCATTATCTTCTTTTCTCCTTTCAATTTGAAGCATTTTTATGCTTCAGATCTTCTTGAGCATATCATCACTCAGATCTAATGCATAAGACACAGAAATTTATATTGGAAATGATGTGCACAACACTTAGTTTCTAGAGGACCTAAGGAAGCAGTTGCAGTCTGTATGTAGCATCTGTCAACTTTTAAGGCAAGGACCTGAGTTTCTTTTTTTTTTTTTCCTTTTCCCCTCAACTTTATTGAGTTTCCTTTATGGGCTGTTATTGGGAGAACATAGACATAAATATGCTTATAACCATATGTATTTAACCAATTCTAGGCAATTTTTAATTAAAAATATAAGATGTAGTAGAATGTAAATTGCAATAAATTTCTAAAAATTCATGTGAATACATGTGTCAAGAACTTTAACACTGTTGAAACTCATTGGTTCATTAATTCCACTACTGGGGTTTCTTTCTAAAGAAGGATGCAGAAAATCAGGCAATGTGCAAAACAAATATATTCCAGTTAAGAAATACTTTTAATTATGTAACATAAAAATGTGTTTATATCCATCTGAAAGGGAATATATAAAGTGCTAATGATGATTACCACTGGGCATAGAATGGGTAGTTTAATTATTTTAGTCGAACTTATTGAATTACAATTAACATAAAATACGAGTGTCTATTTTAGGTGCATCTTTCAGTAACTTTTGACAATAATAATCACACCATATTCAAGATATAGTACATTTCTATCACTCTAAAAAGTTCTCTCCTGTCCCTTTGTTGGCACAAGGGAACCACTGATTTGTTTCTGTCCTTTTAGTTTCACATTTTCTAGAATTTTATATAAATATCATAGACACTTCATAGGATTCTTTTACTGAGCATATTTCTGAGATGCATCAGTGTTACTGGGTTTTTTATATGCCTTTTTTGCTCAGCACATTTCTGAGATCCATCAGTGTTGTTGCATATATTAAAAGTTTGTTTCTTTTTATTGCTGAGTAGTATTCTGTTGTGTGGTTATACTCTACTTTGTTTATCCATTTATCTATTAATGAACATTTGGGTTGTTTCCAGTTTTTAAAAATTATGAAGAAATTGATAAGAACATTTATGAATAAGTCTTTGTGTGGACATGTGTTTATTTTTTGGGGGAAAATACCAAGAAGGAAAATTCTGCCTAAGTATATATGTTTGACTTCATAAAAACAAACAAAATTGACAACTGTCTTCAAAGTGGTGGTAACATTTGAGAATTCCACTTACTTCACAAATGTCAACATTTGGAATTGTCAGGTTTTTAAATTTCAACCATTTTAGTTGTTGTGAAGTGATATCTCATTGGGTTTTCATCTCACTTCCTTGATAACTAATGAACCTGAATACCTTTTCATGTACTTATTAGACATTATTATCTCTTTTTGTGTGAAGTGTATGTTCAAATATTTTGCATATTTTCTTTTAAATTGGGCTTTTTGTCTTCTTACGTTGAGATGTAAGTGTCCTTTATATATTCTAGAACAAGATAGAAGTAAGATTTTTCAACTTCTGGCTTGTATTTTCTTAATATAGTATTTTGAAGAGTAGTTGTTTTTCATTTTGGTGAATCTCAATATATTAATTTTTTTCCTTCATGATTTATGTTTTGGGAGTCCTGTTCAAAAAAAAATTTTGTCTTTACAAGGCCATAATGATTTTCTCTTATAATCCACATTTATTTATGTAAACAGTGTAAGTTACAAGTTGAGGTTCATTCTTTTATATGGATGTCTAGTTCCAGCATCATTTTTTGAAAAATTTGATTTTCCTATTGTTTTGACAGTTTTATCAATAGTAAATGACATTTACATATTGGTCTCCTTACACTATCACAATGTCTCTTCAATTATTTTTTCTTTGTGTGTTTCAATTTACATAATTTCTAATGGTATAAATTAAAATAAATTTTTTTCTGTAATATCTTCTCTGCTCTTAATCACACCCAGTAAATTTTTTCACTTGATACATTGTATTTTTCAGATCTAGAGATGATACTATAAGCTAATCTTAAGGTAAAAAAAATCATACATTTTATTTCTATTGTTGTTAAACATTAGAAATCTTGTCTTTGGAGAGACATGTTTTTAAATTGTACACAACTATGGTTAAGTTTAAAAGACAAGGTTTTTAGCCATACATATTAGTGTGGTTAAAATACTTGTTGTCTTATTTCTGTTCCTATCTCAGTAATGCCGTACTTCATGGTTGTAGTACTGGTTTTTATTTGTGGAATTATGAAAAATGCAGGCTGGGCACCCAAGCAGAAAAAAAATGTTGTCTTCGAAGCCAAATCCCCAGTGTACAGAGGAATCATCTCAAAACCATGCAGCAGGTTTCAGTACAATTCATTGCTCCTGACATTTTATAGACCAGGAAGATCCAAGCTTAACTAGCATAGAAAAAGTAATACATTTCCTTCCTTTTGTAGAAAGCTGCATATAATATATCTTTGAAGACAGAGTTGAGATTATCACCATGTTCTTCTATGGATAAATATGGGAGTTCAGTTTCTGAGACTGTGGCATAGTTTGTAGGCAATAAATTCACATAATGGTAAAAAAAATGCTACTTGTGGAGAAAAAAAAACATCGGCAGTGTGTATTTCAGTTCGGTGCACTATAGCGTGCTTATTTACAGAGATGGTTTCTCAGTACCTTATACTTTGCAAACTCATATTTCCTGTCCTGCAGAGTAGCTGATCCTCCATGGGTGACTTTTTTTGGTGGGAGGGTGATAGAGGTGCAAAATTCACATGATTGGCATATAATGACAGAGGGATCAGGGCTTAATGCTATCTACTTTATCCCCTTCATACCCTGTCTTCTGACTTCTGCCTTCATAAACTTAGCTCAACATTTTATTTTCTGCACAATGAAGTTTGTCTCAATAAAATTAGTTCCTGCAATTAGCTTCCTTGGCAATGATGAGCCAGAAGTATTTGTTGATTTTATACTAATAGCTGAAAGTGTGGTATCAGCTAATGTCTGATTTCAAAGGTACTAGTAGGTATAGATCCTTAACTAGCTCATCAGGTTAGTGGATAAATCTCTGAAAACTTCCAGAGCCCAGGCAGATTTACCATTCATAGAAGCATTTATCTGTTACCTTATTTTATATGATAAGTAGCATTTATCCAACATTTACTATGTGGAAGCATTATACTGATGTTTTACATACAGTCTGTTTTACAGTCACAAGAACTTTTCAAGCAGTCGCAGAACTAAACTTGTATGAGACCATGAGAGGCCAATGTGTGCTCATCTGGGGTAGGTATGTGGATAGCACTGCTGATATCATGGAACCAATAGCCAAGCTGACATGGGAGCAGATGGGTGGTCCACAGCATCTACTCAAATCCCAATCAATGCTGAAGCCATGTTGAATAAAGGAGTCACTTAACATTTCCCAGCCTACAGAGAATGAACAATAAATGGTGATGAAGTAGTTTGTTCAGTTTGCTTCCATCACTGCAGAAGAACAAATTCCTTTCCTCTTTTTTCTGTACTAAAAACTTACTCTCTGCAGAGCTGAATATTCCTCTGTTTTTCGGAGAAAGGAGGTGAGTTCTCTTGGTGGTACACAAGGGTTCTTTCATGTGAACGTCTGTATTGGGGCCTTTTAATGTTATTTCTATTGTAGCCAAACACTAAGACAAAATGAGAAATTAAATCCAATGCCATTCATCAAGCACAGAGCAAAAATCTAAGAAATGTGGTTTGCTGGGATGAAATATAAAAATAAATAAAATGCAGATCGTGTTCAAGATGCTTCTAATTTGGCAGATTGTAACAATAGAATACAACATAAAACTAACTATAATTTAAAGAAGAATCTGAGAAAACTAATATACATGAGCCAAAAAAAAAGAAATGAAAAATAAAAACCTTCCTATTTGGAAGTGAATTTGGAAGTTCTTTACAATTGTATTTAAATAAACCTGACAGTGAACATAGTAAATTAGCTAGTCAAGTGCATGAGAGAAAACTGGAGAGAATGGTGTGATTAAATACACAGAGATAGGAAATTGTAAGACATTTTCTACTAACAGAAAGCTTTCTAAGAGTTCAGAATTCAAACTAATGTAACAGCAGCTACAAGTTTTTCAATTTATGTTGTATGTTTAACTCTATTTTGATTGGTTCATCTTGTTTTCTATTATTAATCCTTCTAATTAGTCCTAAGTAATTAGTCCTAACTTGGCAGATACACTCAACAAATTGATTGGTCTGAGAATATTTTAGTATTTGTGATTGTCAAGTTTTTGAGTGTTCTGCATAAAAAGCTCTATATATGCTGTATTAATGGAAATAACAGGCATGCTATAACTAAAACTCCTGAACTAGGAAAATCCCAGTAAACATAATCAGTATCTACCAAACTGTCAACCCACAGTTTTCTGTTCTACTCTCATATATGGTGAGTCTTCTAATGTGCTCACGACTAATCCTGAGACACTAAACAATGGCTAGTTACACAGATGACACTTGCAAAGATATTCAAAAGGCATTAGTTAATCAAAGGGCTGTGGTCACCAAAAATGCACTTTAAAATATCATGTTTAGACTACAAATACTGAGAGTGTACAGACCATTTAGTAACCCCTAGAATCAAAACAGCTTCTTACAAGATTTTGGTGCATATGAAGGAGAAAAAAAGCAGCTCTTCAAGGCTAATGTAAAGTATTCATCCCTTTAACATACATTGACAGTTTTGATATTATATTAGAGTTAGAAAAGATATTACCACTGGGGAAAGCTGGGTGAAGGGCATAATAGACATCTTTATACTATTTTTATAATATTGTCTACATCCATAATTATTTCAAAATAAAAAGTAAACAAAAAGATGCATTACCTATCCTCCAAGGAGGAAGGCTAAATTTAGCTAAGGGGAAGAGATTTTGCCAAAAGAAAAAAAAATACCACAATGTTCTTCCTTAACCTTTTTATCTCTAAGAAATAATAGGCCTGAAAGTGAGATCCAGTTGTGACAGGGGACAGAATGCTGATTCCTTTCATTCCCTGTGGTTGAGTATATTATTTGAATTGCTTACTGCACATCCCAGGAGAGAGTTATTTCTTGCTTTATTCCTTTGGCAGCATCTTAAGAAAACTGCTTGCTTTTCTCCTTCACAAAAGTGCTCTGACTATTCTCTGAAGAGCTTACCCTCAATGGCAAGGGCAAAGTGATGGGCAAAACTAAGCTTATGGCCAGATTGCAGAGCTGGAATGGAAAAACCATGTAACTTCCTAAAAAAGAGTAAGCCACTTCCACGACCTTAGAGCTCTTTGTTTTTCACATCAAAATTCCAGAGTCTACCATACTTAATGAAGTTGCCAGTGTACCTCCTATAGAGTACTGGCTTATATCTTACTTGCATTTCAAAGATGCAATTATGCAGGGTATTGCATTCTGGACCTTAGTTCTCAATCCTCATCTATAGACAGAAATTACAGAGACACTAGAATTGGCATGCCCTTTGGAGCCCTTACCAAGTTTGGCAGTTTTGTAGCAATGCTATTTCAAGCTAGCTTTTCCTATCTCTATCTCCTAAGTATTTCTGGGACTTACATCAAACTTAAGGTGGTTAAGAGCTAATCTTCAATGTGCATTGCCATTCTAAAAAGTGCATAACAATTTTACATGATACTTTGGTAAGTGAGGAGAATATTAAATTACACCACTCAAATTGTAGTTTTCACAAATGGCAAAGGATTTACTCATGCCTTTACCGCACCATCTTTGTGACCAAGACATACAGTTGTTTCAGATGTCACTCAGGTCCAGGAGAGGGTGAGAAACAAATACCCAGGCTTCTCCCTTCTTTCCGCCCTCCTAATTTCTTGTCCATGTCTACCACTAGCTCAGCCCACCTTTGCAATTAATATATAGGTGCTCGGATGAATGAATAATGAGTGCTTCTTGGATAGTCTATATTAGTATCCACCATTTCACTATCATTGTACACTTTCTGAATGAAAGAAGGGACACAACTCACTCCTGATGTCTGGAAAAGCTAGATAAGGAAGTAAAAAAAGAAGTGCAATAAGCTGGAAAGTCATAGCCCCAAATTGCAGATGATATACCAAAGGCTTCATAGCCTCTTAATGACATAGTTTTTAAGCATTTGAGCCATTAAACCATGATTTCCACTCATGTAATTAAAAAATTAAAAATAGCTGTTAAAGATCAAGACATGGATACCAGCACTCCTCCAAACAATTACCACATTTCTGTGCTTCAGTCATGCAGGTGTGCGTGTGTGTGTGTGTGTGTGTGTGTGTGTGTGCGTGCACGTGAATATGTGTTTGTTTTATTTCCATCACAGAACCATTTTACTCTTTGCCTTCTTTCTCGTGATCACCTTCAGTACATCTCACCAACACTAGGCATATTTCTTAGTTACTGCCTTGGCAGCACTTCTCAAACTCCAAGAAGTCTTATTCAACTTCAGGTGATGGCATAGAAACCTATTATAATAATAGTTTATGACAGTATTTTATAAATTATATATATATTACCTTATAATATACTGTATATTATAAAATATAATATTTTATAATAATATTTTGTATAGTATATATAATATTTTAAATTGTAGAAAACATTTAGGCTCTCTAGAAAAACACAGGAAAAATGACATGCAGATGTTATACTACAATCAGAATTGATGTACTTGCATTTTACATTATGACTTTAATTAAGTCAGTTTAAAACTATTTCAATCTGCTACAAAGTACACTCCATTACATGAGAAACAGAACCCTTAAGGAAAGGGTTTAGGAAGAAATCCTTCTAGCATTTTGACTCTGGCTATTTCAGTCCATTATCAGTTGCAACAGGATATTACAGTAATTCTATTGAACAATAAATGGTAAATGAATGCACAAATAATTATAATTTATCCACCACCTACTATGTGCCCTTTTTTCCTTTTTTTTTTGCCTTGGAGTGCACATATTTATATTCGTGAGTTAAGCAATGAAACTAAAGATATGGAATTACTGAAATACATTTCTTTTTATTTTTGGATGGGTAGTAACAGATACCAGGAATTATCTCAGAAATTATAAACCCAACATCCTCATTTTACTAGTAAGAAAAATGAGATCCAAATAAAATTGCCCAAAAAGTCTTTATGCACTCTATGAAATTATTCTTACTTACTCATGCTTAATGACTTCTATGTCTACTATTTCCCTCACGTGTATAAACATATCAGCCTCTAGGACTCCTCTTTCCATCAGGAAGCTTTTATTTTTTTCTTGCCCTTAATTGAAGCTAGTTCTGAACGCAAAAAATATTTACCAAGTAACCACCACCTACCATAATATGCCTGGAACTGTTCAAGGACATGGAGAAACACTGGTATACCAAATATAGCCCTCCAGAACACCAGGACATCAGTTAAAAGAAAATATGGATGTATATCTATCCGTCTAATCTTATATCATATATATGATTACATATATATAAAATCATGTGACTGTGATAACTGCTATATTTATGGGAAATATGGGGTAATAAATAGACACATGGGAAGGAAACTTGTCATCTTCTTGAGATATAGGAATGTGTCTTTGGAGGAAGTGCTTGAAACTTTAATAGGAAGATAAAAAACTGATATTTTTATGTTTTGAGTAGTCCTTAGGGAAGGATGACAAACAGAGGCACATATATTGCCATCTTCCCAAACCTCACCTTATACTCACAAGCAGACCCCACTGGTGGATGACAACAGAATTTTGGGTTTCATTCAAACTCAGTTTCATGATCCTTCTTGAGACATTTCTCCAGACATAAACCGGAGGAGCCTCATGAATGGAAACTCTTGGTCCCAAGGATTAATCCATTTAACAAATGAGTTAAACATCTACTATGTGCCAGGCTTTTTCAAAATTGTTAAAAATGAAAAAAATAATAAGACAGAGTTCATGCATTCCTAGAGATCATAGTTTAGTAAACAGACATGTAGTCCAAGCAGTCCAATCAGAGCACAGAGTAGCAAATAGAGGTTGACATGTAGCCTGGCAGGAGGGAGTAAAGGAAATGAGTAGTGTCTTAAAGGATGAATGAGAACTAATCAAGCAGACAAGAATATAAAAGAGCAAAATACATGTAATGCATTGACTTATTTAGTCACACAACAAATTAAAGCAAGTGTTAAGAATTTATAATGGGGAGAGAGTAGAATATGTTGGGCATCAAAATCTAACTCTACCTTCATGAAATTACTTTAACTTAACCGACAAATGTTCCATGTCTATTTAATGAGCACTTAAATTCATTCTTGGTTGCATGATAGATACTATGGATAGTTTAAAACATGAGACATGATCCCTGTTACATGTACTATAAAAAATATACTTCTTTCCTTCACTCTCTTTTTCTAAGAACAGAATCTTGATTTCTCCTTTTGGAACCACCCTTTCTCCACTCTCAGTAAAAGTAGTGTCTCAGACAAAGTAGTGTTTTTCCCTTCTTCACTTAAATGACAAATATGTAGCCTGTGTATAGTTGTCCATCCATTTGTCCCAATAATAAGTTTTTGATATGTGATGCAAGACAAGGTAAGGAGAGATATGAATTCAGGAACTCTGGCTGAAACTATTAGTGAAGAAAAATTGAAGAGTGAGGATATAAGCCTGGAGGTGTTGAGAGGACAGAAAGCAAAGAAGGCCTCAGCAAGGAGCTGATACTAGAAAACCAAAACAAGATAGAGGCAAAGAAGTAGTTTACTGATGCAGTTTTTGAGAACCTGAGTTAATGCACCATTGAGCTTTTCAGTTATATAATCATTATATGGTTTTTTTCTATTGTCATTCTACACCTGTAGGATTGTCTGTCATATATGAACAAAATGAGTGTTTTATTAAAGGAATTAATAAAATACAAAATGTAGTGATAAAAATTAGAAGGGTGAATTGGTAAAGAAGCACAAATGAACTGGAATTGTACTCTCAATGTGAGTTTCAGAAGTTGTCCAAAGATGGCAATCAATATTTCTTAATAGTGAATAGCATCATGATGTGTGTAGAGGAAATCAGCCTGACTTACAGGATACAGTGAAATTAAAGGAACTAGGGTAGAAAAGTACACAGAGTATTCAGAGAACTGGGTGGATGCTGAGAGAAAGTATCATTTTAGTATGATATTTTGAAAGGAAGAGAAGGAGGTGAGGAAATAGGACATGGAAATTGAAGCAAGAAAGAATCCCTTAAGATCTGGAACTCATTTTATGAAATGTACAAACTATAGCTAAATGAAGCTTAGTTCAGGTTAAAAATGATATGTTAAAGTACAAAATATTCTGACAAAAAAAAAGCTATTCTATAGGGATAAAAGTAACAGGACTACAAAAAACTGCATCAAAATGTTGTCTTTAATGCAATCCTATTCAGATGATGATTTTTCAAAGAAGTTTTAGAAGCTTTATAAAAGTATCTTCTGACACCTTATCTTCACTGAAATTATATTAAATAAGAGGTATTACAGAGTGAGTATCACTCACATCACCTTCTAAAGAAAACTAGCCCCCTAAAATCACCATGAAAAGAAATCCTCACAGGCCCATTTCCTATTGCTACAGCTGACTGGCCTCTAACTCAAGGTGACCCTCCCTATATGTGAATGAGTGGTTGACCTTTGCTCTTGCCTAAAAGACTTGCCCTTACCTAGAAAATCTAAATAAAATAATCTGACCGGTTTCACATGTATTTAAAGCCAGAAACATAATGGATATTCTTCCATTATTAGTGCAGGTGAAAATAAAAGAACATAAGATAGAGTTGGTGTAAGAAATTTCACAGAGCCAAAATCATGGTCATGAGTTAGACAAAGTCATGTAAGAAAGCAAGCTATGCATAAGTGGTCAAATTTGGTTGGTAAGAAAGGAAACGAATGTGATATTTAGCAGCATTATATTAATAGTGAACACAAGAGTAAAGATCAGTATTTTCTGGCTGGGCTGTGGAGGTCTTGAGAGCTATAATCTCCATTCCCGGGCTCTGTAGCTTGATAGCCCTCATTAACTCCTTTCTCCCATATGGAGCTGGCTGGAGTTAGATCTCTTTTCCTTACATTTAAACAAGTTTTAATGTATAAACACATTTACTGAGATATGTGAACACTATTAAATGTCTTCAATATGCTGTAAAGTTCATTGTGATAAATGAGAAAAGTGTTTTGCTTTTAAAATAGATGAAAAACATATCCTTAGGAAACTCCAAATTTTAGCACTACATATTCTGCTAAATATATTTTATGCATGTTCTGGGGATAAGTACATTGGGCTTGTTTTATCCCAACAATTGGCCCTATTCACTATTGTCTTTAATCATCTAAAATCACCATGCTGGATTTGATCACATTTCTAGGATAAAGGATAGCAATATTATCATATGAAAATGACAAAAAAAATTGAATTTGAAACAAGCATTTCAATTACTTTTAAGGATTTTTGTGCAAGTTATTTATAGTGATTAAAGCAGATAAGTTTAAATATATACATGAATTGTGACTGGTCTTGAGTGATTTCTCCTATATTCTCACAACACAGTCAAAATCTTCTATCATAATTCTATGATCACAAAACCCATTGCAGAATGGGAACACTAGACAGGGGGGCAATGAGAATGACAAGAGGTCTGTGACTCCATATGTTTACTATAGTGCTACAGAAAAAAAAGCATAACTGGCATACGCACAGGTTATTATCTTTTAACTATATATAAAAGAGCTGGTGTGACCAGCAGAATATAAAACCACTTAAAGTACTGCTGAATTCATGGTAGATTTTGTGTCCTAATTTTCTGTTTGAACAAAAATTACTGAACATTATACCTTCTAATAAATATGTATACAATGAATTAATGAAACATCATTGCTCTTGAGAGGAAATATTCAACATTTCAAAAGAGTTCTTAATCTTTAAAAAGGAACAATTATTGTTAGAGAGATTTGTTTAAATTCAAGAAGATTGTAAATTAGAGACCAATTTAAAGGTAGCATGTATTAATAACATTAAGATTAAATTAAGTTTAGTGAGTATCTGTTAGTTTGATTAAAACCCTGGATACCAACAAATAACAACCCTATATTCCCTTATCAGATAGTTACAAAATTTGGTTTCTAGGTTTATAACTTATCCTTTAATTCAGTGTTTTCAGTGGTGATTGGTTAATTCATAGAGAAAAAGGGACTGAGTTACAGCCATTGCAGTTAGAATTGGAGGCAACCCCAGTACCTCTCTTATTTATGAGAGCCCGCGGTGATCAACCATTATGGTTTGTGAGTGGGTCATTCATATAAGCATAATTCACCATTTAAATTAGAATAAAATAAAAAGAACATGAGGCACCTTTATCACATAGTCCAACCCACAGAATATAAAAAAGAAAAATCAAGCTAAAAAACAAAATAAAATCCAAAAGTACAACTGTTTCTTTCCATCAGTGCAATATCTGGCTTACTACTAATAATAGAAACCTGATAGGAGGGAAGAGGCCCAGGTCTTTTACTGTGACTAACCTCATGGTTAGTTATCAAATAGTTCAAGGTCAGGAAGACTATGGTATTCAGTCCATCACTAGAAACCAAAGACTTCATTAGAAGGCAGCTCTCTAGACAGGTCATGTGAGGAGACTGGTTGCCAGTAGAAAACAACAGCCAGTAATTGGGGTGTAGGAAGACATACTAAGTACTCTGAGTATTTTATAAGACCTAGGTATCCTTATCTAGTGAAAATAATGCCTAATATCAGACCATAATTAAGTTCTCAGGTAAGAGTATGGCAAGGGGTGGATAAAACAAGGCAGACTCAAGGTAAGTCTCATAGTAATTATCTTGGAGGCAGTGTACAAACTCGTTAGGGTAGGAAGCTTAGAGCTTGACAGACCTGAGTCAAATATTGGATTTCTTATCCCTGTTGAATAACTTGAACTGCTTATCTTAATTTATCTGAGCTTCCATTTATTAATTTTATAATGGATTGAATAATATCTATAACATCCGGTTGTTGTCAAGGTAAATTAGAAACTAAAAGGTAAATTCCCTAATAATATTGACTGGCTCCTTCATAATAATAGGTCCTTTATAAATGGCAGCTATTAGCATTTTTATTTATGTTAGGAAAATCTCCATGGACTTCCAGGGAAGTACTACAGAACCTCAGCTTACACACTTTCCTCAAAGTGAGAGGGCTATGGAAAGTTCTGTCCCATCTACATGACCAAAATTCTTTTTTTCTAATATTTATTGGCTGTAATCCCTTTTGAGATTAGAGAAATCAAACAAAAATGTTAGGGTAGTCATTCTATGGCCTGCAACTCACTGTGAGGAAGATGAGTGAGGTGGGTGACTAAGGAATCTTAAATATTATGCAAGTTGATATTTGCACAATGAAAACTTCAAGAACTTAAAAAGAGCTGGGCTAATCGAGAAAGGGAAGAAAGTCGTGAATCTTAGATGAGGAAAAGCTGCCCCTAATTAATTTGGTACTAACAGATCCAAATATGATATGTGCTAACAGAAAAGAGAGAGAATATATTAGTGTATGATATTCAAGAAAACCCTCTTTTGTCAAAAATTCAACATTGTTCAAAGGAGAAGATATAGGATGTAGAGGGCTTGATGAGTCCAGTTCTCCATTGTGAAGTAGGATTTCTTATGAAGTACCACCTTTAAACTATTCGTATATCTTTTTTTATACCATTAAAGTAACTTTCTAATGGGCAATTTAGTTTGCCACATAGCTTGTTACTCAGAGAGAGTTGTTCGCTCATGGCAGGGCTTATAAGCATTCTAATAACTGGAAAGAGTTCTCATTCATAAATGAGCATTTCTGGTTTATGTACTGGGACTTTGTGAACTTAAGGAGTATGAGGTAATCTCTGAACGCACTAAGAACACACAATTTCTGGTTGTGGGAAGTTCAGGCACACAATTCTACAAGGGTAGGCCCTGTCTAGATTATCTTCAGTATTCCTTCATTATAGCTTCAAAACTGAGAAGAGACATCAGGAGTATACCTTTATCTCTGAGACAGACTGTACCATAGCTACTGCTGCCTGCTACCTGCTACTGACATTACTGATGCCTAGAACATGCAAACACCGTGCACACGCAGACCTGACTCAAAAAAATGTAAGGAGATGTACATTATGGGAATGCCTGGTTGCCCTGCCCTCTATCACACTTAAGGTGTTAGAGTAGCTAGATAGCTAGACATACACAGGGAAAGGGAGGAGAACTTCACTCAGACGCTTGCTTACCATCTACACATTCTGTGTAACCTATTACCACAGGATGTGGAGTAAGAATATGGATAACAGACAGGCCAAAACTGGCTAGTTCCAACTTGGAGGGAAAACTGACCCAAACTTCACCCCCAAATCCATTAACATAGTAAAATTCATGCCACTCTGTCATTAACATAGTAAAAATCACACCTCTCTGCCCATGACAGTTCCTATGGAACCATATATAGTCAAAAATCCCTTTGCTGGATGTGAGGGTAAAGAAAGCCTGAACTCTGAAAAAAAATCCACCCCTTTTCTTTGAAACCTAGCCCTTCTTAATGAATATTCATCTCCTTTTATATAAAAGAGACTCCCTATTATTCCCTCACTCTGGGTCTGCCTGTACCCCAACTCTTAGGCATGTACTCTGGCCTTTCTCTGAACTTTATTCTCCAAATAAACTCTTAATGCTCAGTGGCTTTTTTGCCTCCATTCTTGAATTATTCCTCACATCAAGACTAAGAACCTGTCTTCAGTAACAAAGTATGAGGGATGAAACCTAACGCATCTTATTTCCCACAATAACAATGTGGCTGCTCTAATGGTACAGTCTCCTTGTGTCTGCTCCCCACTGATAAAGTATTCTTTTACTTACCTGTAACTTCCTTTTTGAACTTTAGCGGGTATACTGCCAGTTCTAATATTGTGTGTTTTTGTGAGTGACTGACATAATCCATGTCAATGATTTAGAATTGTTTCTTGTCTCTGGACATGGCTTTATAAATAATGCCTTATAACATACTTTATGTCCCACTAGCTCCCTGTAATGGTAAATGACATATTTTATTCCTGAATCTGTACTTGTACATATTTATTACAAAGAATGTGGAATGTTATAACATCATTACAAAGAAAATTATACAGATATACTAAAATTTCACCTTACTCTCTCAGTAAGTTGCATTTATGTAAAGGTTACTTTGCCCTTCAGGAATGCAAAAATAACTAGTCTTTCAAGGCTATGCTTGCTTCCTCTAACATCATAATAAACCAAACCTTCCATGGAGTTTGGGATTATACCATACATTAACTTGATATATTCTCCATTTAACTTTTATTATTGCTTCAGTCTGTGTCACCTTCTATTGATAATAATTCTGTATAAAGTTATTTCTTTTTCTTTTTGCTGCTTATATAGCTTGTGGTTAATCAACCACAGCAGAGTATTTAAATGAGACCAAGATGCAGAAACATGCACTGTAAACAGAGGGCTTCACAATAGTGGTTATGTAGGTGTGAAATGCCTGAGCACAAAACAAGACAGAGTGAACAGTATCCTGGATTTTGTGTAAAGCACAAATTGATATCTGCAAAATTCCACTGTAGGAGAAGCAATTTATAATTCTCAAACATAAAGATGGGAAGACTGCTTTCTATGAGAAGGCAAGGAAATACCCCATAAATTCAATCCAGATGATGCTTTATAAAAAATACAATACATAATCATTCAAAATATAATATTGCCTCTACAGTTGCTTCAGATCTTTTATGACAGAACATAGCCTTTCTCCATGATATTTATTTTAACATAAAATTTAAATTAATAAAACTTAAAACCACACCCAACACATTGCCCATTTGTCTCATTTCACTATGAAGTGGTCAATGCATTTTTATAAGGTAGATATTTACTTAAGGATCATTTATTAAGCACCTCATATGGTCCAAGGAATCCAACAAGCCTAATGAAAATCTGAAACATACTATTATTTACACATAAAGCCCAATAATAATCACATAACTATCTCATGGACTAAGCAACTAATTCCTCTGATAGGTAGTTATAAATATGCTCTAAAATGATACGTAGTTTGACTTTAATTTTCAATCATGTTTTCACAAATTAAGAGGAAAATCATTGCCCTCTATCTTACAGTACAGTAGAATGATTACATCTCCAAAATCTTTGGTACCCTTAGTCCAATGTTATCTGCTCCTTAGGTCATTCTGCAGTTGAAAAATAAAAATAAAAACAAATATGTCTGTGCATGTGTGTGTATATACACTAGCTATATATCTATCAAATCTACCAAAATTCATTTTCTGTTGGCAGAATTTCACAGATTAATGTTTTCCAACTTTCATGTCATAACATACATAGACTGTGTGGGGGTAAAGAGTTATGGCTGCTTGTGGCCAAAGGCAACCAGGCCTAAGAGCTCTGGCCTCTGCAAGCTTCTCAGACACCCTGAGGGTTGTGGTAGACAATACTGTGTCCTACTCCACAGCACACCAACTCAAAAACCTGTCAGGTGTAGGACAAGTCATGTAGTTTGGGCCCTTTTCAACTTCCTTGCCTTGTCTGTTCAGTCAAAGCAAAGCACACATTTTTTTTTAGCATAATTAAGACAGAGCAAATAGAATTTTTATGCTCCAAAGCACACCCACTGCAAATGGGAATCCTTTGAGAAGGAGCAGTAATATAACTTCCAAATAGGGTAACGGCAATAGTATGTGTAGAATTAGGAGCCATTGTAATGGCTGGCACATCTCAAAAATTTTGTTTCCAATTCATTATTTCATACAACCTCACAACAATTCTAAGATGCAGATGCTAATTTATAGAGGAAAAATGGAGGTCATAGATGTTAATGAGCTAATTAAAGTAACTCACCCAAGATAGGGCAGTACCTGAAAGGAAACTGCTCAAAAGCCCACCCACAGCAAATGGGAATCCACTGTTATCTCCTAACAGTGATGAAGACATTAAAAAAGAAATCACAGACATAGGTCAAAAAACCCTTAAATCTTATGACACTACTGAAAATCAGTAAGAACAGATTTAAATTATCTTTTAATGTCCTCCCATTCTGCCTCAATTCCTGGAGAATAGGAAGTAGTTCAGAAATTGTGGAAGCTGTAAACTAATCACTTGATTAGTAATGGGAAGGAGGAGAAAACTGAAGTTGGTGGAAAAACAAACAAACTGACAAACCAAGATACAGAATGTACTGCAGAATGTAAAAAAAAAAAAGTCATTTGCCCCCCTAAACCAAGACTTAGTTAGTTTCAACCTATCCCAGGAATGGAACCTTTAAGCAGTCAATCATGAATTTTCTGGTCATCGCCAAAGAGGCAATCTGTCACAGAACCCTCTCCATCCTCCTCCTCAAAAGATGAGGAGATTTGCATGGTAAGAACCTCCAGCAGCTCCCCGTAAAGGAAGATAACCTTGCCAGAAACAATCTTTTCTTCTTTTTTGCAAATAATTCCTTGCCCCACCCTCCTTCTTACAAAAACTTTCCAATTTGTGTAACTCCTCTGTACATTTCTCTACTTGCTAGATGGGATGCTGCCCCATTCATGACTTACTGAATAAAGCCACTTAGATCTTCAGATTTACTCAGTTGAATTTTGTTTTTTAACACAAATATGAAATAAACAGAAACTAAAACTAGATGATCAAAGGGAGTGTGCAGAAGGGCTGAGCATCTTCTGTATTAACCTTCAAAAGACTGACACTGGTTTCCTGTTATCTCTGAGTCTGGTAAGTAGGGAAATTGGGCTACATGAGCAGTGTGGGGAGGAAGAAATTTCCTTTGCCCCTTGAGGTTCTTCTAATCGGTTTAAGAATCAAATTGACATAAGACAGGTCAATAGGAGAATAATGTAAGTAGGAGAAATTCATAGACATGAGATTCCAAAGACAGTCAGGGAAAAGGAGGCATATTTGTCATTCTGAACTAAGGAGAAGGGGGTATGGGTCTAAGACAGCAAAGGAAAAGGGAAGCAATTCACAGGAACACGAAAGAGTAAACGCTAGGTAAACAAATGTTTGTTGAGCCACACAGAGACAATGGGACAGAAAGAGGAATTTTAACAGACTTGCTACCCCTGGGTTATATTATAATGTAGCTATCTATTGCGATAGCTCTCTTCCTAGAGCAGGTCCTCTACCTAAATTCTTTTTATGCATTTGGGGGAAAGGAAGGTCAAAAATTCTTTTTGAGTTTTGGGGTCTTGTTTTCAACTCTAAAATAATCTGCGTACCAAAGTGGCACATGTTGGGGTGGCCTGCCCTTTGCCCCGATAGGGGAAAGGCTGAGCCTTACCTAGTGGAACAGCCATGGTGTGATGGATGAAGGCTGAAGTGAATTTACTGGAAAATCTTCCACTAAGTAGCCAATTGTATTATGAGTCTGACAGAGTGACTTGATAGACAGGCAAATAGGAGGAAAACTATGAGGGAATAAAAAAGATAATTGGAGAGCCTCAGAACTGCCCTGGAATAGTAGGACTGTGCCCCTCAAAACAAAACATACAGAAATCATTCTAAAATGACATGGCCGTAGTTCTCTCAAAGACTCTGTATCTTATATGCTGTTTTCCCTTTCAGAATCTGAAAGGGCAAATTGTGTTGGTTGTTAGTCTGTCATTCAGAGAACTCAGCTCCAATGTTTGGAGATTAGTGCCAAGATTTAATCATCCAGTTTCACAAATGTAGGGCTTGTTGTGTGGCACTGGAGCTTGACTATTCTCTCTTTTCACTTCTAGTAATCCTGTATGTTCCCAGGACTGAATGAAATTTCCATGTCAAATGAGGCCACTCTGCCCTTTGTGATTTAAATAAAATTGACTCCACCATTCTAGCCAAAGCCCTGCCAGAAGACCAATGCTTTCTCCAATAATTTTTCAGGTTCTTTGGGCTTTTGTTGTGACTCTGAGATCCTAATTTCTGATAAAATTTATATTTCATTGACATTTTCTCTTCCCTGGTTGTTTTCTTCTCTCTGCTTTTGCCTACACAGTAAGCTCCTTCTTCATGATCTCAAAACCAGCACACACACACACACCAGTTGGCACATACATATATTTAAAAATAGGAGATAACATTTTTCCCTACTCAACCCATGGTAGCCACTGTTTCTATATTATTATTATTAGTTTTTGGGAGGGGGAAATTTATAGTCTTTTGGGGAAGGCAAATAATAGCTTTCTTTTTTTTGTCTTGCCTGTCTATTTTGAAGGCTCTATTAATATGGCACATAAATGAAAATCATTGGTTAGTACAAAAGAGGACCATCTGACCTGTTCTTAACAACATTACCATACTTCCTTGATGAGTCATCAATGCACATAACTTTGCTCACACAGGGTATATTGTTATACTGCTTTTTGAGCAGGGGTAGAGCAGGGAGTTTCATAGGCTTAGAGATTCATGCTGCCAGGATCATGTAATTAATAAACAGCAGGACAGATGACCTGGGATTCTGGGAAAAAGATGGTGCCATAGGAAGGCAAGGCAAAACCTCCACCCAAAGTGACATAGAATATGAAAATACAGCAAATACAACTAGGCCTGAAAACAACCTGAAAACTGAAGAACCAATTACCTACATCTGGGGAAGAAGAGAAGGCCCTATAGAAAAGGGTAAAGTGGCAGAGCTGCAATCTGGGGGGGACCCAAGCCCTTCCCCCACCCCAGCCCACGGGCAGGTGGAAGAGGAACAGAGCGGGGTGGGAGTAGAAGCCCAGGACCCTAAACACCTGGCCCTGGAGATCTGCTCTGGGAACATGAGCCCACATTGCATGGTGCCCTGGCGATTGGTGGGGTTTGACAACAGAGATGGGTGGAACACTTGGGGAGGCTGAGATCCCAGCTGCCTGTGGAGAACAGGTACACTTTACTGGCCCGATTGAGAAATAAAGCACAGCAGGCAATTTGAAAGACTTCCCAGCAGTGAGAGGGGCACCAGAGGGACAAGGATTGCACCATGCTTACTGTTTAGAGAAAGGTCAGGTGGATAATACGTCTTCAGCCCAACAGGTTGGGAGCCCTCAGGAGCTTCAGATGCTTCATCCCCCTCTCTGGCAACACAGCCTGGAGGCTCCTAGTGGCAATGCATAGCCTGCCAGCCAGCAGCAAAATCAGACTTTGCTCCTAGATAGGCAGGGAGAAAACCTCCAGCCTGCTCAAATCTATTTTGGGCCAGCTGGGGGAGTGTATGCAGGAGCCAGCCCAGAACCTCTTTCATCCCAGCAGGCACTGTCCCTGTTCACCAGCAGTCCCTGCCATCATAGCAGGCCAGGTGGAGGGCGGCCTCACCCATGGCAGCTCCAGCTTTGCAGCACTGATGCTCTTCTCTGCACATGCATGTGTGTGGCCCAGCCTCAGGAGCTCTTTCTTCCCCGCACATGCTGGTCCCACTCACCACTGTGGCAGACTGGATGGTGGCTCTAACCACAGAAGCTCCAGAGAGTATTCTTCCCACTCCTGCTATCAGCTGATGGCCACACAGACTACCTGAAATCAGATCACTATGGGCAAGGCAGAAAGGTGCCACACCTACTGCATGCCAACAGCTGGACTCATGCACAGGAAATTGAGCTTCTGGGCATTAGAGGGCACCTCCTACACAAATCTATTATCCAATAAGAAACACTAAAAAAAAAAATGAAGAGACAAAGGAATTTGGTCCAAACCAAAATTCAAGAAACAAAACACCAGAAAGAGGGCTCAATGAAACTGAAATCACCAATCTTCTTGACAAGGATTTCAAAATAAAAATCATAAACCTGCTCAGAGATTTACAGAAAAGTATTCAAAATCTCAGGGAGGACTTTGACAAAGAGATAGATATTCTGAAAAAAAAGCCACTCAGAGCTAAAGAATATAGTTTCTGAAATGAAATATACAATGGAGGGATTTAAAAGTAGATTAGATGATGTAGAAGAGACTGTAAATGAAATAGAAATTAGAAAACAGGAAAAAAAAGAAGCTGAGGAACAGAGAGAAAAAAGGATCTCTAGGAATGAAAGAGTAATAAGAGAGTTGTTTGACCAATGCAAACGGAACAATATTCGCATGTACCAGAAGAAGAAAGAGAGACAAAGGGATAGAAAGTCTCTGAGGAAATAACTGTTGAAAACTTCCCCAGTCTGGGGAAGGAAATAAATACTCAGGTCTTGGAAGTGCACAAATTCCCCAATAAAAGGAACCCTAGGAAGACAACACCAAGACGTATAATAATTAAAATGGCAAAGATAAAGGACAAGAAGAGAGTACTGAAAACAGCTAGAGAGAGAAAAAAGATCACTTATAAAGGAAACCCCATCAGGCTATCATCAGACTTTTTAGCAGAAACCTTACTGGCCAGAAGCGAATGGCGTGACGTATTTAATGCAGCAAAACAGAAGGGCCCCCAACCAAGAATACTCTATCTGGTAAGATTATCATTGAAATTTGAAGCAGGGATCAAACAATTTTCAGATAAGCATCATAAGAATGTATATCAATGATACTTTAATAAAAAATAAAATAAAATAAACAGCAGGACAAGACTAGTCTGGACTTGGTTGTCTCCTTTTGTCTGAGCCCCACTGTGACCACTCTGGGAACCTCTGCTGATTCTATCCAGCTCCACCACGCTCACCAGCAATTAAAGGAAAAAAGAAGACAGCAAATGTGTTCTGTGGAGCCACCTATTGCATTCAGCGGAGCTCTCGGCAGACTTGGTCCAATTCATTAGGTACCTCTCAACTATTCCTGAGACAAAATTGTGCATGTACAGAGATTTGAAGCCACTGAGAATTTCCATAAGCATATTAACATATTGTATTTTAGTAAAACATTTTTTAAAAATTAAAAGACCTTTACATCATTTTATTTCTCTACTCTAAAATTTATAATGAGCTCTTTTCCCAATATCTTCAAAGCAAATTCATGTGTTACATGCTTCTGATGAGCTTCCAATCTATATTGCTGGATTTATCTATTTCAACACAGACACATCCATTCAAGCCTCATTCCTTTCCAGCCTTTAACAATTCACTATCCCAATACCATATCCAATATTTTCTGGTCTATGCTCTTTATTCATTAGCATATTCCTCAATTTTCTTACTTACTTGCAGTAAAGTCCAGTCTCCCAAGGCTACCTGATCCAAGCACAGTTATGTAGCCCTCAACTTGATTTTTTACTTAACTAAATTTTCTCTGTTCTTTATTATCATAGAACTTTGTTCCTAAGATACCATATCTTCTCTTATATGATAATAATTTTTGTATGTGCCTTTTCTCTATTAAATTGTAAGCACAGTGACGTGTTTTATCTTTGTGCATTACACCTTTTTCCTTCCATCCATCTTTCTCCAGCATAGGAAAATATTTAGGACACAGATGATTAACAATAATTTACTGAATTATGTTAAGTTAATGTCTTTCATAGATTATTCTATGACTCTTAAAATACTAACTATTAAAGTTCAAAAATATAACCAAAATTAAGCTTGACACTGGTTAAGCTCACGTTGTCTAAGTGTTATCATTTCTTTCTGACAGATTCTGTAAGTCTTGTTTAAGGCTCACAGTGCTTCTGGGACTCAAAGGAATGAACTGCTATAGGGATAGAAACAGGTCCCTGAATTCCTAATCTATATAGTTTCATGTTATTTATTTGTCAATAAGCTATGATTCTCAAATGAAGAGTGGAGAATTCCTCTAAAACCATGCCTTGTTGCTTCTTACAGACCTAACAGAACTAGAGAAGACAAAGTGTATCTGGTTTTTTAGACAATGAGTTTGATATTCCTTTTATCTAGTAAAACATGTTTCCAAAATTCCAGAGAAAAGGAAAGAAGCAGCTCCTCAGGTAGATTAAAGGTACCCATTTGTGAGGGAAGGAAGACAAGAGAGAGAGGGGGAGGGAATAGTGGATCCTTCACTCACAAAATCCTTGGGAGGCAGCAGCCATAGCATGCTAGAACTAGGGGCCAAGGCTCTGCAGTGAAAACACCACACCTAAAGATTAGAGTGCCAGGGTTAGCATGTATATACATTTAGGTAGGAAAATATGTTATTTGATAATAAGGATACAGTGAAACTCAAGATAAAAAATAGAAGGATTATTACATTATAATATACAATCAACCTCAAAATTATTTAGATAATTTTAAGAAGGAATTTAATTATTTAATGCAAACATATTTGCTAACCATTTTTTTGGACCTGTATTAGCCATGATGTTGTTATAAACAAATCACAAATCTCAGTGACCTATAAACAAATCACAAATCTCAGTGACCTATCTCATTTCTCACTAATGCTACATATCCCATGTGGAGATTTCATGTGGGACTGCTACACACATCACTCAGGTTTCCAAGCTACTGGAGGCTCCATAATCTTGTTGCTGAACCACCTAGAGTAAGAGGCCTCCTCAGTCACTTTGCTAAGGAAAGAAATTCTGGAGGATCTTGTGGTTACATGCTTAGGCTTGAATATGACACAACTCAATTGCTTCTTCTCAGATCCCAACAATCGTAATAGCTACATGGCCCAACCTAACAGTAAGGGGATGAGAAGCATATTTTTCTAGTGTACCTGGAAGCAGAGGGACCCTGACTATGAGACCATTAGAAATCTCTAGGATTTAAAATTTTATACCACCATGGGGATACAAAATTTAATCAACTCAAAAACAACCACCACCATTTTGCCTCTATGTTCCATGTTTTGTGACACATTTGACTTTGAAATATATTTTTGCTTCTAGGAGGAGATATGATGAGAAGGAAAATCAACAGAAGAATATCAATACAACACAAATAAGAAGATAAAATAAAGAGCATATTTATCTCCATATCTTCAAAGTACATATTATTGCTCAAATTAACCAAAAATACACTGGCATTGTTTTTGGCTAATCTGTATTCTTAATGGTTGGTTTCCCCTCTGAATCATCAGGGCACATGATATACCCATTTATTAAATATTTGAACGTCACTCTTTATTACATATGTGAAGCCACTAAATATGTATGTGCCTTGAGTACTATTTTAAAACAACCAATGTATCATAAAACAATGTTATAACAAAAAATAATGGTAATCATGGAATCAAAGGGTATGCCACTGAACAGTCAGCTACACTCAAATTCATCAGTTTCTGATGCCAACACTAAATAGTATAAGTAATTTGAGTGTTTTGCTAAATGGATATGTATAAAATGATTCCTATTTCTGCTGCATACTTTGTTTACTTGACAACCAGAAAGGACTTTTTCCAGAACATGTTTAAAAATTGTATTTACAAAGATTACTTTTAAACAAATGGGCAATTATGTCAAATATATTTGCTTATGACAAGAGAAAAAGTTTGAACTAACCAGATTATCTGTGCAAAAATGCATGGGTCATCCAAATCATTCCCCCAAAGCCCATTTATGTTCTAAGACAGCACGCAAAAGCAGTTCATGTTTAATTAATGTACGGCAGAGCTAGCATATTCATTTTAGAATTCTACTTTGAAATTGATAGTATGGAATTATACCATCCCACTGGTGAAATAATTGAGTGTAGGTTATTTATTTTCATTTTCCCAGACATTTACAGTATAATATGATAGAAAGTGAATGGGATTGATTAGGCATCAGGAGACCTAAATTTTGCCTCGATTTGCTCACTAAATAGGAAATAAATAAGCTGATTTTTTTAAGCTTCAGTATCTTCAGCATGGGAAGAAAAGGAATGTTTTATGTTCCCTTGTAAGTCCAGCCTCCCCTCTCTTGGAGATTTTACATTTATACGGAATTTACAAATACCTAATAGCTTTTCAGGAAGCAATCCTCTCTCCATGGCAGTAATACACAATAATAGTACAGCCTCTGGAGACAGACTGCCTGGACTTGACTCACAGCCTTATCATTAGCTGTTCTCTTGTCAGTAAAACTGGTATAACTGCAGCACCCAATTCATAAGACAGTGATAAGATTAAATGAGTTAATACTTGCAAATGAATCTAGAATGTTGAAATATATCAAGCACTCATTTGCTATTATTATCATTAGGCATTTTTGCTTTGTAAAAATTATATCACTTAATGGTGATCCAGTTTACTGAGTTACTATTAGGAGAAAGTTTGGAAAAGGCTATAAACTCTTTCCACAAAGTACTTAACATAATTTGCAGAATCAAAAGATGTAAATTAGAGGCAGTACATCCCATTTTTAACAAGCTAGTAGTGACTTTGAATGTCCAATGACAACAGCTAAAGTTGTGAGAAGCAGGAAAAGAATTTAATATTAGCTGTACAAGTAGTTGTTAATATGGAAACATTGCTTTGGTTTCTAGCAATTGGAACAGATAACCTGACTGACTCTCATGCTGAAGACCTAAAAGAACCTAAAATGTTCAATAAAATATTAAAACATAAAAGGAAACCTGTGTTTTAAATACATTAGTGATATGGCAAGAAATTTTAAAATATTCATTCTAAAGTTAAGTGGTTTAGATTTCAATGAATGATAAGATAACAATATTCACATAGTCTCAAAGTATCTTACTGATGACAAAGGAAACAAACAAACCAGAATTTCAAAATTCTCTTAATCTCACTCTTCACAAAGAAAATGATAGCAATTATATAATAGAGAAACCAGCAATCAACAACTTAACCAACCGATTAAAATCAATACCACCAGAAATGAGAAAAGTTGATCATGGGCTCCCATATACAGTGCAATAAGAATATTACCTATGAAATATTCCTACCAAAATGCATAACTGAATCTAATCATGAGGAAACATCAGACATCCAAATTGAGAGATAATCTACAGAAAAACTGGCTACATATACTCTTCTGAAATGCCTATGTCATGAAAGACAAAAACTGACAGTAAGGAGACATGTGACCTCATACTTCCTATTGCTATAAAAGACATTATTAGGACAATGAGAAAAGTTTGGACAATGTCTGGTGATTTTAAGATATATCCACAAATCTTTGATGCTCCTCTTAGCCTAATTCCTCTTTTCCTTAGTATTGGCTGTATTTAATGAGTCATTTCTAACAAATAGAATGTGGTAAAACAGAAGGATGTGACTAAACAGGAATCATCACCTCCTCCCTCTGAGATCACTCACTCTGAGGAAGTTAGCCACCATATGATGAGGATATCATGCAACTTTATGGATAGGTCCACACAGTGAGGAACTGAGGTATCCATCCAACAGCTGTGTGTGTATTCTTGGAAATGGATGAAGTCCAGGCAAACCGTTAAAATGACTTTTGTTTTACAACCACAGAGACACTGATCCAAAACCATCCAATATAGTCACTCCTAATTCCGACCCATAGAAACTGTGAGATGACAAATGTTTTTTTGTTTTGTTTTGTTTTGAATATATGTAATTATGGTATTATATACATAACATAAGATTCACCATTTAAATAATTTTAAGTGTATAGTTCAGTGGTATTAAGTACATACACATTCTTACTCTGCTGTCAACATTATTTACAGAGCTCTTTTCATATTGTAAAACTGAAACTTTGTACCCATTAAACAAAACTCTCCATTTCCCTTGTCCCAAGCCCCTGACAGTCACCATTAATTTTTTGACTCTATGAATTTAAGTATTCTTGATAACTCACATAAGTGGAATCACATAGTATTTGTCTTTTTATGTCTGCTTTATTTCACTTAGCATAATGTCTTTAAGATTCATCTATATTCTAACATGCATCAGAATTTCCTTCCATTTTAAAAGTGAATAATACTCCATTGTATTTACATACCACATTTTGTTTATCCAATCATCTATTGATGGACACCTGGGTTGCTTCTATTTTTGGCTGTTGTGTATGATACTGCAATGAACATGACTGCATAAATATCTCCTTGAGCCCTTGCTTTCAAGTGTGTTAATAGTATTTTTTGATACATAAAAAATTTTATTTTTTATGTAGTCAATTTATCTGTTTTTGCTTTGTTAGCTATGCTTGGTGTCAGAGCTACGAAATCATTACCAAAACTAATGTTGTAAGCATTTATATTTCTTCTAAGAGTTTGATAGTTTTAGCTCTTACATTTAGGTCTTTGGTCCATTTGAACTAATTTTTGCATATATTTTAGGAGTCCCACCACACTCTTGCATGTGGACATCTAGTTTTCCAAAACCCATTAGCTGAAAAGACTGTCTCTTACCCAGTAAAGTGTCTTGGCGTTTTTGTTAAAAAGTATTTGACCATATATGTAAGGGTTTTTATTCTGGGCTCTCTATTCCAGTCTATTGCTCTATGGGTCTACCTTTATATCAATACCACACTGTTTTGATTGATGTGGCTTTAAAATAAGTTTTGAAGTCAGGAAGAATAAGACCTCCAAATTTGCTCTTTTTCAAGACTATTTTTCATGGGTCCTTTGAGAGTCCACATTAATTTTAGGACATATTTTTTCTATTTTTGCTAAAAATATTATTGAGATTTTGATAGGCATTGTACATAAATTATAGATTTATTTCAGTAGTACCAACACCTAAATAATACTGTCTTCCAGTTTATGAACACAGAATGTCTTTCCATTTATTTGTGTATTCTTTAATTTCTTTCAGCAACCTTTTGTAGTTTTCAGTGCACAAGTCTTTTGCCTCCTTGTTCAGGTTTATTACTAAGTATTATTCTTTTTGATAATATTGTAAATGGAATTATTTCTTAGTTTCCCTTTCTGATTGTTCATTGTCAGTGTATTCAAATCCAAGTGTTATTTGTTCATTGATTGTATCCTGCAACTTTGTTGAATTCACTTTTTATTTCTAATAAAGTTTTTTTTTGCATATTAATCTTTAGGATTTTTTACACATAAGATCATGATATCTGTAAATAGAAATAATTTTACTAATTTATTTACACTTTGGATATGTTTTATTTATTTTTCTTCCCTACTTACTTTGGCTAGAACTTCCATACAATTTGGATAGAAGTGGCAAAAGTGATCATCCTTGTCTTATTCCTGATCTTTGAGGACTGAAGTGCTGTCTTACACCATTGACTATGATGTTAGCTGTGGGTTTTTCTCTATGACATCTATTACACTAAGTAAGTTTCCTTCTATTTCTAGTTTGCTGAATGATTTTATCATGAAAGAATGTTGAATTTTGTTAAATACTTTTTCTGCATCAATTGAGATGATAATATGCTTTTTTTCCCTTCATTTTGTTAATGCAGTGTATTACTTTGATTGATTTTCATATGTCAAAAAACATCCAGGAGTAAATTCCACTTGTTCATGGTGTATAATCCTGTTATGATGCTGTTGAATTCAGTTTGCTGATATTTTCTTGAGGATTTTTGTCTCGATATCCATTAAGGAAATTGGTCTGTAGTTTTCTTTTTCTGTAGTATCATTGTCTGACTTTGATATCAGGGTAATACTAGATTTACAGAATGAATTTGGAAATGTTTCCTCCTCCTTAATTTTTTGAAAGAGTTTGAGAAGGATTAGTAATAAATAATCCTTAAATGTTTGGTAGAATTCACCAGTGAAGCCATTTAGTCCACTGAATTCCTTTGTTGGGAGGTTTTTGATTACTAATTCAATATTTTTAGGTCTATTCAGAATTTTTATTTCCTTATGATTCAGTCTTGGTGGGTTGTATGTTTCCAATTTGTCCATTTCATAAGGACTACTCAATTTGTTGTAATATAGTTTTTCATAGAACTCTTTTATAATACTGTTCATTTTTAGGGAATTGGTGATAATGCCCCCTCCTTCATTTCTGATTTTAGCTATTTATGTCTTCTCTCTTTTTTCCTAGTTAGTCTGAATAAAAGCTTGCCAATTTTCTTCATCTTTTCAAAAAACCAATTCTTGGTTTTATTGGTTTTCTCTATTTTGTTTTTATCATTTTAATCTTTATTATTTTTCCCTCTGCTATCTTTGGGTTTAGTTTATTCTTTTTCTAGTTCTTTAAGGTATAAAGTTCAGTTATTAATTTGACATATTTCTTCTTTCTTAATGTCAGTTTATAATGTTCCCTCTTAGCACTTCTTTCACTGTTTTCCATAAGTTTTGATTTGTGTTTTAATTTTCATTTGTCTTAAGATATTTTTGAAATTCTCTTATGATTTCATTTCTTCTTTGACAGATTGGTTGTTTAAGAGTGTTTTGTTTATGTTACACATATTTACCTGTTTTTCCATTTTCCTTCTGCTTTTGATGTCTAGTTTTTTTCCATGTGGTAGAAAAAGATACTTTGTGTGATTTTAATATTATAAAATTTATTAAGGTTTGTTTTGTGACTTAACATATGGTCTATCCTGAAGAATGTTCCATGAGAAAATGTGTATTCTGCTGTTGTGGGGTGGAATGTTCTGTATATTTCTGTAGGATCCATTTGGGCTATAGTTTGTTTATGTCCTATGTTTCCTTATTAATCTTCTACCTAGTTTTATATCCATTATTGAAATTGGGGTATTTATGTCTCCTACTATTAGGAGATTGTTTTATATACTGTTAATGTTTGTTTATTTATTTAGGAGCTCAGTGTTTGGTGCACTTATCTTTATAATTATTGTATCTTCTTGGTGAATTGATACTTTAATCATTATATAACATCTTTTGTCTCTTTTAACAATTTTATCTGATGTATCTATTTTGTTGCTTTCCTGTTCATTACTATTTGCATGGAATATCTTTCACTTTCGATCTACATGAGGGCTTAACTCTAAAGTGAGTAAGTCTCTTGTAGACAACATATAGTTGGATCCTGTATTTTTTAAATCCAATTTGCCAGTGTAGGTCTTTTGATTGGAGAGTTTATTCTGCATGGTTTTATTGTTTTAAGCCACTATATTTTGGAGTAATCACAGCAATAGATAACTAACACAATGTATGTAGAATAATTCATAGTATCATATCAATGTTAATTTCCTTATTTTCATAATTATGCTGTGGTTATGAATAAGATGTTCTTGTTTTTAGGGAAGTATAAAGAAGTATTACATGATTCAGAGGCATCATGTCTCAAGTTATCCTTAAATATTTCAAAAAGAGAGAGAGCTGGCAATGAAAATGTAGTAAAATGTTAATAGGGAATCTGGATGAGGGTACATGAAAATCCTTGTTACTATTCTTGCCACTTTGCTATATGTCTGAATTTATGTCACAAATTAAAGCAAACAAAATTCAGAGACCAAAAATTAAGAATGTAGTTGAACCACAAATATGAATAGAGCACTGAAGCTAAATTTTATCTTCTGGATTTCCAAAAGGAAAGGAGAGAAGCAAATGAGTAGAGGTTATATGATAAAAAATAACAGAATTTTCCAAAATTGATGCAAGACATAAATATAAAGATTAAGTAATCTAAGATAAAAAATAAAACAAAAAAATACAAAGAAGGTAATGCCTAGACATATCATAGTAAAACTGGAAGATATCCAAGACAAAGAGAAAATACTAAATGTAGTGGAAAGGAAAGATTGATTATCTTCACAGAAATCAATTACCTTGACAACTGACTTCTAACTAGTCACAATGTACACCAGAAGTCAGTATAGTAAAAGATGTAATATGCTAAAGCAAAATAACAACCAATTTAGAATTATATGTTCAACAAGATGTCTTTTAATGAAGAGGTAGAAATGAAGACATTTATAGATAAACAAAAAATGAGCATTTGCTATCAATAGATAATTACTAAATGATATTCTAAATGTAGTTCTTTAGGTAGAAGAAAGTGATCTCAGATGGAAGGTCTCAGATATGAAAAGGGAATCAGCAAACAGAGTGAGCAATATTTTTATTAATCCATATGAAACAAAAATAAAATTATCAGTTGGATTAAAAACTGCAGTAGAACTAAAATACATGAATACTGCATATAAAATTAAAGGAGGCTGATTATAGTTGTTATTCCAAGATCTTATATCATTTACAAGGAAAGCGAAGATTGAACTTTATACTTTCAGTGAGTTTCTCTATGCATGACAACATTACTAAGGTAATCATTAAACACTAGGCAAGAGCATTTAAGTATTAAACTAATAGAGGGAAAGATAAATGAAATAATCAATTCAAAATAATTAAGAAATAGACAAAGAAACACAAGAATGAGTAGACAGATAACAAAGTCAAAATAATATTGAGATATAAAGAAAATATACTAGCTTTGTAATCAACATAAATAGGCAAAATACTTCAGCTAAAGTACAAAACTCAAAACAGTGGTTAACTTTGGTAAGTGGACAGTTTTATTCCATTTGCATAAAATTAAAAAATTTATGTTTCCCACAGTGAGTATACATTGGTAAATATATGTCTCCAAACTGAATGATAAACAAAATTCAGAAGAGAGGTTATCTCTGAGGGGACAAGGAAAGAGATTGGATTAGGGAAGAATATACAAATTGCTGCAAGTTAATGTTTTTCTTTCACTGGATGGTATACATAATGTTTTGGATTGTATAGTATTAAGTACAGTTCATATATATTTTTAACATTTTCTCTTACCTCAATTCAATAAAACCAATGAAACAAGGAGGCAGTAGCAGAAATAAAAGATTCTGTATGGATGTGGAATGCATTATATTGCTGTTGTTATGCTAGATTTTTGTCAAGTTGAGAAGGGGAGCTGTTTTTCATTAGGGAATCAGCCTGATTAGATACAGTGCAAAACCTAAACCTGGGTGAAGTCCAGATAACCACTAAAGTTCTGCCAAGTTGTTAAATGTAGTAGATTATATAACAGCCCCAATTCCTCACTCTTTCCTGTGCCCACCCCCTCTGTAGTGTTATAGTGCAACTACTTCCATTAAGAGGTAGAGTCTGTCTGCCCCTTGTATCTGTGCTGACATTGTGACTTGCTTAGGCCAACACAAAGCAGCAAAAGCAATATTCGGCCAGTTCTAAGCACTGGCCTCACAAATTCTCGAATGGTTCTATTCTTTGTCTTGAAACCCATTCACCATGTGAATTCAACCAAGCTTATCAACTGTATGGTAAGAGACATATTCCTGGTACCTCAGCCAAAAAATTGCAAAATAATTGAGTGAGAGCATCCTAGACTATCCAGCCCTGGCCTATCCAAAAATAGCCTCATATTCACTAGCAAGCTTAGCTGAAATAGTAAAGGCTAGGATCAAAATTTTCTATTGACCCACATACCTGTGAGAAATAATCAAATGCTTGTGTGTTAAGCAAGTGAGTTTTGGGGTAGACTGTTAGTATAAAAACTCAATCATGCAATCATTACAGCAGATATTAATAATAAATAGATTATTCAATTGTGTAAGCACTATATCTTTCCTTCTTATATCTCTTTTTTTCTAAATGTACTTATAAAACATGTTTACCTGGTTATAATTTTGTAAACTCATGCAATCCTTAGTAGCCATAAATATTTCTATTGTGTAAAAATATTTTGGAGTATTTGAGACAAGAAAGTCTTCACAAATGCTAAAATCTGAGAAAACAGATTTTAAATTACTTTTTAAAAAAGCAAATGGGATAAAGTTTCTTAAGAATAAAACAGAAAAAGTTAAGGGAAAAGGTATGAAGCTGAAATATCCTGATCTCCCTTCTCTTAATTTATGATGCTGTGAAAACCTGCTGTCCTGTAGAGCCATGGTATTCATGAGAACAAGAGAACAGGGGTGGTAGAAAGCATTTTTAACAAAGTCATCAAGACACTCATGAGGATGGCATATTTTCCATGAACAGGCAGCATAACTTAGTACTTTGCTCTAACACCACACATAGCATAATGGAAACAGCACTTGTGGAATAGTGACTCTCCCACAGGGAACTTGACAGTGAACTAGGAAAAAGATCACAGACACTGATGACAGCTGATTGGTGAATTAATTAGGTGTTGCACTTTTCCAATGCTATTGTAAATTACATGTGGAGCATGCATTCAAAGTCATAAAAAGATTTCAAAGATGCTAGGTGTCACACAACAGTAGGGAAAAATGTAATCAGAATCCAGAGGGAGGCCCAATGTAAATAGGTTTACCAGAGACCTGCTGAGATTAATCTTACTTATCTCCCTTTCTGAGGGGAAAATTTAGACTGGTTGGCAAAATTGTTTAGGCTCCAAGCAAAAGGAATTGATGTCTCTTTATTACTCTTTCTAAAGTTTTCTTGATACAGACTCAATATTACAGTTACAAACTTTTTACTCATCTCTAAAGTTATTCCTCCTCTTGTAATTTATCAAGTGACAGATTTTGAAGAAAGATCACAGAAAGGACCATTTTCCTTTCTGCAGTGACCAGTTCATTATCACTGCTGCCTGTAGGCACTCAAATATTCTTTTGTTGTAGGTCTATTGCTAAATACATCTTGTTATATAACATATTGTATTTGTCAGTTGTGTGATCTTGGGCAGTTATTAATCTCTTTAGCCCTCAGTTTCTTCATCTGCAGAAAAATGATAATGATAACGTTAATTATATAAGGCTATTGTGGGGATTAAGTAAATATTGTAAAGTGCTTAAAACAGTGCTTGGCCCATGGCAAGTTGTATGAATGTTGATACAAAAACAGTGTTTTCCTATTTCCACTGAAATCCATAACCATTTATACTTTCAATCACTCAGTGGACAAAGATTTTGATTTCCAACATTTTGAATGGAAATGGGTCTTTTCTCAGAAAATCTAGCTGCATATACTTGAAGTACAAAAATACTAATAGAGCTTCATATGAAGAGGATAGGAGTGTGAAGGTTTGCAGGAGATTTACTATTTTTTTTCCTATTATCTTCTGTAACTTGGGACAATAAGGACATAAACATAGGGGAGGAATTCTATCTGTCAGACAAATAAAGTGGGGTGGGGGCTCTTAAATTCATTAATTTCCAGACTCTTTTCTACAGATAGATCATGTTGCAGGCATGTTGAGGTGCAGATGTATTCTGATTAGCTATTCCCCATACCTGGTAGGAATGGCATACAGCAAATGCAGAGCCAATTCAATTTAATTCAATTCTCTGAGCAAAGCACTGGGAAGGGCTTTGTATGGGGTACAAATTAAACACTGAAATAAGCTTCTCCACTTCAAGTCTCAAAAATATCTATTAATATTTAAACCTCTTCCAATAAAACATTGATCATAGAAAATACATACAGGTCAAGAAAGAACACAAAACATTTTAAAAGGTTTTCTGAATTTTACTTCCTTTCCCTTCATGTCTGCCATGCACTGAAGGTAATTGTTGGGTCACGAAATGATCAATTACTGTGCTCATGGAATTCATGAAGACCAGTTTAGGGTTGAGATAAGCACAAAAGATTAAACCAATATTCTTAAGTCAATCAACTTGAGATCATATCTGAACAAGTAAGTATAAAGAGGCCTATTTAACGTCTCCTGTTAAATCTGATGAGACGATAATACTCATAAGGATCAAAAAGGCTATCAATAGGTAATATGAGATATTTTGTAAATAGAAGTAAGAAATTAAAATATTTACATTGAGAGAGTATATTGTGTCCTGCTTTATTCCTGAAGGGATTTGAGGTAGCTAACTAAGTTGTATTTTAGGTTAGATAGAAACAAGTGAGGAACACTTTGAAAGCTGAACAGATACAAACTGGATTAAAGTCAGGACCAACTTGAAATCAAGTAGCCTACGGCTAGGAGAATCCAGGATGAGTGGGCCCCTTCCTCAGACCACAGTGTTGCTCTTCGTGTCACTCCTAAGGGAGCGATCTGCAAGCAGCAATGGTAAAGGAGGACACAGTTCTGTTTCTTACCAATAGTCTTTGGGACCTACCTACATGCCAATATGGAGAGCTGGATAAACTGGGCTGGTACCAAGACTTGAGTTAGAAACCTGAGAAATGTCTGCTACCCCACTCCAAATTTAGATCGTAGATGTTAGATTGATCAGTTTGGATACTTTCAAGGGAAATACAGGTTAGAGGTAGCTGCTTAGGGAGAAGTGTTTGGTCAGTTTACCACTGGAGATAAGATAAAAAGGAGAAGAGTGTGTTAGTAATAAAGGTGGCTGAGCTTCTCCATGTAGGAGGGTCTTGGCCTTTCATTTTAAAAGGGAAAGAAGATTCATGCCTACTTCCATAAATACTCATTGGATGGCTATCCCTCAGCACCCTGGAATCTCTCCAACCAGATGATCATCTCCTCTTCCTGGAAATTAGACCTTCCTTCTCTATGAAGGCTCTTCCTGCAGATTTTGCACAGATGGTTCCTCCTTATCATTCAGTTCCCTGCATAAAATGTCATTTCTGCAGTGTAGCCTTTCCTGACAATGCAATATAAAGTAGCTCTCCGAGCTTTCAACTTGTTTTATTTCTAAATTATCTCTTATTATTACTGAATATTTTATTGTACATATTTTCATTGTTAATGGACTCCATATCCTATATCACCCATTTAGAATATAAGCTAAATGACAAGAATCTTGTCTGTATTGTTTATTCATATACATATGAGTAATAAGTGAACATAATAGGTGCTCAGTAAATTTCATTGAATGGATACATGCATGAAAGTATTTTCATAGGCCAATAAATGTGGCAGAAAAATAACTAGTCCTTGGGAACTTCTGCTTTAATAATGATAATAGCTAGCATTTACCAAGGATGTGTGTAAATAAATTAAGTTTATCTTGATTACTCTTCACAACACCACTGTAATATAAGCACTAAAAAGAAAAATGAGTGGCATCCTGACCAAATCTATCCTAGAGCCAAATAAAAGAGATGGGATCCATACTTAGACTCACCCCAGAACAGTTATGCTTCACTACCATATATACCTGGTTTCTGGTTACTTGCTGGACATGTGCAACAGATTTTGTTCTTAGCTTCCTGGTACCCTACACACACCTGCAAACAAATCTATTACACGATCTATTGGAATCTTTAATTAAAAATAAACATTGCTAGGAAAAGCCCTGTATCTGGGGTGCTGAGACAAGAGGGAAATATGTCCAATGGTCTCCTTAATGGAGAAACTTCATAAAGACGATAAAAACCACAGCATGAATAACATCGCTAGAGTAAATGCAAGCATGGGTTTCTAGCATCTATAACACAAATCAGTGTAAGTCGATTGCATTGATTCAAGTTGTGGTTCAGTGAAAGCACTTCAACAGAGTAAATGCAAAGATTTTAATAGTCTTGTTTAAGCCATTGATAAAATTTAAGCTATATTGATCAATGAAAAGGATTCATGTCATTCAGGCAATCTTCCCTCAATATTATTTCTTTCCACTACTTTGCTGATTAATACTGGTTAGGAGAAATTGTGATATATATACTGTATGATAAGTAACAGACCACAGATAGTTGGTGTCACTAATTAAGGACATATCCATAGGTTTAAAAACATGCAAAATTTTGGCATCTTATCAGAAGCTAAGATGCCTAACCAGAAACTTACTAACACAAGCTACCATTGTACTCATGCAGAGAAGTACAAAAAAAAGCAACTATGGCCAATATCTGGACTTTACTCAGAAAAAAACTAGTTTTATCCAATACGTGAACAAAAGTCTGACTAAAAGGCTAACCTCTTATCCTAGTTATAATCCTAAATCATTTAAAAATAAGCACCCATAAAATATTTAACTTTGTGCTGTAAAATGTACTCTTAGGTAACTAAATAATTGTTTGGGCTGTAATTCAAGGTCAGCAAAATGGCAAAGCATGTAGTTTGTAATGGTTCATTTTTAGTCCTTTCTTGCTGTCATTAGTACATGAGCTTCCATGACAACATTGTACTGTGAGCAGTAGTTTCATCCTCTCCCCCAGACTAGTAAATTCAGCCCCTGAGACCACATGTAAATTACCAAAGTGACAGATGCCATGAGTAGGAAACCAGGAATACTGGACTGGACCTGAGGTGTAACCACTAAAACGTTCTGCCTCACTATTGGTAGCTATGTCACATAGATGAAATTCATAGATTTTTGGAGCTAGAAATAATCCTGGAGTCATTTGATTAGCTTTCTTCATTTACAGAGGAACTGAAACAGGGTAAATAGTTGACTGGAGTCCATATCCTACTGTATGATAGAATTAAAATGGAACCATTCAAGCATTTTTCCTAAATGGATGTTTTTTATATAAAAATCATTTTAAATTAAGAAAACAAAGCATAATATCACTTAGTATTAAATACAATTATCCAATAATGCATATGAAGAATATTTCTCCACATTAAAGGCTATCAAAGACAGAATAATTAAAGAGATGCAAACTGTCATCTCTTCAAACACAATTGATATGTGAATCTCCAGTGAGAAGCAGTTGGCCAGCCAACCACACCAGGTGGCATCTCTAGAGGCAGGACTCTCAACCCTTTATGCAACAGCCCATTCTATTTTGGGATAAATTCTAATTTTCACAGGTTTTCCTGCTTATTTATTTATTATTTTTTTATTTAAACTAAAACCATATATTTTTTTTCAATGTTTCCCATAGTGCGAACCTCCCTCAGATTCACAGATATCAAGTGTAACCTCCCTTCTACCTGATATAGTTCATATGTTTACAGAGAATCATCATCATCTCTAACATGTCCAAGTCTTATCGTCTCAAAACAAGGCATAACCAATTCTTTCAAAACGTCAAAGTCCCTCATTATCATGTTTGCATTATCGTGTATAGGGTAGTTTCCCTTGAGTTTACTCCTTTGATGTCCTTCTCTAGCTTGTGGACTCAGGTCACAGCCTGGGGCATTCTGTCCAGAGTGCTGACCTACTCTACAGCTCTTCCCTTTTCCATATGTCTGTGTATGGCATCTGTGGTCTAATTGCACATTGGCCATCGCCCTGGTGACACTTACCTTCTAAACTGGAATCTATGATTTTTTACATAATATTAAATGTCTCCACTGTATTCACAATTTACCTCACTCTTAACTAATATTGGTTTTAAAAATATTCTGATGGCTTTAGAATGGAGAAAAAAATTTTGAAACCTCACCAAAGGTTTTGAGGATATGAAGATTAGCAATAAGAAATAGGTAAATAGTTCAGGACTGTGGGGATGAGAGAGAATATTAACATCTCCATTTGTCATTTTAGACAAGACTTGTCTGTATAGGTAGGGAAGGAGTCAGTGTTGGGAAGAAAGGGAGCTGAAAATGGAAGTGAAAGTGAGCTCAGTTGTTAGAAAAAGGACCTGGAGGACATGAGATCTGTCCATTATCCTGCCTATGTTACATTCCGTAAACTTTTGTTAAAAACAAAGTTTCCATATGACTTTGACATTTTTTAAGCATCTCCTCAAAATCAAATGAAATATTAATTTTCAAAATAACCTCTAGTCACTTAATAAATTAATTGCATGTGTTTCATTTTTTGCTGGTAAAAATAAAATCACCTATCTACTAAAAGTACATCTGACAACAGCCAGTATTCTCTGGTTCACAATCAGAGGTCAATTGTAGAACTTCACATAAATTCAAGCAAGAAAAAGAGGTCAATTTATCAGGATTACAGACTGGCTAAAAAGGCTATGAAAAAGTAGACTAAGAAATATTCAAAGGGCAATTATATTTCACAGTGTCTTGAAATTATGGCAAATTTATCATATTTTAAGTACCATTAAATGTTCTTTTTGATTGGAAGATCCCTGTGAATGATAGATACTTCTGTACTAAGCAAATGGGAAGTTTCCCTTAATTCTCTTCACATGACTGTCCATTCTTTCCCTATTATCTTATCCAAGTCAGCATAATGGAGACGCCCTTGTAAAATATGAGCCATATGCTTCCTTATGCAGTTCATGGTTTAGATTTCATCAGTGATGCCTTTATTTAAAATATATATATAACCAATTCAATATATTTTGTGCCTGTTTAATTTCTCTTTTATTACTCAATACATATTTATTTTTTCATTGAAATCTATAGTTCTGTGCATGGAGCGTGTCAGTTCCCTTTGGACCTCAAAACACCACTCTAGACTGGTGTGTGTGTGTGTGTACCTGGGTAGAACATTCACATACAACTCATTCCTTCCTTGCTATTATCACTTGTCTGATAGGCATGTGAAGAATGTTGGCAGGAGGCATAGCCTTTTCTAAGAAACCCATTTTTCAGAAGAAAATGCTCTTTGCTTCATTTTTTGGTCCTCATGAGGGCACAAGAGATGCAGCCAGATATGTCTCCCTTTCACTGCATTAAAGGAGGCCTTTTTTAACAGTTCCTAGCCAAGTCTTATCTTTCTGGACACTACTACATTCCTAATTTCTCTCTCTGTCGCTTTAGGTAGTAAAAACAAGGCAATGTCTGCAAAGTCTCAGTTTACTCTCTAGCAAGTGAAAAATAAAATAAAAAAGTAAAAACCTTATTGTGAGTCTTAGTAAATGACCACCATCAGTGAAAGAGAAGGTAGAAAACCTAAGAAGACTTTCCAAGAAAGAGAAAGTCACTCACATTACACATCCGCAGACAAGCCACTGAAGGGTATGAGGTAATTTCTATTCTTACAGTTGTATTGTTTAAAATATAGAGTAAACAAATGTTATGCCTTCCATAACTAATAAAAAAAAGCTCAGAAGTAACTCACCTTTTACTTCAAATTAATAATAATATACATCCATTATCAATATCCATGTCATTAGTATTAATAAAGAAAATATCTTCAGCCATTACACCTTATGTATAACATTTTAACATGCTAACATGGTGTTTAGAAGGAAAATAATCATGTTAAGCAAACAAAACTGTACAGATGATCAGAAACATATCACATATATATGATAGTTTTACAGAGAAAAATATATAAGCCAAACACTAGATTATCAATATGCTAATAATTTCCCCATCATTGTGGAGCTAACAAATCAGAGGAAATACTTAATTAAATATAGGATTAAATGAAAGAAAATTAACTTCCTTCTTAATATAAAGAAAAATTCGGTATTTACCTCATATGATCAAAACTCTATTAGACACTTTAGAAGCCCAAGCAGCTCATGACGCAGCTTTCCAGTGCTACTCTTCAATTCCTATAAATAAAAGGAAGGTGAAAGAATACATTTAGAGCAATATATGTCTTTGAAAGATGATGCTGATTAGCTATGAAATGTTATCACCACTCCACATTGCCATTTAAAAAGTACCTCCCTCTGTATTCATAGCTTGTATTAAATGTACAATAAAGCAATGAAAATGATGTCTATTTGGGACTCCCAGGTCACTAAAATAGACTCTGGATTATGAAATACTACTAAAAAATGAAACCACTCAATAAGCATGTTATATTACTGGGAAAGGCTGTTACGCTATAAAAACTAAAGCATTTGTAATTTAAATGTTTTCTTATTAATGCACATTACCAATAAAAACAGTTTTCAGTTGCAACCCTAAGTTTTAGTAGTAGGGGCTGTCATCTCCTTGTCCAGTGTTTACTGTTGACTTCTTCACGAGTTTACCACGTATTCTTACCTCACATCTCATAATTTTCCTGAGGAAGCTTCATAAAATGTGACAAATGATAGTTATGCACTTGATAAGTTTGATAGGCATAATTAGGTATTTAAGTGGCTTCTACTTCTAGATAATATACACTATATACAGTAAAAAATTAATAACAAACTTTCACAAGCTGTTTCAATTATGTGTGGAAGAAACTTGTTAAAATGATTATTTTTTCCCATCTACTTGCTAAAAGAGACAAAACATTAGGCAAGACATGTAGGCATTTTGCTGCTTCCCAGTGTTACTTCTCTATATTCCTCTTACCTGAGCACATACTATTTAGCCAGAAAGGAAACTATTATATTTCTCTCCTCTGTCTCCCTCACTCCAAGCCTCATTCATGTACTGTTAAATTCAGGCACAAATCCTACTGAACCAGCACTATGGCCATCTTTCCCCCATCCACTGTCCCTTCCTGAAACTCTCTAATCCATTAGGCGCCAAAGAAAATTAGGGTAGGAACAGAGATGATGGGGAAACAGTGCTCCTGAGAAGTATAATTTGTTTAGGCACATGTAGCAGGTTAGAACAGAAATGAATAAGTATCTTCTTTTTCCATATAAGAGTGATCATATGCAGTCATGATTTAAGGGCTGCATTCATACAAATTACATTACTAATTCACTGTTTCTAAAAGCTTCTACCAAGAACTAAATGTATATAGTACTTATATATTTATATAAATATTTTTATATATAGGACATAAGCATAGTATATAGATGACAGATAGATAGATAGATAGATAGATCCTTCACTATGTGCTTCTTCGGCTCTTTTGTCTATTCTTAAGTATTAGAATTTACTTCGAAGAAAAGATGCTTTCCCGCCAAAAAAATTCTGTCTGGTGAAAAACATGTCACAGTAGTTTCAAGGAAGACATTAGAAGATACATGTACATTAGGGAGAAACAAACTTTGAAAGAAAGCATTGAATATTTTTGGTAAGAGAGTATTGTAAAGTTCAGAACAGTGGGACGCTAATCAGAAAAATGCTGAAATATCAGGAATGACTGCATAGCATTTTATTAATTTCTGGACATATTGCAGAACCATACTGTTTTTCTGAAACACATACAAATCCAAAACCTCATCATCCTCTTATTCTCTATTCACAGTCATTTGCCTTGTTCTCATTTTGTCATTTATAATTTTATATTAAACAGCTCTAAGCTTTTATTGATGGCTCACTGTGACAAGTGCTGTGATAGGTGATTTCATGTGTCTATCTTATTTAATCGATGAGATGTATACAGTGGCACACTTTGCAGGCAACAGCCACTGTCTTACACAGTATGTGTCTCAGCATAAAAATCCTAAATTGGAAATTGCATGTTCCATAAAACAAAGTGCTGTTTCCAACTAATTATGTTTTAAGTTTCATATCTTTAATTTGCTTAAAAATTTTTTAAATGTCTAAGGTGTTTACTGAATAATTTAAAATGTATATAGAATATAAAAATTATCAAAGAAAATCCATTATCTAGTTACCTGAAACTTACATCTTAGCATTCCAGTAGGGTGGTAGATGATTCTGGAATCTCACAAATCCTTTTGTTTATGATCACATTTAAGGATTAGATTTATGACATCTTTAAAGAAGAAGGAATATGTATTATATCTCAACTCACACACCCAATTTTGCTGGGAGAAAATAATTTTAATTAAGACCAAATACTGTTTGAGAGAGTTGAAAAATAAGTTATGATGGCAAAGTAAATGGTATGAATGCAAAAATGTCACTAGATACAGGATTAGAGAGAGACTATTTCACAAAGGGGTAAAAAAAGCTGGGAATGGACAAGGTAGTGGAGAAAGGATGGGAAATATGTTGATAATATCCATAAAAGTTTATGTGTCTATGGGGTATTTCTTTCCTTTTCTTTTCTTTCTTTTTTTTTTTGGTAGGAGTTGAAGGAATACAATTAAGCAGAAATTACTTCAGAGTTTGCTGGGTTATTAAAGGAACACTGGAGGAAATAAATGCAAAGATGTAATTCCTATCACAAAAAAAAGTAAATCAGTGGTTCCAATAGCAGGTATCACACTCTTTACCAAATGGAAATGAGGTGAGAAGATAGGCACAGATACAGTCTTATATTGGGTGACTTGTTCATCTGAATTTGAGGAAATCCTTTACACCAAAATGATTCAGAAAACAGCAAAAATCTATTAGTAATAGAATATATTGTTCAAAGGAAAAAGAGGGAAAGTATGAAAAATTAGTTTTATAAGAATTGTGGAAGTGGTTCAGGTCAGCTGGGATAAAACTCAAAACAAATATTTGAGGAACTATGTCCTCAACATTTTGATTGAGGCACACAGTTTGCGATAAGTGATAATGTCTAGAATACAAAAAAATGGGGACTTGATGAATGTGTATTTGCAAATATTTAGTAGACAGAAGACAGCCCAAGCCATATATAAAAATTTAAAAATCTACCCACATGCATAAGATATTCAATAAATTACACCTAAAGCAAGCAGTGTACCTAATAAATCCTGAGTGCCAACCTGAAAAAATTTCAGAAAACGTTCACAGAATTTTTTTACCTAAGGACTATGCAAATTATGTTTTTTTTTCCCCCAAGATTACATGGTTAATTACAAACCGGAATAAAACAATATTCAGGTCTTCTGGCTTCCAAGTCATCTCACTTGTCACTACATGATATTGTCTCCCTTATTTCTAGTGTCTTCTATAATTAGATGATTATATATTATAATCCCAACCTTGTTTGTAACAGTAATAATATACTGATACACTAAGTGCAACATTGGATTAATGTGGGGATGTAAGTGCCATACATTTACTACAGTCCCTAGCACTTAGTGTGTGATTAAAATGGCAGCTATTATTGTGATTATTGTCTAAAAAATAAGAAAACTGGTGAAATATTAGTAAGAGGGCAGTATAGTGGTGAAAAGAGAAAAAAAATGTTAAAGATGATTGATGTATATGCTGTAATAATAATTTCAGTGGTATTAATATTTTAAAGATAGAGTCAGGGATGATTTAATCCCTACTGGTGACTTTAACTTCAAAGTTAGATATATACAAATGTAGTTTATAAAGGAATGACTGTTCTTTAATAAATTCTTTATAAAATGAGAATAATAATCTCCAAGGATAAACAATATTTTTAATTGATTCAAGCTGGTATAAGAATATCCTTTAGGTTTATGGTGGTATGCTAGGGAGCATTTGAAGACAAAGGAAGAAAGTAAGTTGTTCGATGGAAAAATACATGCTTACATTGTGCATATTTCCAGGTATAAATACCCTCTACTTATGAATGTACATTTCTATCTTTACAAGTGTTTAGGAGGAAAAGTTTGAAAATCTTTCTTTAAATGAAAGGGCAGACATTTTTTTACCATCTTCTCCCTTTCTCAATGTTTTCTATTGACTCTCATACTTTATTTCAAGTTGGGGCAAATGGAAAAGGCTTTTTCAAAGGAAATATACTGTAGACGGCATCTTCTAAAAGGAAACTAATCCTCTTTTTGGACTATTTTTAATTTTTTATTGACTATTATTAATTCTTAGTATACATTAGTCTGTGAGCTCTGTGCAACCTAATTTTCTATTGATGTATTTAAGAATATATATGCCAAAATGATCTGTTTGTTACTTTCACACAAGGCCAGGTCTACGGCATTAACACAGAGAGAATGATGTTGCAGTATTTATCAAGGTGAAAAGTTCTGAGCAATGAATCTCTTGGGTGATCCCTGAAAGCAAATAACACAGCACCACTAAAGGAGCATCAAAGAAGTCCACAGCCTTTAATTTGGAATTCCATCTGCATGTTGGAGAGCTCAGATTTTGGCTTAGAAAACTGGTCTACACTACATTGCAGAGAGAGAGTGTCTCATATACTTAGAAGACCAAATGTTTTGAATTGTTATGTGGCATTTGAATCCTCTTATTACTTTTTTCTTTTTAATCAGAGAACAGAAGAAAGAAGTGAAATAATCTATCTACTATGTGCCTAGATATGTTGCTTTAAAAATACTATTTAATAATATGTGAGATAGGTAGTACTGTCCCTTTGTAAATATAGAACTGAGGCTTTGAAAGTGATGCAATAATTTTTCTCAAGATCACAGTCCTGTCTATTATATAACACTGCTTCCAAAGTATTAACTATAGACAGCTTTGGTCATGAGACTGGTTAGAACAAATGTTCAATTTAATATAATGATGCTTAATAAACTTGAAACTTGTAATGAGAGCAGTTGACTGGAACTGGATGTTTTAAGTGTTTCATCATGAACATTCCAAGATTATTAAATAAAAGTGAAGCTCTGAATAAAAGTCCCTTTCTGTTTGTTGTTTTGGTACTTGTTCAAAAGGATGGTTATTAAAATGCAATGCAGTCTGTTTTGCTAGTTAATATTAAATTTTAGACTTACACTAAAAATTTTATTAAGATTTATAAAAATAAAATATCCAGTATTTTAAACAAGGTATTTTTGCATGAAAATCTAACCTGCTTAATTAATAATATGATGCACCTGACAAATTGATGTAATATAAATGACATTCCGGAGGAACATAAACCTACTCAACATTACATTTCCATTTAGATAGAAAACAAATACAATATACCATTCACTCAATTTTAATTCTAATATAACAAAGTAGCTATGTAATTCTCAATTTTAATATCACAAAACAGCTGTACTAAGAATTAAGCTATGCAGGAGACTTCTGGGAAGATGGCAGTGTGAGCAGGGTGGCGGAAATCTCCTTCCCAAACCATATGTATTTATGAAAATACAACAAATACAACTATTCCTAAAAGAGAGACCAGAAGATACAGTACAACAGCCAGGCCAGAGCTGCACCTGTGGGGACTCAACGCGTCACAAAGCAGGTAGGATAGGGGGCCGCGACCCGGCAGGACCCGAGAGCTCCCAAACCCCAGTGCACTGGAGGGAGGAAAGGATTCGGAGTGGGGAGGGAGTGGAGGCACGGGCCCGCCAAATAACCTGCCCTGGTGATCTGTGCCAGGAGTGCTGACACATGGCATGGTGTAACGGAGACTGGAGAGAGAGAAGGGCAGGATCTGAGAGGTACAGCGCAGCACGGTCCTCTCAGCCAGCTCCATGGGACGAAAGAAGAGCGCGCGCTTTTTTACAAGTCTTAAAGAGACAAGGGCCCAACAGCAAAACAAAATTGTCCCAGCACACACAGCCGAGCAGACTGGGAATACTGGGGAATTTCAGACGCCTTGGTGGGCGGTCAAGCAAAGGAGCCACGCCAAGGCTTATCACACAGATCAGCAGCCTCCCATTCATTCCGCCCCTTCCCATTCGTTCTCCGGTGGAACGGAACAGTGGAGCAGCAGCACCACCTACAGCATCCTCACAGAATCTACTCCCGACGGGCGTTTTTTGTTTGTTTTTTATTTTTGCTTTTTTTCTTTTTCTTTTTAAAAGTCTTAGCCCAGCTGACACACGTGGTGCCTAACAGCGACCACTTCTATCAACATGAAAAGACAGAGGAATATGGAACAAACAAAGCTTAGTGAGACAACCCCAGAGAGGGAGCCTGATGGGACGGACATGCACAATTTTCCTGAAAAAGAATTCAGAAAAAAAGTCATAAACATAATGATGGATGTACAGAGAAATATGCAAAACCTAAGGGAGGAAGTGAGGGAAGTGAGGAAAGACAATGCAGGAATAAGACAAGTGATCGACGGGCTTAGCAGCAGACTGGACGAGATGCAAGAGACTGTTAATGGAATACAAATCAGAGAACAGAAATACAGAGCAGCTGAGGCAGAGAGAGATAAAAGGATCTCTAGGAATGAAAGAATATTAAGAGAACTGTGTGATCAATCCAAACGGAACAATATTCGCATTATACGAGTACCAGAAGAAGAAGAGAGAAAAAGGGATAGAAAGTGTCTTTGAAGAAATAATTGCTGAAAACTTTCTAAAGCTGGGGAAGGAAATAGTCTCTGAGACCATGGAAGCCCACAAATCTCCCAACACAAGGGACCCAAGGAAGACAACACCAAGACACATAATAATTAAGATGGCAAAGATCAAAGACAAGGACAGAGTATTAAAGGCAGCGAGAGAGAGAAAAAAGATCACCTACAAAAGAAAACCCATCAGATTATCATCAGACTTCTCAACAGAAACCTTACAGGCCAGAAGAGAATGGCATGATATATTTAACGTAATGAAAAAGAAGGGCCTCGAACCAAGAATATTGTATCCAGCACGATTATCATTTAAATTTGAGAGAGGGATTAAACGATTTCCAGACAAGCGAAAGCTGAGGGAATTTGCCTCCCATAAAATACCTCTACAGGATATCTTAAAGGAACTGCTCTAGAGGGAAGAACTCCTAAGGCTAAAAAGATATCACCAGAGAAAATAAAATCATAGCAAAGAAAGCAGACCATCCAAATACTAACTAAAGGCAAAGAATAAAACACCTAGTATATAAAGAATGGAGGAGGAAGAATAAGAAGGGAGAGAAATAAAGAAACATCAGACGGTGTTTACAAAAACTTAACAAGAAACTTAAGTTAGATTGTGAGATAGTAAAGAAGCTACCCTTGAACCTTTGGTAACCACGAATCTAAAGCCAGCAATGGCAATAAGGACATATCTATCGATAATCACCCTAAATGTAAATGGACTGAAACACCAATCAAAAGACACAGAGTAACAGAATGGATAAAAAAGCAAGACCCGTCTATATGCTGCTTACAAGAGACTCACCTCAAACCAAAAGATATACACAGACTAAAGGTGAAGGGATGGAAAAAGATATTTCATGCAAACGACAAGGAGAAAAAGCAGGAGTTGCAGTACTTGTATCAGACAAAATAGACTTCAAACGAAGAAAGTAGCAAGAGATAAAGAAGACCATTATATAATGATAAAGGGGTCAGTCCAACAAGAGGATATAACCATTTTAAATATATATGCACACAACACAGGAGCGCAGACATATGTGAAACAAATACTAACAGAATTAAAGGAGGAAATAGAAAGCAATGCATTCATTTTAGGAGACTTCAACACACCACTCACTCCAAAGGACAGATCAACCAGAGAGAGAATAAATAAAGACACAGAGTCACTGAACAACACACTAGAACACATGGACATAACAGACATCTACAGAAATCTACACCCAAAAGCAGCAGGATACATATTCTTCTCAAGTGCACATGGAACATTTTCCAGAATAGACCACATACAAGGCCACAAAAAGAACCTCAGAAAATTCAAAAATATTGAAATTCTACCAGCCAAATCTCAGATCACAAAGGTATAGAACTAAAAATAAATTGTAGAAAGAAAATAAAAAGGCTCACAAATACATGGAGACTTAACAACATTCTCCTAAATAATCAATGGGTCAACGACCAAATTAAAACAGAGATCAAAGAATAGATGGAGACTAATGACAACAATAATACAAAGCCACAACTTCCGTGGGATGCAGCAAAGACAGTTCTAAGAGGAAAGTATATTGCAATCCAGGCCTATTTAAGGAAGGAAGAACAATCCCAAATGAATAGTCTAAAAACATAATTCCTGAAATTGGAAAAAGAAGAACAAATGAGGCCCAAAGTCACCAGAAGGAGGGACATAATAAAGATCAAAGAAGAAATAAATAAAATTTAGAAGAATAAAACAATAGGAAAAATCAATAAAACCAAGAGCTGGTTCTTTGAAAAAATAAGCAAAATAGATAAACCCCTAGCCAGACTCATTAAGAGAAAAAGAGAATCTACACACATAAACAGAATCAGAAATGAGAATGGAAAAATCACGATGGACCCCACAGAAACACAAAGAATTATAAGAGAATACTATGAGAATCTATATGCTAACAAGCTGGAAAACCTAGAAGAAATGGACAACTTGTTAGAAAAATACAACCTTCCAAGACTGACCAAGCAAGAAACAGAAAAACTAAATAGACCAATAATCAGCAACGAAACTGAATCGGTAATCAAAAAACTACCCAAAAACAAAACCCCCCGACCAGATGGATTCACCTCTGAATTCTACCAGACATATAGAGAAGAAATAAGACCCATTCTCCTTAAAGTTTTCCAAAAAATAGAAGAGGAGGGAATACTTCAAAACTCATTCTATGAAGCCAGCATCACTCTAATACCAAAATCTGGCAAAGACCTCACCAAAAAAGAAAATTACAGACCAATATCCCTGATGAACATAGATGCAAAAATGCTCAACAAAATATTAGCAAACCGAATTCAAAAATACGTCAAGAGGATCATACACCATGATCAAGTGGGATTCACCTCAGGGATGCAAGGATGGTACAACATTCGAAAATCCATCAACATCATCCACCAAATCAACAAAAAGAAGAAAAACCACATGATCATCTCCATACATGCTGAAAAAGCATTTGAGAAAATTTAGCATCCATTCATGATTAAAACTCTCAACAAAATGGGTATAGAGGGTAGGTACCTCAACATCACAAAAGCCATATATGACAAACCCACAGCTAACATCATACTTAACAGCGAAAAGCTGAAAGCTTGTCATCTAAGATCGGGAACAAAACAGGGATGCCCACTCTCTCCACTGTTATTCAACATAATACTGGAGGTCCTAGCCACAGCAATCAAACCAAACAAAGAAATACAAGGCATCCAGTTTGATAAAGAGGAAGTCAAACTCTTACTATTTGCAGATGACATGATATTCTACATAAAAAAATAACCTAAAGACTCCACTCCAAAACTATTAGAGCTAATATCTGAATTCAGCAAAGTTGCAGGATACAAAATTAACACACAGAAATCTGTTGCTTTCCTATACACTAACGATGAGCTAACAGAAAGAGAAATCAGAAAAACAATTCCACTCACAATTGCATCAAAAAGAATAAAATACCTAGGAATAAACCTAACAAAGGAAGTGAAAGAACTATACCCTGAAAACTACAAGACACTCCTAAGAGAAATTAAGGAGGACACTACCAAATGGAAATTCATCCCATGCTCTTGGCTAGAAAGAATAAATATTGTCAAAATGGCTATACTACCTAAAGCAATCTACAGATTCAATGCAATCCCTCAAACTATCAACAGCTTTCTTCAATGAACTGGAACAAATAATTCTAAAATTCATATGGAACCACAAAAGATTCCGAATAGCCAAAGCAATCCTGAGAAGGAGGAATAAAACTGGGGGAATTACCCTCCTTGACTTCAAGCTCTACTTCAAAGCCACAGTAATCAAGACAATTTGGTATTGGCACAAACACAGACCCACAGACGAATGGAACAGAATAGAAAATCCAAACATTAACCCAAACATATACAGTCAATTAATATTTGATAAAGGAGCTTTGGATATACAATGGGGAGATGACAGCCTCTTAAGCAGCTGGTGTTGGAAAAACTGGACAGCTACATGTAATAGAATGAAACTGGACTACTGTCTAACCCCATACACATAAGTCAACTCAAAATGGATCAAAGACCTGAATGTAAGTCATGAAACCATAAAACTCTTAGAAAAAAACATAGGCAAAAATCTCTTGGACATAAACATGAGTGACTTCTTCCTGAACATATCTCCCCGGGCAAGGGAAACAGAAGCAAAAATGAACAAGTGAGACTTTATCAAGCTGAAAAGCTTCTGTACAGCAAAGGATACCATCAGTAGAACAAAAAGACATCCTACAATATGGGAGAATATATTCATAAATGACATATCCTGTAAGGGGTTGACATTCAAAATATATAAAGAACTCGTGCCCCTCAACAAACAAAAGTCAAATAATCCAATTAAGAAATCGGCAGAGGACATAAACAGATACTTCTCTAAAGAAGAAATTCAGATGGCCAACAGGCACATGAAAAGATGCTCCACATCGCTAATCATCAGAGAAATGCAGATTAAAACCACAATGAGATATCACCTCACACCAGTGAGGATGGCCAACATTCAAAACACAAACAACAAGAAATGTTGGTGAGGATGTGGAGAAAAGGGAACCCTGCTATGCCTCTGTTGGGAATGCAAATTAGTTCAACCATTGTGGAAAGCAGTATGGAGGTTCCTCAAAAATCTCAAAATAGAAATACCATTTGACCCAGGAATTCCACTCCTAGGAATTTACCCTAAGAATGCAGCAGTCCAGTTTGAAAAATACAGATGTATCCCTATGTTTTATCTTAGCACTATTTACAATAGCCAAGAAATGGCAGCAACCTAAGTGTCCATCAGTAGATGAATGGATAAAGAAGAGGTGGTACATATACACAATGGAATATTATTCAGCCATAAGAAGAAAACAAATCCTACCATTTGCAACAACATGGATGGAGCTAGAGCGTATTATGCTCAGTGGAATAAGCCAAACGGAAAAAAGCAAGTATCAAATGATTTCACTCATATGTGGAGCATAAGAGCAAAGAAAAAAACAGCAGCAGACTCACAGAACCCAAGAAGGGACTAATAGTTACCAAAGGGAAGGGGCTGGGGAGGATTGGTGGGAAGAGAGGGACAAGGGGGAACAAGGGGCATTATGATTAGCAGACGTAATGTTGGGGGGCACGGGGAGGTCTGTACAACTTAGAGAAGATAAGTAGTGATTCTATAGCATCTCAGTATGCTTATGGACAGTGACTGTAATGGGGTTGGTGGGGGGGACCTGATGAAGTGGGTAGTTTAATAACCATAATATTGCACATGTAATTGTAGATTAATGATACCAAAATAAATTATATTAAAAAAATAATAAAATAAAGTAAAATAAAATAAAAGCCTTAATTTTTAAATGCTTTCAAACCCCCCCAAAAAACAATTTAGCCATGCAATTCATAATTCTAATATATTAAATTAGTTAAGCTATTTAAAACAAAAGAGGAAAGATAATAGGGAAATAAGAGAAATATATTCACTGAGTAATTTTGGCTGTGGCATTCACTGGAACTTTCTAACATTAAAAGTAAACATTTTTCCAAGTTAAAAAAAATGATAGTATTACTTTGAATGAATCACTCTATAGCAATTCCACTTATAACACATTGTACTAGACCATGTCAAAGAGAATCTTTCCCTTATAGTACACTAAATCCCATTTTAGTATAAAATGCACATTGCTTGTTTTCCAGTAGAGAAAAGCAGTATAAAAGAAGGAACCTTGATTGTTCTCTATTTTAAGTTTCCTGGTTTTAAACTGCTTTGTTTTGTAATTCCCAGTTGAATGACAAAGACTTCATTTTGGATTGCCTTGGTGGTTTACATTTCCTTTTGTTCTTGAATTTCTTAGAGAGGTACATGGTAGAGCTATCAGCAGTTTTATTTGCTTTAATCTTTCAAAGCCCAAGGGTGAAAGAAATACACTGTTATCTTTTTATTAGGTCAATCTAGTTAAAAGTTTTCACTGTGTTTAAACTTTTAAAAAGTTGAAATTCTACGACAGCTACATATTTTTGCAAATGAATCCTATATTTCATTTGATTTTAAAACATATCTTTAAAAATATATCTCTTCACATTACACACACATACATATGACAATTTTTTGTGCCTTGTATACATTAAGATAATAAAATAATAATAATAGCATCGATAAACATAAACCAAATGTTTTCCATATACCAGATATTGTTTTAAGTACTTTATATCTGTGTTTGCTCATTTAATCCTCACAGTCATCTTTAATACAATTAAAAGATGGAAAATTGAGGCAATGAGAGGTTAACTAGCCAAGCAATTCACAGGGTTGGGATTTAAACCAAGGTGGCATGACTCCAGGGCTTGAAGTAGTAACAATAAAGCCATACTACTTCTGATTACAAGATAGTAATAATAACATTCTGATAACAGTATGCACTAAAGTGTTCCTTAACCATCTTAACCACACTTAAGCAAAAAATATCAAAGAAGAACATATAAGGTGGTAGAAACAGTTTAGTGAAAAATGACTGAACTAAATCTTTGTGAAGGCATGGCCATTCCTACTTACTTTGCCAAATACAATGTCTGGTAGAGTTCTACACATGTAATAAACCAGTGTTCAATAAATATATGTTGTATGAGGTAATTAACAAATAAATTAAGAAATTTGTGTGACCATTAGCATTTCTGCAAACGCTGAAGCAATTGCCAGCTCCAAACACAGTAATCCTGCAGGCCAGTCTAGATTCAGTACACATCTTCACTGGGTTCATGTCAACTCCATCATCCAATACTGTCATGTAGTCTCTTGAGACCTAGTTACCTGTTTTCTATTTATAACTGCTTAAATTCACACTTATTAAATTCTTGCTCTATGCTCCATTCATTTAATAAAGTACTCTAATGAAAAAAGTCCAGTGTGAGTCCAGTTAATATTGGTACATATTAACTGAGCCTTTTGAAAGATAATATCAAAATTCAAGCCAGTAATCCTAATGATGAGAATGTGAGGCAGCAATACCATAAATCAAAAATCTAAACACAGAAGTCAATACCTTATTGCTGTTCTGGGTTCCTCTTCTCTTACTTCCTCAGGTGCACCTTGAATTCATCTTTATTTATCATTTTTATTTCCACCCTCTGGTCCAAGCCATTACCTGTCTCCTGGATTACTCTCATGACCTACTAACTAGTCTTTCTACTTGTCCTCCTGCTTTTCTAATCCATTCTCTACATTCTAGCCATATTATCTTAAAATATCAGTTGGATTATATCTCTCCATAAATTACTTCCTTTTGTACTTTGGACATCTTATATTTCTTTCTTCTCCTCCCTTTTTCTTTTTTCTCTCTCTCTCTGTTGACTGTTGATTTCTCCAGTTCCACCTCCTGACCTTCTCTCCCTCACTCACCAGATTCCATCTATACAAAAAGCTTAGTCCTATTTTAAGGCTCTTCCAAGGGCTATTCCTCTGTTAGAGCAGTCCCGTCCCCACTCTTAGCCTAGCCATTTCCTTCCTACCTTAGGTTTCAGTTTACATGTCACTTCCAAATGTATAAACCTCATTGTAAATGGGAGTTCTCTTTGATATTCTATTATGGCTTCCATAAGCTTTTTTCCCTGTCATTTCTCAGAATAACATAGTGGTTTTGAACACAAGATTTATACCCACACTTACTGAGTTTGAATTCTGACTGCATCTCTTACTAGACTGCATGGCATTGGAGAAATTGTTCATCCTTGCTATGCTTCAGTTTCCTTACTTATAAAATGAGATACAATATTATCTACCTAAAAGGATGATTGTGATGACTGAATTAATACATGTAGGCACTTAGGACAGTGCCTGGCACATTAAGTGCCCATTAAATGTGAGCTATCATTTAGAGAAATTACATTTATCTGTGTGATTATTTATTGATGTCCTGCATGCAAATTCAAGGTTGAGTAGAAACCATGGTTGTATTCTTACCACCATAAACTTGGTGCCTCTAACAGTGCTTAGTTTAGGAAGAGCTCAATACATACTTATTGAATGAATCAGTTGAATAAATGCATGAATCTAAGAATGCATAGAGTAAAGAATTTGAACAAAACAGAAAACCATATAGATCAGCCACCTTTGTGCAGGTGGGTCTTTGATATCCATAAAATTACACAATATAGTCTTACGGTTGATATAAGGCAGTCCGTTTCATTTTTTGGAAAGTTCAATAGATCTAAAGAAAATCTTAATATTGTATTTATACAGCTGTTTCCTAACTCAAAGGTATTTGACAAAAGACTAAAACACCTGAAAAACATTTTAGGAGGCTGTTTCACCCTTCTGTTATGGTTGATCATTAGTGAATACAAAAACTGATTACTCTGAGGAAAAAGTTCTGATATAATATCTCTGACTTAGATATATATATATAACCTCATATATATATATATAAAACCTCAACTTAAATATAGATTTTGGAATAAAAATATATAAAAACATAAAGGAAATGTGCATACCAAGCCCTGTTGAGTTGGTTTTTTTCTGCTTTCTTAGGAATATTCATTTGGTCCTTTAATATCTTATGGCTAACACCTCATCTTGGCAAACACTCTTTTGACTTTGTGTTTAACCTTTGGTTTTTCTAATACAGAGCAGGGTCATTATTGTGTGTCATTTAAGAACTGGGCCTCTATAGAGTCATTTAGAATCATGGATCAGTCCTAGTTTCATTTGACACAAATGTTCTTCCTTTGATAAGATAACATATTGAAAAACATATTGAATAATACTATTCAACAATTCATTTATTCATGATACATTTATAGAACAAATGTTGTGGGAAGGAACAAGACTGAAGAGAAAAACAGGACAAGTAGCTGCCATGGAATTTGCAGATCACAAACTCTATTGTTTGAGATACACTAGAAAGTTTTCTTTATATTGCCTGCATTCTTAATCTATAGAATATAGGAGATTTTTCAATTACATTCTAATGTGGCAGCTGTGTGCCAAATATCCTTCACCCTGTCTATTAATGAACCTAGGAGGTAAGTGTCATGATTCTCATGTTACAGAAAAGGAGATACCTGGGTTCAGAATTCAACAGTAAATCTCCCTATTTTATTTAGCTAATAATAAAGCCAGGGTTTGTACCTTGTGGTGTGTGATTCCAAACTCCAACCTTTCTTTTTTCTTAGTCTGCCCTTCTCCACAATCACTGCCTTTTCTGACAAAGTGAAGGAAGGCTGCTAACCAGATGGTTGAAAAGGACAGCTCCTTTTAACTTCTTCCTTTGGGAAAGGGGCAAGATGGCAGGATCCAAGAGAAGCATTCTTACAATAGGAATTCCAGCTAGCTGCATGAAGTCTCTGTATCTTATCATTACTGCCTTAGCCCTTTTATAGGAAGAAGATAGAGAAGAAAGAAAAATGAGAAATGGAAAAAAAGAATGCAAGCAGGAGTGAGGGGGATATAGATATGGGTGGAATGTCTTTGCATAAGGAAAGGGACAGCAGATGATCAACACTTACAGAGTCCATCCCACACTGGATGGCTCAGCCCCTGATTTAGGGTCAGATCTCTGCAGAAGCACCGTATCATATTCAGAGTAGCTTCCAAAGATGTGTTCTTTAACTAAAATAGTTTAGCCTAAGGAATACCGGAAGAATTTTGAAAGAAAAATCTACAGTAGAGATTAGGAAGTACAGACTCAAGAGAAAAAGGCTCTTTTCAGTGAAAGTTTATGACTCAATAGCCCATAAAATAATTTTGGCCTAGAAGGGTGCATAAAGTCATCTGATCAAAATTATGTTTGAACCTAACAAGAAGTAGAGAACAGAGGGATTGTGAAAGCTGAGTTGGAAGAATCAAGGCTTCCAGATCCTATAGTGAGTCTTCTCTGACTTATGTGAATGTTAGAGGATATTGCTGCCAGTGCTTGTTCACAGTGGTTAGGTTTCTATTCACCCCTTTCCTGGAATGGCCAATCCCTGAGCTTTAAATCCTGTCAGGAAAATAGAGGTGCAACACTGTATAAGAAATGAACCTGTAAACTCACGACAGTCTCTCTCAGTGATGGTGTTCAGTAACCTAACACTGGGATATTATCACAGCCCTGGAAGTAATTTGAGGGCAGGTGGAAATGGGCCACAGAACCAGCTATACCTTCAAAAATCCATCAACATCTTCCAGAACATCAACTAAAAGAAGAACAAAAACCACATGATCATCTCCACAGATGCTGAAAAAGCATTTGACAAAATTCAGCATCCATTCATGATTAAAATTCTCAACAAAATGGGTATAGAGGGCAAGTACCTCAACATCACAAAGGCCATATATGACAAACCCACAGCTAATATCATACTTAACAGTGAAAAGCTGAAAGTTTTTCATCTAAGATCGGTAACAAGACAGGGATGCCCACTCTTTCCACTGTTATTCAACATAATACTGGAGGTCCTAGCCACAGCCATCAGACAAAACAAAGAAATACAAGGCATCCAGATTGGTAAAGAAGAAGTCAAATTGTCACTGTATGCAGATGAATGACATTGTACATAAAAAACCCTAAAGACTCCAATCCAGAACTACTAGAACTAATATTTGAATTCAGCAAAGTTGCAGGATACAAAATTAACACACAGAAATCTGTTGCCTTCCTATACACTAATGATGAGCTAACACAAAGAGAAATCAGAAAAACAATTCCATTCACAATTGCATCAAAAAGAGTAAAATACCTAGGAATAAACCTAACGAAGGAAGTGAAAGACCTACAATCTGAAAACTACAAGACATTCCTAAGAGAAATTAAAGAGGACACTACCAAATGGAAATTCATCCCATGCTCTTGGCTAGGAAGAATAAATATTGTCAAAATGGCTATACTACTTAATACAGATTCAATGCATCCCTATCAAAATACAAACAGCTTTCTTCAATGAACTGGAACAAATAATTCTAAAATTCATATGGAACCACAAAAGATTCTGAATAGCCAAAGCAATCCTGAGAAGGAGAAATAAAACAGGGGGAATTATGCTCCCTGACTTCAAGCTCTACTACAAAGCCACAGTCATCAAGACAATTTGGTACTGGCACAAACACAGACCCACAGACGAGTGGAACAGAATAGAAAATCCAAACATTAACCCAAACATATACAGTCAATTAATATTTGATAAAGGAGCCTTGGATATACAATGGGGAGATAGCCTCTTCAGCAGCTGGTGTTGGAAAAACTGGACAGCTACATGTAAGAGAATGAAACTGGACTACTGTCTAACCCATACACAAAAGTAACTCAAAATGGATCAAAGACCTGAATGTAAGTCATGAAACCATAAAACTCTTAGAAAAAAACATAGGCAAAAATCTCTTGGACATAAACATGAGTGACTTCTTCCTGAACATATCTCCCCGGGCAAAGGAAACAAAAGCAAAAATGAACAAGTGGAACTATATCAAGCTGAAAAGCTTCTGCATAGCAAAGGACACCATCAGTAGAACAAAAAGACATCCTACAATATGGGAGAATATATTCTTAAATGACATATCTGATAAGGGGTTGACATCCAAAATATATAAAGAACTCATGCCCCTCAACAAACAAAAAGCAAATAATCCAGTTAAGAAATGGGCAGAGGACATGAATAGTCACTTCTCCAAAGAAGAAATCCAGATGGCCAACAGGCACATGAAAAGATGCTCCACATCGCTAATCATCAGAGAAATGCAGATTAAAACCACAATGAGATATCACCTCATACCAGTGAGGATGGCCAACATCCAAAACACAAACAACAACAAATGTTGGCGTGGATGTGGAGAAAAGGGAACCCTCCTACACTGCTAGTGGGAATGCAAATTAGTTCTACCATTGTGGAAAGCAGTATGGAGGTTCCTCAAAAAACTCAAAATAGAAAAACCATTTGACCCAAGATTCCCACTCCTAGGAATTTACCCTAAGAATGCAGCAGCCCAATTTGAAAAAGACAGATGCAGCCCTATGTTTATTGCAGCACTATTTACAATAGCCAAGAAATGGCAGCAACCTAAGTGTCCATCAGTAGATGAGTGGATAAAGAAGAGGTGGTACATATACACAATGGAATATTATTCAGCCATAAGAAGAAAACAAATCCTACTATTTGCAACAACATAGATGGAGCTAGAGGGTATTATTCTCAGTGATACAAGCCAAGTCGAAAAAGACAAGTATCAAATGATTTCACTCATATGTGGAGTATAAGAACAAAGAAAAAAACTGAAGGAATAAAACAGCAGCACACTCACAGAACCCAAGAACGGACTAATAGTTACCAAAGGGAAAGGGACTGGGGAGGTTGGGTGGGAACGGAGGGATAAGGGGGGAAAAGGGGCTTTACGATTAGCAGATGCAATGTTGGTGGGGTACGGGGAGAGCTGTACAACTCAGAGAAGACAAGTTGTGATTCTATAGCTTCTCAGTATGCTTATGGACAGTGACTATAATGGGGTTGGTGGGGGGGGGACCTGATGAAGTGGGTAGTTTAATAACCATAATATTGCACATGTAATTGTAGATTAATGATACCAAAATAAAGTATAAGAAAAAAAAAGAACAGCTATACCAGCTCCTCCTAAACCTGTTCCATATTCACTGGATTATGTCTTACTTACATTTGCATGTCTATGGCCTTGCCAAACTGCTTTAAATTTTCACTTCTTGCACAGTAGTCTGTTAGTGAAATAGTCATAACCAAAGTCTGGATTCATTATATACAGGTCATCTTTTAGGATTTTACAATTATTAATATAGGATATTGCTTAGGGATCTTGAGGTTTTAATTTACTTTCTTGAAACTGTTTACATCATTACTCTATTTGCCAGATAATTTTATAAGACAGTTTCACTATTATGGATATAATTCTATAATCATGAGTCTATATTTTGTGTTCTCAGCAATAAAATTTGAAATTAATAAAACATCAGAGAAATTTTGGTCATTCTAAATACATTGCTATATATTTAAAATAATTTATATTTTATAAGTACTTATGGAATGATACTGATTATGAATATTGATGTTTCTAGATTATTTTGAATAATAGGAAAATTTATTATTATTCAGTAATAGGAAATCATACTGAGTTAAATAATAGGAAGGATATTATATTTAATGTAGTTATAGCAAGCTGATTCTATTTATTTGGTATTTATTATTTTAAAAACACAGAAATTGAAAAGAAATTCAAATTTTTACCAAAGCTATAGTGAAATGTCCTTGAACTAAGGGTAGTAAAACACAAATTCCCTGAAGTAAATTATGCAGGTAATTGATAGAGTGATAAAAATTGTAGAACAGCTGAAAAGAATGACTGCATATTCCCACCCATCCTGTCCTGGTCCCAGAGATAATAGCAGAGATAATCATTCCCAAAGCTAAACATACTATAATCTATTTCTGCTATTTTTCTTTTGTAAATGATGATTACATTTTGTTTTTTTTCAATCATGACATTGGATATGACCTTGATATAACAGTATAGTAGTGTACCCAAGGAATATAGGTAGGATTGAACTCAGAGGTTCCAAAAACTTGCTGCCTTACTTTTAAAACAGGTCTTCTGAAAAAGTCTCTGGTTTGCTCTGGTATTTAATTATAAAATTTAGTTATATAATTCCTAATGTTATATCCAAAACTTTGCCCACTGTCTTACTGATCGTTTATATTAGGTAAGTGTGCTATTACCATATTTCATTGCTATTAATTGAACATAAGGACTGAAAATAATTTCTGAAGTCATATAACGCCTCTCCAGGTTCCAGGCAATCACCACTAGGCAAGACAAAGGAGCATACCTAAATTTTAGCCACATTTTGTGCCAGCTATGTCCCTGTGAACTACATACTGATCCCTAGATGGGCACATCTTTGACCATTGTCTGGTTTTGCACTGTGCTCCTTCTATTAAAAAATGCCCTTCCAGAGACACTTCCGGGAAGATGGCACTGTGAGCAGGGCGGCAGAAATCTCCTCCCAACACTATATTTATCTATGAAAATACAGCAAATGCAACTATTCCTAAAAGAGAGACCACAATACAAAGGAAAGCGCACAGCGTGCAGCTGCACCCGAGAGGATTCAGCACCCCAAGAGGCGGGTAAGATATGGAGCCGTGACCCCGTGGGACCCGAGCACTCACCCACCACAGCGCACCGGTGGGAGGAGAGGATTCAGAGCTGGGAGGGAGTGGAAGTACACCCCGCGAGATAACCAGCCCCGGTGATCTGCGTGGGGAGTGCTGACACACATAGCACAGTGTAGCGGAGATTGGAGAGACAGAGGGTGCAGGATCTGAGCGGGGAATGCACCAGGGTGCTTGCAGCTGCTCGCGGGAAGGAAAAAAAAAAGAGAAAAGTGCGCACTTTCTTCAGCGGTCTTAAAGAGACAAGAACCCAAGTGGAGGAGCCGGATCGCCCCGGCACACTCAGCCCCACAGGCTGGGAGTCCTGGGGAGTTTCAGACCCCTTAGTTGGCGACTGGGAAATGGTGGCCGCACATTGACTTCCCAAAGAGATCAACGGCCTTCCATTCGTTTCCACCCCAGCAAGAGCTATAAAGGGCGCTGCGGAGCAACTCGGCCACGGCTGCGGAATAGTGGGGAAACAGTGCCACCTACAGCATCCCCACAGAATCTACTCCCGGTGGGTGTTTACTGTTTGTTTTTTTGTTTGTTTGTTTGTTTTGTTTTTTCTTTTCTTTTCTTTCTTTTTTAAATTTATTTTTCTTTCTTTCTTTTTTTTTCTCTTTTTAAAGTCTTAAAGAGCCCAGCTGACATACGTGGCAACTACCAGCGACCACTTCTATAGCCATGAAAAGACAGAAAAATATGGTCCAGACTAAGATCAACCAGAAAACCGCAGAGAGGGAGCCTGAAGGGATGGAAATGCACAGTCTTCCTGAAAAAGAACTCAGAATAAAAGTCATAACCATGCTGATGGACCTACAGAGAAATGTGCAAGAGCTAAGGGAGGAAGTGAGGGAAGTGAGGAAAGACAATGCAGAAATCAGACAAGTGATCGATGGGTTTAACAGCAGACTGGATGAGATGCGAGAGACTGTTAATGGAATAGAAATCAGAGAACAGGAATACAGAGAAGCTGAGGCAGAGAGAGAGAAAAGGATTTCTAGGAATGAAAGAATATTAAGAGAACTGTGTGACCAATCCAAACAGAACAATATTCGCATTATAGGAGTACCAGAGGAAGAGAGAGAGAAAGGGATAGAAAGTGTCTTTGAAGAAATAATTGCTAAAAACTTTCCCTCGCTGGGGAAGGAAATAGTCTCGCAGTCCATGGAAGCCCACAGATCTCCCAACACAAGGGACCCAAGGAAGACAACACCAAGACACATAATAATTAAGATGGCAAAGATCAAAGATAAAGACAGAGTATTAAAGGCAGCTAGAGAGAGAAAAGAGATCACCTACAAAGGAAAACCCATCAGACTATCATCAGACTTCTCAACAGAAACCTTACAGGCCAGAAGAGAATGACATGATATATTTAACGTTATGAAACAGAAGGGCCTCAAACCAAGAATATTGTGTCCAGCACGATTATCATTTAATATGATGGAGGGATTCAACAATTTCCAGACAAATGAAAGTTGAGAGAGTTTGCCTCTCATAAACCACCACTACAAGATATCTTAAACAGACTGCTCTAGAGGGAAGCACCCCTAAAGCGAAAAAGAGGTCACCAGAGAAAATAAAATCATAGCAAAGAAAGCAGACAATCCAAATACTAACTAAAGGCAAAGAATAAAACACCTAGTATATAAAGAATGGAGGAGGAAGAATAAGAAGGGAGAGAAATAAACATCAGACAGTGTTTACAACAACTTAAAAAGAAAGTTAAGCTACATTGTTAAATAGTAAAGAAGCAACCCTTGAACATTTGGGAACCATAAATCTAAAGCCAGCAATGACAATAAGTACATATCTAGCAATAATCACCCTAAATGTAAATGGACTGAAGGCACCAATCAAAGACACAGAGAAACAAAATAGATAAAAAAGCAAGACCCATCTATATGCTGGTTACAAGAGGCTCACCTCAAACCCAAAGATATACACAGACTAAAGGTGAAGGGATGGAAAAAGATATTTCATGCAAACAAAGAGAAAAAAGCAGGTGTTGCAGTACTTGTATCAGACAAAATAGACTTCAAAACGAAGAAAGTAGCAAAGATAAAGAAGGACATTACATAATGATAAAGGGGTCAGTCCAACAAGAAGATATAACCATTATAAATATATATGCACCCAACACAGGAGCGCCAGCATATGTGAGACAAATACTAACAGAATTAAAGGAGGAAATAGACAGCAATGCATTCATTTTAGGAGACTTCAACACACCACTCACTCCAAAGGACAGATCAACCAGACAGAAATAAGTAAAGACACAGAGGCACTGAACAACACACTAGAACAGATGGACCTAACAGACATCTACAGAACTCTGCACTCAAAAGCAACAGGATACACATTCTTCTCAAGTGCACATGGAACATTTTCCAGAATAGACCACATACTAGGCCACAAAAAGAACCTCAGTAAATTCAAAAATATTGAAATCCTACCAACCAACTTCTCAGATCATAAAGGTATAAAACTAGAAATAAATTTTAGAAAGAAATCAAAAAGGCTCACAAATACATGGAGACTTAACAACATTCTCCTAAATAATCAATGGGTTAACGACCAAATCAAAACAGAAATCAAAGAATATATGGAGACTAATGACAACAACAACACAAAGCCACATCTTCTGTGGGACGAAGCAAAGACAGTTCTAAGAGGAATGTATATTGCAATCCAGGCCTATTTAAAGAAGGAAGAAAAATCCCAAATGAATAGTCTAAAGACACAATTCCTGAAATTGGAAAAAGAAGAACAAATGAGGCCCAAAGTCACCAGAAGGAGGGACATAATAAAGATCAGAGAAGAAATAAATAAAATTGAGAAGAATAAAACAATAGAAAAAATCAATGAAACCAAGAGCTGGTTCTTTGAAAAAATAAACAAAATAGATAAACCCCTAGCCAGACTCATTAAGAGAAAACGAAAATCTACACACATAAACAGTATCAGAAATGAGAAAGGAGAAATCACGACGGACCCCACAGAAATAAAAGAATTATAAGAGAATATTATGAAAACCTATATGTTAACAAGCTGGAAAACCTAGAAGAAATGGACAACTTCTTAGAAAAATACAACCTTCCAAGACTGACCAAGCAAGAAACAGAAAAACTAAACAGACCTATCACCAGCAATGAAATTGAAGCGGTAATCAAAAACCTACGCAAGAACAAAACCCCCGGACCAGATGGATTCGCCTCTGTATTCTACCAGACATATAGAGAAGAAATAATACCCATTCTCCTTAAAGTTTTCCAAATAATAGACGAGGAGGGAATACTTCCAAACTCATTCTATGAAGCCAGCATCACTGTAATGCCAAAACAAGGGAAAGACCTCACCAAAAAAGAAAATTACAGACCAATATCCCTGATGAACGTAGATGCAAAAATACTCAACAAAATATTAGCAAACCGAATTCAAAAATAGATCAAGAGGATCATACACCATGATCAAGTGGGATTCATCCCAGGTATGCAAGGATGGTACAACATTCGAAAATTCATCAACATCATCCACCACATCAACAAAAAGAACAAAAACCACATGATCATCTCCATAGATGCTAAAAAGCATTTGACAAAATTCAGCATCCATTCCTGATTAAAACTCTCAACAAAATGGGTATAGATGGCAAGTACCTCAACATCATAAAGGCCATATATGACAAACCCACAGCTAACATCATACTTAACGGCGAGAGTTCATCTAAGATCGGGAACAAGACAGGGATGCCCACTCTGTCCACTGTTATTCAACATAGTAATGGAGGTCCTAGCCATGGCAATCAGACAAAACAAAGACATACAACGCATCCGTTTGGTAAAGAAGAAGTCAAACTGTCACTATTTGCAGATGACATGATACTGTACATAAAAAACCCTGAAGACTCCACTCCAAAACTGCTAGAACTAATATCTGAATTCAGCAAAGTTGCAGGATACAAAATTAACACGCAGAAATCTGTTGCTTTCTTATACACTAACGATGAACTAACAGAAAGAGAAATCAGAAAAACAATTCCACTCACAATTGCATCAAAAAGGATAAAATACCTAGGAATAAACCTAACGAAGGAAGTGAAAGACCTGTACTCTGAAAACTACAAGACACTTCTAAGAGAAATTAAGGAGGACACTAACAAATGGAAATTCATTCCATGCTCTTGGCTAGGAAGAATAAATATTGTCAAAATGGCGATACTACCTAAAGCAATCTACAGATTCAATGCAATCCCTATCAAACTACCAACAGCTTTCTTCAATGAATTGGAACAAATAATTCTAATATTCATATGGAACCACAAAAGAACCTGAATAGCCAAAGCAATCCTGAGAAGGAGGAATAAAACAGGGGAATTATGCTCCCTGACTTCAAGCTCTACTACAAAGCCACAGTAATCAAGACAATTTGGTAATGGCACAAAAACACACCCACAGGCCAGTAGAACCGAATAGAAAATCCAAACATTAACCCCAACATATACAGTCAATTAATATTTGATAAAGGAGCCTTGGATATGCAATGGGGAGATGACAGCCTCTTCAGCAGCTGGTGTTGGAAAAACTGGACAGCTACATGTAAGAGAATGAAACTGGACTACTGTCTAGCCCCATACACAAAGGTAAACTCAAGCTGGATCAAAGACCTGAATGTAAGTCATGAAACCATAAAACTCTTAGAAAAAAACATAGGCAAAAATCTCTTGGACATGAACATAAGCAACTTCTTCCTGAACATATCTCCCTGGGCAAGGGAAACAAAAGCAAAAATGAACAAGTGAGACTATATCAAGCTGAAAAGCTTCTGTACAGCAAAGGACACCATCAGTAGAACAAAAAGACATCGTACAGTATGGGAGAATATATTCATAAATGGCGTATCTGATAAAGGGTTGACATCCACAATATATAAACAACTCATGCACCTCAACAAACAAAAACCAAATAATCCAATTAAGAAATGGGCAGAGGACATGAATAGACACTTCTCTAAAGAAGAAATTCAGATGGCCAACAGGCACATGAAAAGATGCTCCACATCGCTAATTATCAGAGAAATGCAGATTAAAACCACAGTGAAATATTACCTCACACCAGTGAGGATGGCCAACATCCAAAACACAAACAACAACAAATGTTGGCGAGGATGTGGAGAAAAGGGAACCCTCCTACACTGCTGGTGGGACTGCAAATTAGTTCAACCATTGTGGAAAGCAGTATGGAGGTTCCTCAAAAAACTCAAAATAGAAATACCATGTGACCCAGGAATTCCACTCCTAGGAATTTACCCTAAGAATGCAGCAGCCCAGTTTGAAAAACATATGCACCCCTATGTTTATCGCAGCACTATTTACAATAGCCAAGAAATGGAAGCAACCTAAGTGTCCATCAGTAGATGAATGGATAAAGAAGATGTGGTACATATACACAATGGAATATTATTCAGCCATAAGAAGAAAACAAATCCTACCATTTGCAACAACATGGATGGAGCTAGAGGGTATTATGCTCAGTGAAATAAGCCAAGCCGAAAAAGACAAGTATCAAATGATTTCACTCATATGTGGAGTATAAGAACAAAGAAAAAAACTGAAGGAACAAAACAGCAGCAGACTCACAGAACCCAAGAACGGACTAATAGTTACCAAAGGGAAAGGGACTGGGAAGATGGGTGGGAAGGGAGGGATAAGAGGGAAAAAGGGGCATTACGATTAGCAGACGTAATGTTGGGGGGGCACGGGGAGGGCTGTACAACTCAGAGAAGACAAGTAGTGATTCTATAGCATCTCACTATGCTGATAGACAGTGACTGTAATGGGGTGAGTGGCGGGGACCTGATGAAGGGATAGTTTAACAACCATAGTATTGCACATGTAATTGTAGATTAATGATACCAAAATAGATTATATATAAAAAAAGAAACAAATTAATTATCCAAAAAGAAATGCACTTCAACTCTTCTTTCATAGAAAGTCATAAGCGTTTTTGTTGTTTATTAAAAATTGCCATAGGTATCATCCTTAAGTCAAGCTTTCTAAGCCCCTCTACCTCAAGCAATAAGAATGTTACCCAGTCCTTTCTCTGTGCTCTCAAGCAATTTGATGCATGTCTCTATTATTACACTTATCACATTATAATTGTTTATATAATACTGAACTGTTAATCACAAATTATGACTTACTATGCTTGTGTCTCAATGTTTACCATATAACCAGGGTTCAAACATTGTTTGCTGATGAAATAATCCTGTTTATAAAGTACTTATACAACCAAAATGAAAAGTTTGATGTAGAACACAATCAAGCTTTAACAAGGAAGTTTTATCATTCATTCATTCAGCATCTGCTCCGTGGTAAATATGTCTAACTCCCCTCTGCTTTTTATAGAGACAGCATGGGAGAATATAAGTGCCTAATACAAAGTAGCTGCTCATCTAATTATTTATGTATTTCTTATTTCTTTTTTCCTTTCCTTTTCCTTCTTTCTGTTAGGTCTCACATAAGGTCAAATAACATATTTGTTATTTTGTACTATTACACTTTCAATACCTATAAGGATTTTATGAAGTTTTTGCTTCTCTTCTTTCAATTATTTTGTCCTTTACATTTTTTTAACCAGATTCTGTATCACTTACATCATTTTATTCCTCTTTTATGCATGGAATAAATTTTAAAATAGTTTCAGTCTACACCAAATTCTTAAAGGTTTATATTTTTCATTCTTGTCTGATTATTTTTAATCTGGCTCTTCCTTTCAAATGCTATTGTTTTCACTATGGTTCCCCCAAGTTCTCCAGTCTAAAAGAGACAAGACTCTCATGAAGTAATTTACAGGAATAGGCAAGTTATGTAAGTGTGGTTTCTCTCAGGGGAGAAGCTATTATTAATAAAAAAATGTGAATAACTGATGTGAAATGTCAGTCTATGGCAAATGGTCTATACCTGGTGGAGGAGAGGTAGTAGGCATAATGGTTAAAAGAATACCTGTTAGAATCAGACAGACCTGAGTTTGAATCTCAGCTCCACCACTTACCTACCAGCTGTCTAATTTTGATGAGGTGATTAACCTCTGTGAGACATAATCTTCCTTCTCAAATGAGGAATTATGTTATAAAATAGGCATTAATTTATGCAAAGTCAAAGCACGGTGGTTGGTAAATAGTAAGTGTTCAATTGATAGATTTATTTATTCATGACCATTACAGTAATATAAAAAAATTCAAATCAATATACCTTCCAGGAGCATCTTTAGTTGCCATTAAATAAATTTCTGTTTTTATAATTATACAATACAGTGACTGTAATTTTGACTTTGTCTTTGGGTTTTCATTTGAAATCTATTAGATTTCTTTGTTTTTGGAATCATATTATATATCTCTCTCATAATTGATCTTCATATAGGCCTTTATTTATTTCTAAATTTCATAGTCATTTTGGAGAATGACGAATTACCCTCCCTTGTCTTTGAGGTCCTCCCTAAGAACTCCTTAAAGTGAATTTTGTATTTTCCCCTTCACTTATATTCTAAGTCAGAGATCCCAAAGATGCCTTACAGATTTACTAACAAACCACCTATTTATTTATTCTTATATGTTGTATGCATGTGTGTATGTATTTGTGTCTGTGCATACAAGTAGAAAAGCCTACACATACTTATTTCTTTACTATTCCTCAAGTTGTATTATGACCACCCACTTGCATCATTATCTATGGAATTGGTACCATGAGGTCATGTGGGCATTCTAGAATTCATCAACTTGGGTGTTGTGTGGCTGCATGATGAAGTTTTATCTATATATACATGTACATGGTGTGAGTGTGTGTGTGGTGGTGGGAGTGTTGTAGAAAGAAAGAATCAATAACCAAAAATTCTATCAGCATAAATTGGACAGTTTTATAGCAGCTTAATTTTCTTTTCTTCTGCCATTTTGTTGCACTGTGTAGAGAAGAAATTGGGAAAATTAACCAGGCCCTAAGATTTGGTAATTGGATTTCACATGTAAAGGTCCTCAAGCCTAACATCTTCTGGATATAATTGATGAAGACACTCCAAGTACAATGTAAGTCTCTGTGCTAAGTGTAATATAATGCAAATGCTTAACCAGGTGACTTTGTAAGGGCAATATCCATTTTTCAAAATTAAACAACTGACATTTTAAATGCCCAAAGGCTCTGGTACTGTACATATTATTGATTAAACTGACATTTTTTAAATTACTATAGTGTAGAGGAGCTCATTAAAATAGAAAACTAAACTTTTTTTGGCTTTTAATAGGTCAAATTGGCCTGAACACTAATAGTGCAAATGGTTAGCTAAAGCACCAGGTGGAAAATCTGTATCAATATTCAAAGGTCTTCAAGTAAGATTTCATTTCATAGAGCATAATCTTGGAACTGTTTTCAAAATACATAGATATACAAACAGCATGTAAAATACCTGCCTATTAATCTTGGACTAAGCTTTTTATCTATAGTGAATAGTCACCTTCTGGGCCTACACCTATACTTCGCTACTCTCTAGAGACAATAACAAGCCTCCAAGTGCAGTTTCACCCCCATAGAACATTTTGTCTGATAAATTTGTTGGAATATTCATTTCAGCTCTCTTGTTTTCCTTGGCTTCAATTATAACAGAACAGATTTTTAATAATCATTTCCAGTGATATGAGTGTCTAAGTATCCATAGTCTTCAATGATCCAATTTTAAACAGTGGAATTCATATTGAATGTAAGAAAAAAATATGTTTAAAAGATCTACCATTTCAAATTTTGTGTCATACTTGTAGTAACAATTCATCTTAACTGGGGTGAGTCATTACACTACTTTCCAAGGTATTTACATTATTGACTGTATTCAGGGGAAGAAAAATAGAACAGATGACAAAAATGCACCTGGGCAATGAGAAAAAAGTAAAATTGGATTAAGAGGAAACATAACCCACAAACAAATGGTCTGTGTAAGGTGGGTAAATCATATAGAATAGGAAACACTTATTTATTTATACCTAGACAGCATGTCAGCTCATATTTAGGGCTGAGCACCCCCTTTATAAAGGGGAGAAATATGAATGATATTGTTTTAAAAAGGGGGGCATTTTTTAATATTCTTGAATATACCACTCCCTTTTACAGGGGTATGGGTTTCATTTTCACTATAATATTGACCCCAAGTTAATTTTCAGTGCTATGTTCGAATTTATGAATAATGTACTTAAATAGCCATGTCAAGCAAAATTCCTCGGTTATTTTTAAAATGCCAAAGGTGAAAATTATGAGAAGCAGAGGCTATGGGGAACATGGTAAGACTCTTCTTCTGTAATATGTCTTTCCAAAAAAAAAAAAAGAAAGGGTGACTTGTTCATCGGTCAGCTCTGCTCACATTTGAGTGAACAAATGCAGGCAGTCTATCCCTGCTCTCGCTCTCTTCCTCCCACTCCCTCCCTCTCTTCCTTTCTCTCCCTCTCTCAGATCTGCCTTACTCCATGATATGTTTTTTGTTCCTATCATATTAATCTTTGCATGCTCTTTGCATATGGACACAATAAATCAATACAAGCTCAAAATAGATTAGTGTGTGCAAATCACCTAACAATTAGGGTGGGTTTTTGTTTTTCTTTGTTTTACTGGAAATGTTTTATGGCTATTAGTCAATATTTTGGTACCAATTCTGTTTTCTTCTCCCATGAAACAGGGTTATACAACATAACTTTACTGTAATAAGATAAAATGATTGTACCAAAAATCACAAATGGAAAAGCTGCCAAGTTACAGTTATTGGCAAGGACTCAGTGAATGGAAAAATGAGAAACAAGTATCAGCTGTATAAAGCACGGAGAAAAGTGAATGGTTTGAAACCTTGCAAAAAGTTTACTTTGAACTATCTCCTGAAATTCTGAAACAAACCCTCGTCTCTTAAAACAGTTGTATGCTCACTCCTGTAATTACACATATGGTAAAAATTTAACCTTCACCAACACAGTTGCTGTAGGCTACAGTAAGCTCTGTAATGCAGAAAAACATTACTCTGACAGAGTGTATCACAATGACCCTATTAAATCCCTTTAAGGATTCACTTTATGATCTCTGCTCATTAGTTCCTTAAATAGTGACAAAAGGAAGCACTTAGAAGGAAAGGCTTCTCAGTCAAACTTGCACTGAGCCAAGCACAAGCCCAGAAGTTATCAAAACAAAGCTTCACAAGTTTGGAATAAATTAACTTGCTTGGGCACAAACTGAATAATGTGCCTGTGTTTTCTCAGTGCCTAAACATAATCTGTTTGCCTCAGGCTTTTTCTAGACCTAAAATCTCATGCTGTCAAAGTTATCTGTAACCACACTCTTTTAAATGGAGAAGTGTCACTGCTTCAGGTGACATGGTTTCATTAAGGGAAATTGCCCGAGGAAGGATGCAGGTGTATCTGCCATTCAAAAGCCCAAAAGGTATGTTTCTCATTTAAAAATAAACTCATTTAAACAATGAGAACTAATTACCACATTAATTTATTGTCAACACAGCTAAGTACAGGCAGACAGGAATAATAGCATATGTGTATACTACTAACAAGCAGAATAAAAAAGAAACTACTGAATCACCTTCATGGCACTGAACAAATAAGCCATATTTTAGGTTTTGTTTTGTAATTTTGTTTATATTATTATACAAATACCTGAGCTCATACATTCCCATAATGCCTTATTGGCCTTTTTTTTTAACCCATCAGCTCATTTTGATTTCTCAGTGTGTTTAATGGACAGACTCTAGGGTATCCCCCCACCCCCATGGTTTTCATCTGCTGTTTGTGCCCTTACAAAATCCCCATCCCTTGACTGTGGATGGGACTTGTGATTTGAGTCTGACAGAATACACCAAAGATGATGGGATGTTATGTCTCTTCCATGATTATATAAGATTCTGTCTTGAAGCTGACTTTCATGAGTCTATTCTAATCCTTGCTACTTTCATAAGTAAGCAGTCCCATTAGGGAAGCCCTTATGACAAGGAACTGTGGATAGTGTTTAGGAAATGTGAGCAGCCCTTAGGAGTGAAGTCAGTAAAAAGAGCCTTAGAAGGGTGTCCAGTTACAGCCAACAAAAAAATTCAGGGCCATCAGTCCTATAACTACAAGAAAACGAATCTACCAATTGAATGAGCTTGAAGATAGATTTTCCCTAGTTGAGCCTCCAGAGAACAGAGGCCAGCCACCACTTCCATTGGAGCCTTGAGTGACCTAAGTAGAGGACTTACTCTGAGCCCAGACTCCTAACTCACAGAAACTGAGTTAAAAATGCATACTGTGTTGTTTTAAAATGCTAAATATGTGGTGATTTGTTATGGAGCAACAGAAAATTAATACAATATATATCAAGATAAGATAGTATCATTCATGACTAGTTGTTCTACCATTGTTCAAGCTAGATATTTTTCTCCAACCCTCCTCCCTCTGTCAATTAGTCATCAAACCCAATTCTGTGAAATGTCACTTGATTATTTTTATTCTTTCATCTCTACCTTCTACCATTGCCCTGAAACAGTCTTTCATCATTTCTACCAGAAAAATTGTGGGAGTCTGTTTCTAGGCCTTTTATTTTCCCTTCATGAACAGTTTTGCACATATTTTTCAAAGTTATGTTTGAGGAGAGCTTATCAAAAACACAAAATAGGAAAAGAGATATGCTTTGTCATTGGAATTTCTATTTTTCCCTTGTCCCTCCACCCCAACCCATCATATTCCCACTTACTCAGGCAACTTCCACAGCTGATCTATCCTTCCTTCTTCACTCCTCCTGATAATGAACCTTTTAGCTACCTCACACTCTTTCACATTCTATCATGCTAACTATCCCAAGGGTTAAAAGACGGTAATAGCTTGATTCTTTTGGTGCTTTTAATAAAGACACATACAGACACATTGCCATTACATGGTGCTTTCCAAACATATCTTACTAGTGGAATCATTATTATAAATAAAGGCAGAAAGAAATTTCAACATATAGAACAGATAAAAGCATGGTGTTGTGGAGGACATGTGGTGGGGTTTCTGGAAAAACCCAGTGCAATGTGGGCTCAACATCTATTGTAGCCCTTAACATACACAGTGTTAGTGCAACGGCATCTATGAGGCACCACAGGGTTCTGAGTAAGACAGTTTGAGAACCACTGCTTCCCACCAGAGGATCACACTCTGATAAGGACATATTTTAACAACTGTCAAGAGAAACAGGTGGACACTCTTGATGGAATCGGGTTATTTTGCCAAAATTTAATTCACAAGGTGCTAGTTTACACTCAAATTCTTCACATTCTCAAATCACATATAAAGCTCAGTCCTAATTACACCAGTGTTGATTATTGTCATGATAGCTGACCGTTTGGGTAAACTTGATCTGTGGAAACAAAATACTCATGGAATTTACATTTTTCTATTCTTTCCCACATCACAGTAAATGCATGTGAGGCTATCACTGACCTTTACTACACTAGATCGAAAAATGACTTGTTTTTTTCTCCCTATAGCCTATATCCTCCATGTGCAAGCAAACCTCATGTTTTAATCACTGATAGGATATTTTGCTTAACTTCTGTACTGTTATCTTTAATGAACTGAGGAAAATATATTTCTTAAAAAGAAACAGGCCATTTATATGCTAAAAATTTTAAAAGAGTATCCAGCTTATATCTTAGCAATCTTGGGAATCTTCGCTAACTTGTACCCAACATTTATATAATAAATATGCATATTATTTCATGAAAGTGATTCACATCTCCATGTGGAGTTTTAGCAAAAAAAGATTTTAAAAGCTTGCATAAAAATGATGTATCTAGCTACTACCACTGTAATAGATATTGTTAAATAATGACACTAGTCATATCAATGGCTAGAATTTATTGAATTCTTACTAAAATTCCATAGCTTAACTAAAAATTATACATTATGCAATTTTTCAAGAAAATATATAAGTTGTTATTAATATATGAACTCATCTAATAAATTAGGAAACTTGGACTAAAAGGGGTGAGGAAACTTCAAAGCAGAGACATCTAGTAAGTCTTAGAGATGGAGTCTGATCTCAGATCTCATTATTTCCAAAGCCTATTTTCTGTGTCACTGGTTTAATTCTGGGATGGAATGGAATAAAGTGCCAAAGAGTTAAGTGAACAATGATTTATAGTAATTCACATTTGCACTATGAGTTTTAATTTGAACCATGAGTCTCAATAATGTTATTAATGTTAGCAGGAGAAAAGAAGATAAATTATTATATAGTTCTCTCTTGCTGCTAAGATAAACCCCAACTTACTGCATAGCTCAAGGATATATAATGTTTAAAGCTGACATGTTCAGACACCTAAAATTTGGTACAATTTCCCACTTTTACTTCTGTAACGGATAGTTCATTCATTTAATAATTTATCAGGTATTTATTGCATTCCTACCATCTGGCACCTTACTAGGTACATGAGATGGAGGGATTTAAAAAGCTGTCACTGTAGTGACCCAGATTTACCAACAGACCGTGAAAGTATAATAAAATAATTATTTTACCAGAGACATTTACAAGGTAAAAGGGAAGCACAAGAAAGGCATCCTTAAACCAACCTGGTAAAATCTAGTCTCATTCTAGTGCTAACCTTAGATTTTAATGAGATTGTTCTTATCAAGCTTACTCTAAATTCTGTCTTAGAGTTATATAAGCTCTTATTCAAAGTATGGCTCCAAAATGTCAGGCCAGTCTAACATCAATAGCCCCTATAGAACCTGGAAAAATAAATATTGTGGCTTAAAAAGGCTGATAGGATGATGGGTAGAATGTATTTCTTCTTTAAAAATTTATTTCTTATAATTTTTAATATGCTTTTTATTTCTCTGAATCAATGCTTTGTTAAGCCTTTCATCATATATATATACACATACATACACACACACATCCTATTAAAAGGTGGTGCTTACCCAATTTATTCTTACCAAAATATATTATATACTAACCATATCAATATCCATGTGCTTTCTGATATTTTGAGCATAAAATGATAATTATTGAAATAGTAGGCAATTATGGTTCCTGGCCATAATTTCTGTGGCCCAGTTAAAAAATCCTGCACAGGGGAATTTTTAATTGAAAATGTAGTTCTCCAAAGATCTTTTATATGTTCATAGCTGGGATATGGAACCTATAATTTTTTTTACTAAAGATCCCAAGTAAGGATTATATTCCCAGGCTAATTTTTAAATCTATTATATTAACACAAATAGAGTAGATGAGTATTAACAGTAAAAGTCTGCATTCTGTCTGCTAGCTCCCATTATGATTCAGGAGAAAAAAAGATAAGGAAGAATATCCTTTTTAATTCCTTGTACATATGTCTATCTATAGGCAAATTTTTGAAAACATGACTTTTTTTTAGCATCTTAGTATTTCCCTTCTGTTTCTATATTCATATTTTCAGTAAATATACTTATTGCTCAACCTCAACTGGCTTTTCTTATCTCCCAAAGGACCTTAAGGAAAATAATGCCTATAACAATCACATGATGCTTATTTACACTATCTAAAACCTTTCCATATATACCAACTCTGTAGTCTTCACAGCAACCATATCAGGTAGGTATTATCCCAATCTTTTCAGATTAGAATCCAAGGCAACAAGGAGTTAAACAACTTGCCCACAGTGACACACAGTAAGGGCAGACAGAACTAGAATTCAGGTCTAGGTAGTCCAGCTCTAGACATCATGTTTTTAACCATCTTTTCATGTACTAATGGTGCTGGGAGCTCCAGCAGTGAAGGATAGGAGGTCAAGGGCAGCCAAGCACCCACATGAGTCATGCATGAGTTGGATTCTTATCCACCAGAAACGATGTAAAAGAGCCACTTTCATAAATACTTTAGAAATAAAAATTTCCCATTAAAAGAAATGATACTGTCTCCTTTAAATGTGTTTTCATGATTTTATCCTGTTACTCTTCATGCAGTTTTTGAATTTTTTTGTATGTGGATTGTGCCCATTGAACTGTCCAAATCCTGATGCAGAATATCAAGCATTCTATGAAAGGATAGAACAAGAAGACTTTTCAAATCTGCCATGATTGTCTTGATAGTGAAGAGAGTTATTTATAACAGGCAGGCTTAACTTATGGCAAACCCTATCAAATAGATGTAATTGAGTTCTCAAAAATAATTACTACATTAATTCTTACATTGCCTCAGTAAGTAATAAATATATGAAAACATGTTCAATTTCACTAAATGTCAAATCAATAAAACTTTTAATTGATTTATCTTCATATTGGCATGGTGTTTTAAATAATGATAAAATCCAATTTCAACAAAAGGATGGTAAATTATGTACCCACATGCACTTTTGATAAAAATCTATATCCATATCTATTTCATATAGATTTAAATCTATATCTTTTTATAAGATAATTTGTCAATAACTATTAACTTTTTAAAAGGTTACCAAGTAATTCCACTTTAAGAACGTGTTTTAGGAAAACACGTTCATAAAGGCATTGGTAAATAGGTAGATGGATAAATAGCAGGCCAACAATTAAATGACAGAAAGAAATGCATTTTAAATGTTTATAATAGTGATTTTTGGTAAATAGCATATATGCCTATCAATACATGGGCCGTTAATCAGATTGTAGTACTTACAACAAAGACACAGCCTCCAAATTATTGAATGAATATAGCAAATTGCAGAATAATATGCAGAATATAAAACCTTTCTGTTAAAAAAAGTGGAGAGTGAGAGGATATTACTTTAAAAAATATATACTTCTGAATCATTTGATTTTTTTGCAATTAAAAATATAAAAATAAAATTACTTTAATAATGTTTTTTAAAGTATTTATTTTGGTTTGATGCATGAACTACCTGACTCATTTTAATAAAAATAGCGGCATTATTGAAGCAATATTAGGATCCATTTTGTTTCCATTAATTTTTCTTTATGTTATGCATATTTTGATTTCCTAAAAACAACTTGATTTAAAACAAAAACCTAATAGGGAGAAACATTTTTTCTTATTTTTCTTCCCTAATTGTGGACCTAGCAATCTGTTTTTCTTTGTATAACATGGACCATTAACTTCCTTTAAATAATACTTTCTTTATCTTTAGTTAGGTCTTTTCAAAGCTCTTCTAAGCTACCAGAATCCTTTTCTGTCCTTCTGTCCTAAGTTGGCTATGAAAAAAACAATATTTTGCCACTAAATCATTTGTAACATATACACATAACAAGATTCTCTACTACTCATTTCATTCTTTATGTTTTTAGAGAAAGCCTTCTTTACATAGCTTGTAGTAAATGGAAGCACGAGAAAGACAGGTAATTGTGCTATATTTCCATCATGCCAAAATGGACTTATCTAAAGTTAAATATGAATAACATTTGCAAAAGGAAAAGCAAATTTAGTAAATGTGAAAGGGACTTTTACAGTCATTCCAAAACTGCAGCTAACTTCTCAAATTAAGTCTCCAATACAGCCTCTAGCTGACTTAAGTGTTTTGTTTACTCACCAATGAATGAATGAATGAATTCCTGAGCATCTCATAGGAATCAGGAAAACTTGGATAATAATGCAGTGATAATGCAAGCTTGTTTTTTGTGAGCTTACACCTGAATGGACAATAAGCCAAATTAATAAAGACACATAAAGTAGGATAGGAGGATTAAGTGTCCAGATACAGGCAGAGATGAAATATTATTGGATGTTCAGACTGGGAAATTACTATTTGCAAGTGGGTTTCAAAGATGGTAGATAGGTAGCAAGAAGCTAGATATCTTTAAAGCTAACCCCAAAATCTCTTTAACTAATTAAATGTCTAGCTTCATTTGCAAAGGAGAAGGAATTAAGATGAGCTAAGGAGGTTGAATTTTGTCTTGTCAGAAGCAACATAGAATTTTCATTATACAAGTGACATACATGATCTAAATTTTTAGTCCTCGGCATGATGACTTTGCTTCTATTATTCCCCTTAGCTGGAGTGTCCCTGGGATAACAATGATGATAATGATTATTTTTACTTTAACTCAAGGGAATCCAAAAAGTAGTCCACATAATCTCCATATACAATCTTCTGGAATTCAGAAGTGGAGTGTCATTCTTTCAAAATTTTGTGGAAAATGTATTAATTCTGTCTATTCAAGTAGTCTTTTATTCCTGGGCTGATTAGAACTCCACGTGAACTCACAGGCAACTAGAGTGGAAATTCAATTTAAAACCAGAGACCTTGATATAAGATAATGATCCCTCATTCTGCCCTCATTTCCTCTTCTTCCTGGTGTTCTGTCTAGACTTACTTTGTCACAGTACCCCAGCATCTCTGGTCAGCCTATCTTCTTGAAATGAGTTAGGCATTTTTTCACAGGTAGGGTACTGACTATAACCTCTGAAAATGGAATTTTATTTTACACAAAAAAAACTACTTTGGAAAAAAATATTACTACTGCTTAGAATATTTTTTCAAACTGCATTATGAAGAATTCTAGAGGTTTAAGAATTATTAAAAATTAGTACCTCCTTTTTCCAACTATAGTTCATTTCATGTCTAAAAGTTCAGGTCTTTGTATAAAAAAAATCAAAGCTGCTACGTTTTAAAATGGCTGTTTAACACATTTGCCCATATTTAATTGAAGTAGAAATACCATTAAGGAAAATCTGGGTACCATATCTAGTAAATGTTAAGTAGTCACATTTCATCATCACTATAACTCCTGATATACTTTTTGTTAATTGGAATTCCCATCAAATTAAGTGAACTCTAAAAGTTAATCAGTTCAAAAACCACAGGGCACTTATATTCTGCCATGATTATCCCTGACTTTAAAACATACAAAATTATTTTTTATAAAGAAGGATACAAGTTTTTCGCTATACCATACCATACTTTGGCTTTAATAGCTTAAGCTTAAAATTTATACATGAAATTTGGATACAAAATTGTCTAAATCAGTTAAGGCTCTATTGATTGACTCACTACTTAGAATTGGTAATTGGTGAAATCTCTACATAAAAATGGTCCTATTTATGAACTGCTTAGACTCAGAAAGACACCACATAAACTGAAGTATTTGCAGTGCCCAAAAGACACAATATATGTGACCAATGTGTGCACATTTATGAAGGTTAAACTTCTTAAAAATCTGGGATGTTAATGACATGAATTCTGGCTCTTCATGCTTTTTTCTGATTAAAATCTGCATAATGATACTTGCACCATGGCTTTTTAATTTTAATTATAAATGCATTTATAATAGGTCACATGTTTTATAATAAACCGCTAGTACAAATCTCTCATATATCTCTAAATTAGGATTCTGTTATTAAAAAAGTTATACTTTTTCAGTGAAACTAGATACTAATGTAGTGTATTAATGTTTAACATTAGTCACCCTATTCTTAATTCAATGGCATCTCCAAATCTCTGTGATTTCAAGTTCTCTGGAGTTGTGTTTTGTTAAGTTCTAGGTCTAAATGTTTAGAAACATATTGAAATTCTCTAGAATAAGTTCTTTGACCAACTCCGCAAGGCACCATACTTTTTTATTAATAGACTATTTTTTAAGAGCTCTTCTAGGTTCACATCAAAATTGAGTGGGAAATACAGAGAATTCCCATATAACCTCTGCCCACCTCACCCCTCACATACAGTCCCCTTCACTGTCAACACCCTGCACAGAGTGATACACTTGTTACAATCAGTAAAACTGCATAGACATATCATTACCACACAAATTCTAAACTTTGCATTGTTTCATTCTTGATATTGTACATGCTATGAGTTTTTACAAATGCTACCAGTGTTATGACATGTACCTACCATTATAGTATCATGCAGTTACTATAATATCTATATATAAGTATAGTTTCATGGCCCTAAAATTCTGTGCTCTTCCTATTCATCCTTCCCTCTCCTTTAGCACCTGACAACCACTGATGTTTTTTCTGTCTGGATAGTTTTGCCTTTTCCAGAATGCCATACAGTTGGAAACATACATTATGTAGTATTTCCAGATTGGCTTTTTTCATTCATTAGTGTGTATTTAAGGTTCCTCCATATCTGTTCATGGCTTGATAGCCCATTTCTTTTCAAGACTGAATAATATTCCATTTTCTGGTTGTACAGCAGCTTATTTGTCCAATCACCCACTGAAGGACATCTTGGTTGCTTCCACATTTGGGCAGTTATGCATGAAGCTACTTTAGACATCTGTATGCAGGGTTTTCTATGAACATAAGTTTTTAACTTATTTGGATAAATACCAGGGACCATAATTGCTAGATCATATGGCAATATTATGTTTAGCTTAGTAGAAAATTACCAAATTGTCTTTCAAAGACTTACTGTCATGACAGTGTCTTTTGAAGAGAAGTTTTTAATTTCAGTGAAGTTTTTTTTAATTAATTCTTTCTTTCATGACTCACACATTTTATGTTGTACCTGAAAAGTCATAACTATACCCAGGTCATCTAAATTTTTTCCTGTATTATTTTCTAAGAGTTTTATAGTTTCACATTTAACATTTAGATCTATGATCCATTTTGAGCTACTCTTTGTGAAAGACAGAAGATACTGTCTACACTCTTTTTTTTGCATTATTGATGTACAGTTGTTCCAGAACCATTAATTGAAGAGTTTATCTTTTCTCCATTGTATCGTCTCTCTGTGCTTTCATCAGCTCTCTCTTCTGTTCCATTGATCTATTTGCACATACGTTCACCAATACCACACTGTCTTGATTACTGCAGTCTTCTAGTGTTCCTAGGATCTGTAGCAATGTTCCCTCTTTCATTCCTGATATTAATAATTTGTAACTTGTATACTCTCTTTTTTAGTTAGAAGCTTATCAATATTATTGATCTTTTGAAAGAACCAGTTTTTGTTTTTCTCTACTGGTGTACTGTTTTCAATTTCAGTGATTTCTTCTCTTATTTTTATTATTTCTTTTCTCTGTTTAATTTCCTTTTCTTTCTCTAGTTTCTAAAGAAGGAAACAAATGATTAATTTAAAATTTTTGTTCTTTAACACAAACATTTAATGCTATGAATTTCTCTCTATGCACTGCTTTTGCTTCATCCTGCAAATTTTGATTAGCTGTATTATCATTTTCATTTATATCAAAGTGTTTTATAAATTTCTTTTGAGATTTACTTTGACCCATGTACTATTCAGAAATATGTTGGTTATTCTCTACCTATTTTGGGACTTCCCAGGTATCTTTCATTATTTATTTCTAGTTTAATTGCATCGTGGTTTGTGAGAATCATTGTATGATTTCCATTCTTTAAAAATTTTTAAGGTGTGTTTTATTATCTAGAATGTGGCCTGTCTCCGTGAATGTTCTATATGAGCTTGAAAACAATGTGCATCCTATTGCTGTTGAATGAAGCAGTTTGCTTTTGGATATCATTTATACCCAACTGAATGATGGTGCTCTTGATTTCAACTATGTCCTTACTGATTTTCTGCCTGCTGGATTTGTCCATTTCTGATTGAAGGATGTTGAACATTTTATATGATTCTGTTTTCTATCCTTTTTTAGTACAGCAGCTATACTTCCTTTCTTATCCCCCAGTGGTTGTCTTGGTCATTTTGCAATATGCATTTACAACTAATCCAAGTCCATTTTCAAATAACACTATGCTTCACAGGTAGTATTAGTTCCTTATAACAACAAAATACTCTAATTCCTTCCCTTGTATCATTTCTGTAATTAATTTCACTTATACATAACCTATAGTTATCATATATTTTGTTATTTTTTTTAAAAAGCTGTCATGTTAGATCAATTAAGAAGAAAAATATTACTTTTTATCTTCACTTTCCATCTCTCTGCTTATATTACCCATCTGTTCTTGCATGTTGTCTACTTTGACTATTAAAGCCCTTAACATATTGATCATATAATTTTTAAAATTCCTAGTCTGATATGTCCAACATTCTTGCCATATGTGACTCCGGTTCTGATGCTCAGTTTCTTCAGACTATGATTTTTTGCATTTCCATTTGACTTAGAATTTTTTCTGGGTAGTCAGACATGATGTGCTGAGTAAAAAGAACTGCAGTAAATGGGCCTTTTGTAAGGTGGTAGGAAGGCGTGGAGGGAAAGGAAGCCTTCCACAGTCCTGTGATTAGGTCTCAGTTTTTAAGTGAGCTTGTTGTGCCCTTGGACTGTGAACTTCACAAGTGCTTCTTTCTCCCACCCAATCCCTCTTAGGTAGGACAGAATAGGTGCAGGGGGATGGAGCTGGGTATTTGTCTTCCCCTAGGTCAGTTGGGCTCTAATAAAATCCCAAGAGGTTAGGTTCTAATAAAATAGTTTCTCTTGAGGGCAGACCTATTTCAAAATGACTACTTTTCCACTCCACCTAACTGAAGTGCAAAGAAATTCTTCTCCAGTCTTCACGGTGAGAAAACGGCAAGCTGCTGGAGATAAAACTCACTGAAGTGTGAGGGCCCCCTGGAGTTTTTAATTCTCAGACTTGTCTCCACTGAGCCTCAGCAATTCACCAATTACAGCCTAGGTCTTCCTACCTTGGCACTGGTTCCCACAGAGTTTTCTGCTCGTGGGTTTCTGCTCAAGTAAGTTGTGATTCTCTGTATCCAGTTTATCTTTCTCTGTAATTTTTGAGGCAGCAGTTTGCCTTGTGATCTCATTTCTCTCACAAATCTAAGACAAGCTGTTGATTTTTCAGCTTGTTCAGATTTCTTCTTGTGTTACGACAGAATGATGACTTTCAAGCTCTTCCATTCCACACTGGAAACCCAAACTCTATTTTCTTCAAACAATAAAAGTCATTTACACACTGAGGGCATAAATACTGCATATATCATTAATGTTTGTATTTATAACCCCATGCTAGGAAGCATCCATATATTTGTGGTTTAGAAGATATAATAGCTCTTCCTAACGTGTCTCAATGTCAGTTTACTGCTTTTTTCTGTTGTCTTGTCTGCCTTTATCAAGGTGGATTTCAAACAATGCTTCTGAAAACATGAAATTGTCTATGAATTGAAAAACAGAAGAGGTTTAGTGACCATGTGAAACAACAAAGGTATGGGAATAATAATCAATCAAAGAAAGACAAGTACCTACGTACATTATCAAGCATAAAGATGGTTTTAAAGTCAGTTTATTCTGATGATAATAGTTTTCATACTAGGGATGAAGGCATGGGACACAATATTAGAAAACAATTCATGTTACTAAAAATTAGCTTTCAAAGATAATCTCCTCAAAAAGCAAATAGCCTGGCAAAACTAGGAGGCTTGTCATTAAAGTTTAAGTCATACTTTTAGAGCTTTAAAACCAGGATGACTCTTTGTTTTCATGATACACATGCTATCCTTTTTTTTTCCTGAAAATAGACCAATTCCCTTCACACTAAAATCTGTTGAGGTGGGTAAGTGCCTTCTTTGAAGTTCTAGAGTGTTTCAGAGGACACATAGCCACTAGACTTACCACCCTTAGAGACTCACATGTTGATATTACACATCTACCATATTTTGACTTAAATACTCTACAAGAAGTACTTCTAATTTGCTTAATCTTTAGTTTCTCAAACTATCAGCCCTCACACTGGACCATCCATCATGACCTTATCTGCCTCTTACATGAGCCTTTGTCTCTAATGATCCCTCTGTCTAAAATATTTTCCCAATCACCCATCCCAAAATAAACACAACTAGTCAATTCCACTTACCCTTCAAATTTCACGAATAAAAGCCTTATTAATCACCTCTCCCTACTCTAGGTTAAATTCCTCAACCACTTGTTTTCATAGAAACATGCCCCCTTTTTCTTGGTTTGCAATTATAAATTCATACAGTGTGATAATTTGCTATGCAAATTTCAGAAGTGTGGTGGCTACTTTTGCTTACCACTGTATTCCTATGTCCTCAGCATTTGGCAAAGAATGAGTGATAAATCAATATTTGTTGAATGAACAAAACAAACATAAATGTGTCTCATACAATCATTTATATCACCAACCAGTTAAGCCAGTGGGGTCCTAACAGAATGATACATCTTGATAGGAATAAAGACAGGCACAGTAACATGGATGAATAGCACTCAGAGTCAGGCTTCACAATGTTTTCCAGGGTCAATGTTTTCCCATTGACCTTTAAATAAATGCATGTATTCCCTACAGTTAAGTTTCCCAAATTCCCCATCAGCCCTCATGAAATGCACATATTCCTGAGAGTCTTTCAAAGTTAACTTATATATTCTTATTCCACTTTACTCCTACTCTGGGAAATTAAAAAAAAAACACCACTGAAATAAACTTTAAAAAGAACTAGGCTTAAAATCTGACTGTAGTGAGCCCTGGTCCATTTTTGTCTTGCAGTGTCTGTTTTAAATTCCCAAGGGTGGTGACTAGGTCTGCTTGCGTTTCTCATAATGATCCTGTCTTCCCACTGTCATTCCTCCCAATTGTGAGATGCTGCCTGGTCTGTTTGGAGGCCTGAGAGATGAATGAATACCTCAGGGGGCTCTAACAGTGTTTATTGTTGGGGTGGAGAAAAGTGGGAGGAAGAAATGGTGTAGTAAAAACCATCTGTGCTGAGAATTTTAGAAGCCAGAAAGGGACTAGCAGGGAGTTCTGCATCCATCATCACATGGAGACCTAATTAAAACATACAAATTGGGAAAATGTGGTCTTGGCAGAATATGCCTCAATGAGAAAATGCTGCAATTTAAATCATACTTAACTCTTACTATTAAGAATAGAATAAATGGTAATAAGGTAGTAATCAAGACCTAATGAAATGTTCTCAACATATTGTTTTTAACTACCCTATTTCAAGAAACAAAATTCACATTTTCAAATCAACTAAAGGGAACCTTGAATGAAACAAAGATTGGCACAAGTTATGCTATATGATGTAGAGAATAACTACTCTCCTTAGCAAGTAACAAAGTAGCATAGAGTCTGAAGGCTTATGACAGGCAGTAACATCTAGATATATGAAAAGATATATTCTTTAATACGTTGAAAAGCACAGAAAGTAACTAAAACATGAATATTTGGAAAATAAAAATAACCATCTTTGTTAGACATGCATCATGGATAATACAGGGATCCACAGCAAAGCTCCTTTTTTCGCTATCTGATGAGCTCTGCATCATGAGGCACCTTACAGATGCCTCATTGTTTTGACCATTTTTGTCTGTCTGCTTTAGTACTTCTCTTTATCTATATACTTATATGGAGTTTCAAAACTGATCAGGTACTGACTTATTTGGTGCCTAGTTGAGAACTCCAGATTGCTTGTAACAGTATCACATTGTTAAATAAATAGCTTCTTGAGATATCTCAGCGTGTTTTGCTGACTTTTTTTTTTCTTTTTTGCTGACTTCTGAACTTCAGAAAGATGAATATTCTTCTGTAAGTTTAGTTCCTGTGTATTTGGGTAAAAAGTCTGCAGTATCTAAGGTCAGGTTCCAAGTTGTCCTCAACTAAATTTTCAGAATTTTACTCCAAATCAAAAGGAATATCACACTGAATGATTATGAATCACTCATATTTAAAGCATTTTTTTGTCATAAAATATGAGTAAACATTACATAGAAGAACAGAATTTCTCTTACCTGGAATAATACCCCATTTATCTAGATGTGGTATATAAATGAATTCTTCAGATAAACAGCCTTTGTCTTGAAGAACTAATCAAAATAATATATGCATATTTTTAATATATGTAACATATATTCACAAGCTCCTTACAAATTTACTCAACACAATATAAAGCATGGTTTGGGATTCTGGGTTATTAAATAAATATTAATTATTTCATTAAAGATTAATATGCCAGTGTCTCTTGAAATATGAAAGGCTATTTGTCCCTATTATTTAGTGGTTAATATATGGATGCACTTTCAAGTTCCAGAGACTATTTTATGCTTTTATTCCCATTGACCCTTTATGAATGATAAAAATTCTACTTTTTTTCCTAATTGAAATGTACATTCCAGAAAATTGAGGCCATTGGACATATGGACTTTGAATAAGAAGTGTCTTGCATCTAACTATTAGATGTCTAAATAGCTATAGATATCTTTGTAACTAAACAATGATTTTTTTTTCAAGAAGCTTCACTAAAAAGTGGAGCTTCATCAGCCAATGAAAAAATTTGTACATATACTTATTTCGGAGTTAATAGGAAAATCTCGTTGGGATGCTTGACACAGTCTCTTCTACTTCCTTCTAGTCAATATTCAGTAAACTTCTGTTAACCCTTAACATCCAGCTACAGTAACATAGGGATTGCTTCCATGAATCCTTCTACTTTAAACTAGATCAGTCCTTGATTATAATTTTCAATTTTATAGTTGATTAATATCCATCTCCCAAAAGCCCTGAGAGAGGAAATGTTTTACTCACTACCATGCACAGCACCCTGAACAGTGTCTAGAAAAGAGTGGGTGCCCAATAGACATGCATTGAATAAATGAATGGATGAATGAATAATACAGTAATGGTGGTTCTGGAGAGATGGCCTGGAGGAAATTTGGTAGGGGGAAATTGAAGCTCTGCAGACATATATGTCTGGGTTTTGATACCAGCCAGAGCATTTATTAGTAGTGTGTTTATTTAAATTACCCATATCTCTGTATTAATATTCTCTATTACTTTGAGCTGCAGTGATAATAGAATTATGTAATTTATGTGTAAGAATCCAGTATTTATTAAGTGCTTAAAGGAGATTCTTAGTTTAATAGCTAAAAATCTACGCTTTAGGGTCAAACTTGAGTTTGTATCATAGCCCTGTACTTAAGAGCCGAGTTATCTAGAAGTTATTAACTATCCTTGAGATTCAATTTCCTCATCTGTAAAATGGTGATAATACTATCTACTCATGAATTTTGAGGATTTATATGCTATATTTAAAATAAAGTGCTTAGCCCAGAGCCTGGCACATAGTTGGTACTCAATACCTCATCATGTTCCACACTACTATTTTCTTAATCACATAAATCCTACACTCACTGAACAGTAAAGTGAACAATGGTTTCAAAGAGAACTCATATGCATCCTAGAGGAATTACTGAAAAAGAGGTGAAATGACAATGATTTAAGTGTGGAGTCGCACTCAAAAGTGTGCGAGTTAGTACAGCAAGGTTAGTAAGGGTTGCTTTTAAGTCAAAATTTCAGGTTTCAAATCCAGGCTCCTTTGCTAACTGATTATGTATGTATTTAACTACTCTATGTCTTAATTTTCTTCTCCTGGAAATAAAAGCAATGTCAATACTAAAAGTCTTATAAGGACTAAGTGCGCCAATGAATCAAAAGCACTTAGTACAGTGCCTGGCCCAGTATTAAGAACTGACAAAAACTTAATATAGATAGAAAGGAATAAATCCATTAAAGATCACCTGGACATACAAAGACTCTGGGATTCTCTTCCTTGTTGGGAAACAAAGATGCTGAGAACATTGAAGACTGCCTTTTCATTGAACTATATATAGCAACACAGCAGCCAGTAAGCCCAGCATTTATTACAAAAAGATTTAAGAAATACTTTATTTCACATTCCACAGAAAGAGTCAGGTAAATATCTGGAGGGTAATGAAGTGAAGAAGAGTGAAACTGATGTGAGAGGTTAGAGACAGAAAATGATGAAAGGTTGTGAAATACAATAATTAAAAAGCTAACCTGGTAAATCATTAGTGATGAGTTTATATCCTTATGACAATTTGAAGTAGGAAATACATTGCTTGCTATTTTAAGGAATTTATCTTAAATTCAGCATTGCCACCCATTCAGATTTTCACAATGATCTTGAAGATACCGTGTAAATATAAACAACACGGATTGGTGTTTTACCATACCTTATATATAGAAACTACTATGATCTTACCAAAGACCGTATACAGAAACACGGTCTTACAAAACATTTTAGCGAGCCAATTCTAAGGTTCTATAAATTTTGTCTTTACTCCTTATACTGACCATGAGCTCATAATTTGAATCTGAAAGATCTGAGATTGAGCATCAGAAACAACATCTTACTTGACAAGTTACCTAAATTCTCTGAGCTTCATTTATACCATCTGTAATAGAATGCATAAAATAAACATTATTTACTTCATAGGACCGTGATAAGGATTAAATGACCTATACATTTAAAGCACATGTAAGAGAGCTTGGCACATGATAACAGCTGAATTAATACTACTTGTTATTATTAACTTTAAATTTTCATTCTTTCTTAAGTACAATGAAGGATTTTAAAAGATAGTGAAAATCTAAGTATTTCAAGTAAGCAGTAAAAATTTTTACTGCATGTGTTTTGCTTAAATATAACTAAGAAACATTACATAATTTAAAAAGAATTGTACTACAACCCCAATTCTCAATCATATACCTCAATAACTAGTTTTTCTGTATATTTACACATATTTGCAAGCAAATATAATAACTAAAAGTTCTAAATATAACTTTACCACATATTGACATTCTGTTGCTAGCTTGTGTGGCAAAGATTGCTAATTAATCACACCCAACCTCCTACCTCTTCATCACTGTCACACTAGACCTCTATTTCCTAGCCTTCCTTGCAGGTGGTTGTGTTCATGTGACTTTTCTAGCCAATGGTATGTGAGCAAAAGTGATAACTAGTTCTTGGAAACTTGGATCCTAAAATCTTCCATGCCTTTCCTCCTGACTGATCAGTATTTCTGTGTCCATTTTCTATTCTTTCCAACAGTGTTACTTACTTTGTTCTTCTGTATTATATGTGGAACTTTCCGTTAGAAGGTATGGATTTGGATAGGACAGTAGTGTTAGGCAAGAGGGTTTTTCTGGGGGGTGTTAGGAGGAGTCAGAAACAGCAATGCAGGGCAGTGAGAGCAGTAGCCAAGATGGTAAAAAGAGCTTGACTGCATTCAACCTGGTGCTGATTGGGTTCATTAACTCACAAAACTCCTGCACAGTTTTATTTTCAACTAAAATAGCCAGATCTACAACAGAAATATATTTTCAGCAATAGCCATTCCCATCTTCTACATCTCACTGTCTTCCACATGCTGTAGCACATTTCATGCCAATGGTGGCATTAATCCCAGTAGGTTCCCAGTCATCATTAAGGCTTGAGTTACCTGCCAAGCACTTCTCAGATTCAGGTGGGAGCCAGAGACTTTGTCCTGGATCTGCCAACTGCTCTGGAATATGAGTGTATCCACATTCCCTCACAGATAGCCTGACAGTCGCAATGTTGGTATGAGCCCTGGATGAACACTGCATACACTGAAGATGCAGAGCCTCTTCAGCTTGATGCCATACAATGCTGAATGGAACAAAATCCCTTGGACCAGCAATCAGGAATAGCTGTTTGTGTCTTTTGAGCAAGATATGGTCTTTCATGGTGTTAAGCCATGAGTTTTGGGTTATTTTCTATTACATCAGCTTAGTATTATCTAGCTAATATGATGTTTTTTTCAAGATGTTTATGGTTTGAATAAGTTAGAGTCACCAGAATAGAAATACCTTATTAATTCTAAAGCAAAATACTTTACTACAGTTGTTTAAATTTTCCATGGTTATTATGTATGCATTCTACTTAATGCTAGAGACTCAAATTCTGATCTAGAGTTCTATAATGTTATTCATGCAGAAGATATTTTTAGGTGAATAATATATACAAACAAAAGTGTGAATTTAAGGAATTCTAAGATTGTTTTTTAGTTCAATTTAACTAAAGTATGGGTCCATCTTCATTCTTTGTATTTTTGTAGCTTAAATTGCTTACAATCTAAATTTCAGTAGATAATTCTAGAATCCTCTATCCAGACTAAACAAAAAATTTAAGAGGATCGCCAGACTCCAACCCAAAAGTGAAAGAACATTTGGACTGGTGATGTATTTTTCCAATTACTGCTTTCAGTGTTCTCTGTCTGTGAACACATTGAAGCCATTTAGGATATATTATTCCAGTAAATGAGAAGACTGTTCACACACATTAAATTCCTGTTCCTGTGTAGATTGTAAAATGCAATACCTTTATCTATTTCATGCTGGAATTAAAAATCCATATCACAAATTCTTAGAAAATAAACCATTATTACTTCCTGGAAAATGTAAATGAGAATGAGCATATGCATTATCAGAAAAGTACTGAATTATATCCACTGTTTTTCTGGGTAATATAACTAAGAGTAATTTGTTTTGTAACATACACCTGTAATGTATGTCCCTTAATATTTTGGCTAATGCAAATTAGAAAAAGCAAAAGGCCTAGGACCCAATGGAAGAATGAGGAAATTATATAAGCTAAGAATCAGGAAAAAGTTGATGATGGAGCTGTCAGAGTGAATAAATAGGTTTATGTAAAACCAGAAGGCCATTGTTACAGTTTTCGCATTTCATATTTGTCTGTGTGACAAGATGTTATGCTATTTTTTAAATTTAAAATATCCACTATGATTATTAATACTTACCTTATACAGATATGCTACTTCTCTGAAAAAGATTCTTTCATAAGATTTGTTTGTCAGCAGTTAAAGAGTAAATTAGATGACAGAAAGAAAAGAACTGTAGTCAACTGTGCTTTAATTTATACAAAAGCTGCCTGCCTGTACTAGGCATGTCAGTGAGAAAGGAAATGGAAATAAATCCAGATGATTTGTCCAATAAATAATCAAATATTTGGGCAAAGTTGAATTTGAGATGTTCTATAGGTAGTTGGGAGTCTAACAACAAATCTAATAGTAATGAAAAAGTGTTTTACCTGTCTTCATGTTAGCATTGTGTAAGATGAATTGTATGTACTACTATAGCCCACATTATGAGTCTGGGGATTCTGGGGGTTAGGAATAACTCTTTTATCTCAAGTGGATGTACCATTACCCTATTGCTGGACATTTAATTTGCCTTCAAAGTATTTCCAGTATTAAAAAGCACAACAACTACAAAAAAACCCTCTCAATGCTTGTGGCATCTTCCATGTTAGATTATTTTTATAATCAATTCTCAAATTATTCTTCCTTGTGTAAAGAGAAAAACAACAGAAAAATGAAGATGGGGAATTTGAAGGAAATGGAGGTGGTTATATGTAATGGCACTAGGGAACCTAGATGGGAAAGAGCCCAAATTTTCAAATTGAGTAAGCTTTATAACAAGAGAAAGTCAGGATCTAAGGCCTGTCCTGACACGCTGACACAGCTCAGACTCAGTCTGGGTCTGGTGGCGTGCAATCTGAGAACTGCACTGAGAAAGGGACAGTATGGGATCAGATATCTGTAACAAATGTAGTTTCCATTAGAACAAATTTAAAATAGAAACACTTGATTTGGTTCTAAATATTATATTCTTTGAGGCCAGAAACTGTTCTGTATATCACCATGCAGAGCACTTAAAATAAAGCTTTAATCTGGTAGTTTTATATATAAATATATATAAATGTAAATTTTATGTAGAGATAGCCCTGAAAAAAAAAATATATAATACATACATATAATGATTATAATAGTCATTTTCAGAACTATCTATCAAACTACAGCTCTTAGATCTCTAAGTGTTTGCTATTAAATTATGTCAAAGGAATGAGGCTGATTCATGTTATTAAACTTAGGGCATAATTCTAGGCTAGCTATTATAAATTAACGATATCCATGTACTTAGTCAAAGACTACATCTGGACATTCCTGGTGGATTTAAAAATATACAGTTTATATAAATGAGGTATCATAATGTAAATATATCTTGTAGTATCAAATCTGTTAAAAAATTACACAATATTGAAAATAAAATGCTGTGAAAAATGACCAGGACGTTACCATGAGACAGCAAAGACCTTTTTTCCGATATATTAATATGTGAGCCCAAAGTAGGTGAAGGCTCTGTCAAGTTCACAAAGGCATCTGAGGAATTAAATTCTAAACAGAGGCTCTCAGAGGACCGTAGACTAATGGCTGTTCTAACCCTGTTGTCCAGTATCAAAGGAACCATTTATTTTAGAGGAGTGTGCCCATCAGCTGCTTAAAGAGGCCCATGGCACTTAACTGAGCTCAAACTAGGGGAGAATTAGAGGATTTACTTTCCATGAACACAACTTGATTAAAGTGACTCTCATCTGAAATGTGCAAAAAGATAGAGGGGCTTTTAAATAAGTGTTATTAAAGTCCAGGGACTGGATTAAGATCAATAGCTTAAATTAGATAGGATTGAGGTGGGTGGAGAGATCAAGGGAAAATTACAATAACACTAAGGAGATTTTGGAAAGCAATCTACAGAAACAATGAAAGACAAAAGCCTTAGGGAAATTCAGCTCTGTCTTTCTCTCATACACTCTCACACAAATGTACACGGAGTCATAACTTCTCTCTAAAAAAATCTCAATGAATTCATAGATGTGTGTAGAAAATTGATTGTAGACAGAATTTTTTCCAGTTGAAAATGAAAAGATCCACTCTTCCTGCCTCTTTCACCTACCCCACTTACACAGTGCTCAGTGTTTTTATACTACTTCTGGCTCCTCAGAACCCAAATGGACATTTCTTTCAGTTTCTGAACCATTTATTCATAGCTCCTGTTATATAAACCTACTACCCAGTAATCCTCAGACTTTACTATACTATAATCAATATATATTATGAATTAACTCAAAATGAGAGGATAATGACTGTATGAGTTCAAAGGGCTGTTATTGAATACCCAATTTTCACCAGAAATATACCAGAGGAATAAAAGATGAAGTGCAGTCCTTAGGAAACATAAAACATTTATAAAGAGAATATAAGGGAGTATATGACCAGTACTACAACAGAGATACAAAAGACAGAAAAAAAATGTGAAACAAAGCTAGGTACATTTCAACAAAGAACATTATGGAAAGCTTCATGGACGAGGTAAAAGTTAAGAAGATGCTTATATTATTTAAGCATAAAGAAAGAAATAATATGGGACTTGAAAATAGGTGGATTCTAGTAAAGGTTATAAATGACCTGAACAATATGCCTAGTGTTTTCTCAGTTTCTTTGTAAACAGAGAGCTTAGATACAGGAAGGCCCAGTTCAGGGCTGGATGCTTAGAGCCCTAGAACAAGAGGAAAAAGCCAGACTCTCTGGACCACCCTCTAATCATATTATATGTGTATGTCAAATATATGCTACATATACTTCTGGCTTTTATCTTTCTTTTTGACCAAACCCTGCTATCTTACCAGGTAATTTTACATTGCACTCATGAGCCTAACCTAACTTGAATACTCAAATCATACATGTTGATTTTTTTTCCTTCTCCCCTTTTTCATACCTGGACTGGGACATTTCTCTGAAATCTCCATCCCTCAACCCCATTATACCCTCATGCAATTCTCGCATCCACTAATTTCCACCACATATCCTTACTTTTCTCAGAAGCTCCATTTGTTCCTAAGCTAAAACCCTTCTAATTTTATTTCTTTTTCTATTTAGGCTACTTGCCTATCTCAGTGACATTCTTATCAGCATGTTTAACTCACTTGCTCTTTTGTCTTTTGTTCTAGCTTTGCTGACAATCTGCAAACAAATCCGTCCAAACACTTCCTTTCCCTACTCCCCATCATGAACTGCCTGGAGCTGCTGGAAGGAAAAATTAAAATATTCTGTTAATTGGTGTCATTACAAATTTATGATCCCCACCCTTTGCTGGGTCTTCCACAAGGTTCTGTATCCATTTAGTCATACCAGTTCCTTCCCCCAAACAGCTGTTCCAAGTCATCATCACTCTCTGTCATTCAGGCTCTGCCCCTTCCATCCTCAGCAGACAACCTATGCTCTGCTTTACAGAAAACAAAAGAGACCAGTGGCAACTCCTAAACTTTTATTCCTCCCACTTTTAAATCTGTGATTAATTATCTCCCTGCTGTCATAGAGGACCAGGAGTCTCTCAGCATTTCAAGGTTAATTTAACTCCTCTTTTCCTTGGAGAGCAACACCTCTACCCCCACCCATTTGTGTCCTCAAGCTCTTCTCTCAGCAACTTTTCTTCCACAACCAAAATATGCAATACTCCCTTAACCTTCCCTAAATTAACCTCCTTCCCTGAAGGAATTAAATGTCCTTTCTTTCCTGTGCTGCCTGCTTTGGTCATGTGTGACCAGCAGAAACTACTTCCTCCCCGTTCACTTCTCACCCTAATTCATGCTCTGTCCTGGTAACCTACTGCACTGATTTGGTAGTTGCTCTTACTAAACACATCAGCGTCCAATATCTTCTTTGCATTTTCAATCTTTCTCCTGTTTGACTTTGATATGGCATGGATAGTCCCTCTTTATTCAGACACCCCAACCACTACACCCCTACCCTATTCCTTCTCATTTTAGCCTGCCTTACTGACACTGTCTTTTTCTTCTCTATTTATGTTTTTTCCTTATTGATCATTCCTTCTCATTTTATACTTCCTGGGACATCTCTGATTTAAAAATACTTTGCAAAGTTCAAATTTTTTTATGTAACAGAGTCCACTCCTCCAAGATTTGGGCACACTGTTTTTACTGCTTGTTAAATATCAAGAATTAGTCATATGACTCTCCACGTGCCCCAACCTGAAATGTCATTTACTGTCCCTTATCTCTTTCTTCAGCCCAACAAAATAATTTGCTAATTGCATGAACTCAAAGTCATTTTCAAATTTTTTTCATCCTTCTACATCTCATCAGTAACAAATCTTCATGAGTCTGTATCATCAGGACATATAATATCTTGTCTGAACTAATGCAGTATCTAAATGAGGTTTTTTTTCTCTATTCCAAACCAGCTGCATATTGTCACTGAAGTTATGTTCCTAAAAAATACAAATTATATTGTGTCATTCTCCTATGAAAGTACTAATACCAAACCAATTTCTGCACAATTAAGTCCAAACTTAATTTGACATAGCTTCATCTTCCCAAGCACCTCATCTTTTTCCATAGTACCTCTCATACTTTGTCAGATTCACTCTGTACTTCAGCCACAATGCTAATATTGTGCTATAATGCTATACACAGACATTTAAAACTGTTCCTGGAATTTAAGCCTAGGCATAAGTTGTTTGTTTTGTTATTCTTCCCCTTTTCCAAGGCTCATATCAAAGTTCTTTTCTGTAAAGCCTTCATAAATCACTTTACACTGCATTATATTAGAATGATTAGTTTATTGGACTATGCCACCAATCCATGAATTCTTTGGGGGAAGTTCATATTTGTATATCTCTATCATGTCCCTTTTCCCCAATTCACCCACTCAGAACTCCCTGGTACCATAGCATGTAAAGGCTTCCTGTCACTCAAGTTCTAAATATATATAGTCACATAATTGTAATTCAAAAAAAGTCAGAGGAACATTATTTGACCTGATTGAATATATCTGAATGTATTCTACAGAAACCTAAATCTTCAATGATAAATTCATTTTTTAAATCATTCTAAGTATAATGGTATCAATGTTATAAGAAAGATTGGAATTGCTGGGATCATTTCAATGTAATGTGGTGTGCCTTATCTTGTACACCTTTTCATGCAAAACATATTAATAAAAGTAGGTTTTTACAACACAATCTGTCTTCATTTTATGTGGAATGAAGTTTTGACTGTCCAGAGGGACCCACTGAAGTGTCATCTCTCAGGATGAGGGCTGGCCTTTTGCTATGTACTTACATCTGAGTCCTGAGGAGGTAAAACTACTGCCTATTAAGATAGGTAGATATATTTTTTTCACCAATTACTGTGAGAGGTTATTAAAAAGGTCAGAGTTTGTTCATTATGTGTAGAACTTTTTAATACTACACAATTAACATATTAAAAAGAACACTGTACTCTAAATAGATGATAGATATAAATATAAAAGAAAAATGGGAAAATCTTCATGAGGGGAAATAATGAAGGCCAAATAGTCCAAACATGTTAAATTTTACATTCTGTGTGTTGTAAAATTAGTTTCTATAAGTGGAATGTTACCAATAAATGAGATATTTCTTGTCTTCAATGCATTTATAACCTATTTAGAGAAATAAGGCATAAACGGGTGAAAAATTAAGTAACAACTAAACTTAAAAATAATCCAAAAGAACCACAAAAGAAATATTTCAAGTCAGTTCATTATTAATGATGAAATAAATGCATATAAGCAATAACTGTTAGAAGAATTCATGGAAGGAAAAAGATCCCTTCCTTTGGGATACTGAGAGAAGGTTTTTTAGAAATATAAAGGCATTTTTAAATACAAAGGTATTTTGGTTTCATCTCAGTGGAGACTCTGAGCTGTATCTAGGACCAAATCTGTATTATTACTATGAGCTTAGTTTCCACTGTTTTCTTACTAATTTCAAAATTGTATTGCTCTTTGGGTAACCACTCCCACCACGAACTTAAAGTAAAACAGATAAAAAGTTTAGTCAGTGATATTTTTATGTGTGACTGAAGACAGTCTTGGAGAGTCAGAGGCCTTTCTGGCAATGCCATTACTAAAGAAAAAATTACACATCGGGCATATCAGAGTTAAAACACAGAATTACAAACAATTCTGAAATAGAGAATGCTAAGAACTGGCAATCTTTATTCACTGCCCTTTGAAGGACACTAGATGTCCACCCTCTGGAGAGTCCTGTGGTATGAGACAACCTTTGCTGCTGGCTGCTATCTTCTCTTCTAGCCTAGAATAATTCTGTCATCACTGTGGGGCCCAATAGGACTTTGTTATCTGCCAGCTTTGAGATAGTAGCTTAACTATTCTCTTTCCAGAGGCAAAGGCAAGACTGATATGGCTTTGGGCTGAAACCAACACAGCCAGGGAGCTCTGACATCATCCACTGGCTGCTTATTACATGATTAAGCTTTAGTTCCTAACTGTAGGTGGGCATTAGAATCAACTACGGAACTTTTAAAAAATACTGATGTCTCAGCCCCACTTCAGACAATTAAATCAATCTCTGATGGTGGGCTTGTACATCACTCTTTTTAAAAGCTCTTCAGTTGATTCTAGCATGCACCTGGGATTATTAGACATTTCAATAGACCGGTGTTTCTCAAACTTTAGTGTATATATGAATGATGTGGAGATCTTGTTAAAATATAATTTGTGACTTAGTAAGTCTGGAGTAAGACTTGAAAGTCTCCATTTCTAGTATGCTCCCTCATGATGCTAATGCTGCTGGTCTGAGATCCCCGTTTTGGAATGCAAATATTTTTAAACATTTGTTTAAAAAATCAGCAAAATTATGGCAGAGTTATTTAAAAATCCTAAATCTTAGACTTCCCCCTTAAGAAACTCTGATTCTCTCCATGAATTATCTTCTATAAATGTGGAATAAAAAAAAAATCAGATGATACTGACATTACTGTGCAATTTTGGTTTATATATTACAAACTCTTGTTCTAAGGTATCCAAAGGAAACACTACCTAACTTGGAAACTGTCCCTTGGTGGTGGTATTCTCTCCCAGTGGAAGCAATGTTCTTTGCTATGGACTGTGAATGACTGATAGCAAGCTCAACTAGTGTAAAGACCGAGTTGTGAATTTTGTGAGGGCTGGCTTCTCCCAGAGTTTTTCAAATACCATTCCTTATCATCAAATCAGGCTTGTTGGTTCAGTGGATTAAATGGAAAGTGCTATCCCCTTCCCTCATAGGAGACCTCCACAGATAATCTCCTAGAGAGAGCCAATATTAACTTGCTTCCACCTCCTCTATGTATAGAGAAATTATCATAAGTAAATTGGGATTAGCCAAAAAAACAAGAACACTTAAAAATGGTCTTTTAGGCTGATGAATAAGTTTATACCCCCCTTAGAAAAGTTATAAAATAAGATAGAAGAGTTAGCTTAAAAAAAACTTCATATGGAATGAGGAAGGAAAAGGTCAAGAGCCTAAAGTGAGAACAATCATGAAACCCATGTTAAAACAGAAGAGATGACAGTGGCAACAGAATATAAATAGAATGCTTTGTATTTTGGGTTTGTATTGTATGCACACATGTCAATATATATAGAAACAAATACACACACACACATACAAGAAGATAAATTAAGACTAACTTCATTCTTTTAAGTATTGACCTCAGTGTCAGAGATTAGATTTAATTCTAGCTCTGCGGCCCTGGGCCTCAGCTTCTCAGCTGTACAAAGGAGGAGTTGGACTGCTTAATAGTATCAGTAACTGCTTCTGGAATACTTATTATGTCAACTACTGGGTTAAATCCTTGACAAATCACTAGTCCTCTTTTCAGCCCATGAGACAAAGTATGTTACACCTGTTTTTACAGATGAGAAAAGGGAAGGCCCAGAGAAATGATGTTTATTGTCCAAGGATAAAAATGATAGATTTAGTTTCTTTACTAGGAAAGCTTTCCATACATCATTCATTCAGCAACCTTCATTAAGTCTGTATTCACACACTTTAAATTAGGATGGCAAGACAAGCCTGTGGGCTCAAGAGCTGGCACACTTAATACAGACCTCTCATTCCCCTTGGGGTAAACTAAGACTGATCTTTATCCTTTTTGATCACTTCATCACAGGGAGATCCCACCTAAATAGGAAAGGAAATATAAGAGAGACAGGAACCAATTAATCTGGAAAAATATTTTTTTCTTCTGATCAATATCAGCAAATATAGCTGATGTGGGTTGGGAAGATTATAGACCGGAAGTGTTTGGAAGGGAAAAGCTCACAAACATAAAGCCTGTTGTGGGGCCTTCCTCTAACCCAAATTTCTACAAAAGCAATCAACTTCTTTTCAGTTTGTGGAATATCCAGATCCAGAAAGATAATATTTTAAGAGACAGAAAACTTCCAGCCCAGGGCACTAAAACTACAAGACAGACTAGCTCAATGGTAAGGGTTCAGTTGGGATCTCAGATGAACAGAAAGGGTCCTAAAAGACAGCACACTTAAAATACTTGGGTGGTAGTAGCTATCATCATTTTAAGATAAAGATAAATAAACAGAAAGAAGAGAAGAAAATTGAGGGAGGCACAAGAGAAAAAAATAAGCCTACACCTGAAAATACATGTAGAAGCAGAAGACCATTTTAGACAGAAGGTGTTTTATTTGTTCAAGGAAATAAAAGATAGCACAGACTTAACAAACACAAAAACAAATAAAAAACATAATACACATATTTATATATTTGTGTCATCTATAAAAGATAAGGAAAAATGCATAGAGATGACAAGGGGTTGTTAGAATTAAGAAAATAACACATTTTCATAACTAAAAATTATTAGAAATAATAAAGTATATAATCAACCTTGAAAAACAATCAGCAGTTGAATAGATGGAGTAAACAATGCAAAACACAAAGGAAAAATTCACAAAGATTAACAACAGGATAGAAAATATTCAACATAATTAAAAGGCGATGGATATAAAATATATTATTATAATTTTTATTCCTAAGTGAAGGAGAGTTATCCATATATAACAGGAAAAAATCCAGAAAAATGATGTTATTTCAAGCCAAAAGAAATCTCAGTCTATGGTGTAAAGTATAAAAAAAAAATGTGCCTGTTACAATGTGGATGTAAGTGGATGTAATAAGCCTTGTCTTGCAAAGATAAAGAAAGGACCCATAAAGAAGAAAAGACAAAGAAAGATGAAACACCTCTGTAAAAAAAAAAATACGAAGTGATAAACTCACCTATTAAAAAGAAAAAGTCTCTTAGGTTCAAGCAAATAAAAAGAAGCACATTTTAAAATAAAATTGAAATTAGAAAAAAAGCCTGAAAATAATACTAGACCAAAATATTAAAAAATGGTGTGTGTGTCTGTGTATGTGCCTATGTATGTGTATATGTGTAAGTGGTATTTCATCAAGGCAAAATCCAAGATTGTAAGAGCTTAAAGAAAAAGTTGGATTGTTGTTTGTTTCTTTGTTGTTTTATTTCTTGTTTTGTAAAGGTAGAATCCAATTTAGTAGTGTCATAAACTTTTTATGTCAAATAATATAACATGTGCCAAAATATTTATATATAGAAATGCACAACTTTACTTGGTTCTAGTTTCCTGTGCTGCATGTGGTGTTGGGTTTTTCTAAGATAAATATGACTTTGTCAGACTATGAGCAATCATTTTGATCCCTCAGTAGGTGGTGCTTCTTATCAGACAAAATAATTTGTGAGAAGAGTTTCCCTGTTCTTTTATTTTACTGCCGTGTTTGTTAGTTTGAATATTTTATTATTTTGTCCTTATTACTTATGAAAATGAGTAGAAAATGAGAAAATGAAAGTGTTAATATTGGTATTAATATAATCAAGAGCAAGATGGCTTGCTGAAGTGGGACTACAGGGGAAATAATAAATTACAAAAAGTAGAAAGAGCACAGTTCACATTTTCTGACCACAATGGGATAAACCTGATTTTAATAATAAAACTGCAGCAGAGAACTCCTGGCATTTAGCTTGTCAACTGTGTATACAAATGTGAAGGAAATGAGTAACATTAAGGAGTAGTCATGAAATGCTGGAATAGACTATTGGATAATCTCTGTGAAAGGCAAGACATAGTATTAATTATCTGGAACAATCTTTTAGTTTGTGGATTGAGATTTTAAATGACCTCCACAAAAGGAATATTGATAGGTCCATAGTAGATAAGCAGGTAGGTTGCTAAAAACAAGGGATATTTGGTTATTGCTCTTCTGGATTTTTTATACAATAAACATATATTATCTGCATAATTAACATCATAATTAAAAACATTAAAATTTATTCTGGAATGTGCTTCTTAAAGAACAATGGGCTACATCAGAGGTGACCTGATGCTCTTTAATGAGACTGGAATGAGAAGTTCTCCTGCTGAATGACCCTCAGCAAGTTCTAACCTCCTCTATGCCTCAGCCTTGAGCTATGCTAATCCCTCATGATGACAGCAGATAACACGTGAACGTGACTCAACCATGGAAAATCTCCCCATGATGCAAAGCTTTTTATGATTATTTTTTGCTAGTGCCTAACCAAGGAGAACATCAGTGGTGGGATAAACATAAGGGCTATGTGTGTCTGGGTAGCTGCCTTGATTTTCTTTCCGCAACTACTCTTGCACCTCTCGACAAATTTCTTACATTCAAATTCTAGGCTAAGGGTCTGCTTCTGAAAAAAACTCATTACAATGCAGAAGTTTCAGAGTTTTTTGATGCACAGGTTTTTTACAGTGCCCAGTGATTATTACATTGTTACCATTATTGCTGCTGTTGCCCTTGAGATCACTGGTTCCACTCCTGCACAGTTAAAAATTAGCTGTCAATTTTCTGACGTCATAAAATGAAACAGTCTACCCATTCTACTTTCTGGGAGTTCCTGGCCTGGTGCAGTTGTTCTTTTGAAGAGACCAGTTCCAGAGCCCAGCATGAGCTTTCAAATGAAGGCCTGATGGACCTATAGGCATATTGTTCAAGGGATGTGTAACCCTATAGTGATTACACATTTGCCTTCAGATAAAGAATATGAAGACACTATTAACACTACACTTTAAATAATATTAGTTTGCTGAAAACAGGATGATATTTTATTATTCACATAGCATCCCCACAGGTTGGACTCCAGCCTTAGGAAGCTAAGCACACTTTGCATTGCTCACCCACTGCATAAACCAGTGTCTAGGAAAAAAGGGTTTAAGAAACCAATTTATTATTCCCAGCATTATTTCCATCCCTTTATACTCCAGTTTATCTGGGAGAAAGAGGTTATATGTAAAGAGACACAAGCTTTCTTTGGCTCTGAGGAGATAACACTGCACCGGTTCTCTACTTTCACCTGAAGGAAGGTTATATCCCTTACTGGAAAATCCCACATCAAAAAATGTTGTAGAAAATTGATAGTGGCATTAAGTACACTTACAGACATTTGATGAGTGTATCTTCATCAGCCCCTAGTCATCCTGCTGTAATTTTCAGGTTAGAGTAAGTGCTAGTGTGCATGTCCATCTGCTCTAGCCTTTCTCATCTAACCCACTACGACAGGTCACTTTGTGAGCCTGCTCCTCTTCCCTTCCTTTAAAATTGAGAGTGCCACTGGCAGTGCAGTAGCCAGCCCACCTTCTCCTCCATCACTGCTGTGTTAGCTATCATTATTCAGGTTAACCTCTGCTCTTCCCAGAAGAGTCAGATCTGCACATTATACAGCCTTCAGCCAGAAGGCTTTCTGCTGCAGTGTGGTGAATGCTCCAGGATTTCACCAACTGCACACTGAAGATATCTATTCATGTCCCTTATTCACTGGTCAAGAAAGAACAGACAGAACAACCTTTATGGAGTGGCAATAATGTCTTAAGCACTGTTACTAAGTAAATGTTAAGTAAAGGGAATTAACACACATTATCTGACTTTATTTTCACAGCAAGTTTAAGAAGTATTGCCATCTCAGTTTTTCAGGAAAGAACTGAAGCACAGTGTTATGCATGTTGCTTTCCCAAGGTCACATAGCTGCTAAGTTGTGCCATTAGAATTCAAACTAAGTCTGAAGCCTATGAACTATTTTTTCTAAATCTAGACTTTTTTTTCTTCGGGCATACAATTTACAAACCACAAAACAAATAAATCTTAAATATCTTCACTGAATTTTGACAACTGCAGACACATGTGTAACCCAAACTACTGTCAAGATTTATAAATTTACAACTTCTCCCAAAAGTTTCTTCTTGCCCAGTAAATCCCACTTGCCACCCCCACCAACATCTGCTTCTCTGATATTCTTGCAGCAGTTTCATTTTGCCTGTTGTAGAATTTCATGTAAGTTGATACAAGTTGAATAGTACAGTATGTGCTCTTTTGTGTGTAAGGCTTTCACTTAGCAAAACTGTTTTCATGTTTTCTACCCTGTTTCATGTATCTGAGTAATATTCCATTTTCTAGATATACTAGTTTGTCCATTCTCTTACTGATGGACATCTGGGCTGATTCCAGTTTTTGATCTCTCTAATTTTTTTCCCTTCCTCCCAAACATCTTTACTGAAACTTGCCAAGCATTATACTCATTCTAGGTCTTTACTTTTTTCAATACCCTTTGCCAGAACATAAATGAGGCATAAGATCTAATGGAGGAGACAGGGGAAAAAAGGAGAGGGAAGCTGGGTTGGGGGTGGCATCTAACTACTTACTACACAGTTCTGAAGCTCAAAGTAAACTCTAGCACATAGTAATTTCTTTAGTCACATATTAAAATTTACACTAATATTTTTGAAAGGGTACTTATTTATTCACTATGCCATATACCTTTAATTATCACAAATAATGTCAATTAAAAAATATTTTTATATTTCATAATGATATACCAATTAGAAACCTTTTTCTCTTTTTAAGTATACTTAGTAAATATTTAAAGTCATAAATATGCCCACTATTATCATATAGATTTACATATGACTTATAGATATTGTATTATAAATTACTTTAAAAATACATGACAGTTAAGACACTTCCATATTCCTTTCTAACAGCACATATTTTCTAATAAAAAACACTCCTACATTTAAATATCTTGAAAAAATCTTTAAAAAGAATAATAATTTTAACACATTGCTTGAAAATCTATTATCTGTAACAACATTCTTTTAATTATCACATCTGCTTTCTTAACACAAGTGAAAAAAATCCGATTACTTAAAAAAGGAAAAGCTAGTGAGATTCAAGATGGTGGCAGGAGAGGTGAGACAGAGAATTCCTCCCAAAACCACAGATAGTGTGAAAATATAGTTAATACAACTAACCCTAAAACAGCAACAGGAAAGAAGGTTGTACCAGACTGCACACAGACCTCATGAACAGAGTAGACCTCATGAAACAGGGTAACGTACCAAAGCCATGATACAGCGAGACCTGGGCCCTCCATCCACCCCAACTCACCAGCAGGAGGAAGAGAAACAGAGTGGGGAGTGGGTGGAAGCCTGGGACTGCTGAACACCTAGCCCTGGAGATTGGCTTTGCAAGCAGAAACCTACATTGTGTGGTGCTCTGGATGATGGGGAGCTGGGACAGGTTCAGTGCTTTACAGACAGATTCCGGCCATCTGTGGAGGATGGAATCCATGCTCGACCACTCTGGGACAAGGGAAAGGCAGGCGGTCTGAGAGGCTTCCTAGCAGCAACAGGACTGCTAAAGGGCAGAGTTTGCATGGAGCCCGCTGTGTGGGACAATGGATAGGGGGACAAGGTTGTCTGGGTGCATTCTACACAGCAGATGGGAACTTTGGGAAGCTTCAGGGGCTCATTCCCCCTGGCTGGATACTCAGCTCTGAGGGCCCCCACTGTGATACACAACCTGCTGAGCCTTCCTCCTGGCCTGACAGCACTGGCTCACAAACCGGCAGTTACTGCTCATCAGATGAGACAGAGAGAGGCCTCATCTACAACAGCTAGAGAGGCCAAGCACAGAGGCTTACACCTGTGTGCTTGGCCCACTGCCTCTGATACTGGAAATTGGCAGGACACACGGGAGTCAGGAAACAGATCTTTTATCCCCCAAGACACCAGCTCTGTCCCTACAACCCCCAACCTCACTCTAGGGGCTTAGCAGCTCCAGAGACTGGAGCTTCTGGGCAATAGAGGGCACCACACAGAAATATCAAACGTCAAAAGAACATGGTTCAAACCAAAATCTCACAAACCCCAGAAACAGGGCAAAATGAAAATGAACTCACCAATCTTCCTGAAAGAGAGTTCAATATAAAAATAAACATGCTTATGAAGGTACAGAAAAATATTCAAGAACTCAGGAATGAATTTAAGACAGCGATTGAATCATTAAGAAATTCCATATCTGAAATGAAACATACAATGGAGGGATTTAAAAGCAGAATAGATGCAGTAGAAGAGATGGTAAATGGAATAGAAATTAGAGAAGAGGAATACAAAGAAGTTGAGGCACAGAGAGAAGAAACAATCTCTAAGAATGAAAGAATATTGAGAGAACTGTGTGACCAATCCAAACGGAAGAACATTCACATAATAGGGGTACCAGAAGAAGAAGAGAGAGAAAAAGGGATAGAAAGTGTTATTGAGGAGGTAACTGCTGAAAACTTCCCCAATCTGGGGAAGGAGATAGTCTCCCAAGCCATGGAGATTCACAGATCTTCCAAAACAAGGGACCCAAGGAAGACAACATCAAGACATATAACTAAAATAGCAAAGATCAAAGATGAAGACAGACTTTTAAAGTAGCTAGAGAGAGAAAAAAGATCACATACAAAGGAAAACCCATTAGGCTATCATCAGATTTCTCAAAAGATACCTCACAGGCAAGAAGGGAGTGGAATCATATATTTAATTCAATAGAGCAGAAGGGCCTTGAACCAAGAATACTCTACCTGGCAAGGTTATCATTTAAATTTAAAGGAGGGATTAAACAATTTTCAAATAAGCAAAAGTTGAGAGAATTTACGTCCCACAAACCACATCTACAGTGCATTTTGGAATAACTTGTATAGATGTAAGTATTCCTAAGGCTAAATGGAAATCACCCAAGGGATAGACAAAGAGTATAGAATTTGATTTATAAAATACAAAGAATGGAGGAGGAAAAAAAAAGGAATCTTTAGGTTGTGTTTGTCATAGCATATGAAGTGAGTAAATTAGACTGTTAGATAGTAAGGTAACTACCCCTGAACCTTTGGTAACCATGAATGTAAAGCCTGCAATGGCAATAAGTACATACCTATCAATAATCACTCTACATGTAAATGGGCTGAATGCATCAATCAAAAGACCTAGAGTTACCGAATGGATAAAAAAAGAAGACACATCTATATGCTACCTACAAGAGACAAACTTCAAACCCAAAGACATACACAGACTGAAAGTAAAGGGATGGAAAAAGATATTTCATGCAACTAATATGGAGAAAAAAGCAGGAGTTGCAGTAATTGTATCAGACAAAATAGACATCAAAACAAAGAAAGTAACAAGAGAAAAAGAAGGACATTACATCATGATAAAGGGGTCAGTCCAACAAGAGGATATAACTATTATAAATATCTATGCACCCAATACAGGATCACCTATATATGTGAAACAAATACTGACAGAATTAAAGGGGGAAATAGAATGCAATGCTTTCATTTTGGGAGACTTCAACACACCACTCACTCCAGAGGACAGATCAACCAGACAGAAAATAAATAAAGAGACAAAGGCACTGAACAATGTATTAGAACAGATGGACCTAACGAACATCTACAGAACACTCCATCCAAAAGCAACAGGATACACATTCTTCTCAAGTGCACATGGAACATTTTCAAGAATAGATCACATACTAGGCCACCAAAAGAATATCAGTAAATTCAAAAATATTGAAATAGTACCAACCAGCTTCTCAGATCACAAAAGTATGAAACTATAAATAAATTACATAAAGAAAACGAAAAATCCCACAAACATATGGAGGATTAAGAACATGCTCTTAAATAATCAGTGGATCAAAGACCAAATAGAAACAGATATCAAGCAGTATATGGAGACAAATGACAATAATTCAACATCACAAAATCTGTGGGATGCAGCGAAGGCCGTGCTAAGAGGGAAATATATTGAAGTACAGGCCTACCTCAGGAAAGAAGAAGAAACACAAATGAACAGTCTAAACTTACAATTAATGAAACTAGAAAAGGAAGAACAAATGAGGCCCAAAGTCAGTAGGAGAGGGGACATAATAAAGATTAAAGCAGAAATAAATAAAATTGAGAAGAATAAAACAATAGAAAGAATCAATGAAAGCAGGAGCTGGTTCTTTGAGAAAATAAACAAAATGGATAAACCACTAGCCAGACTTATCAAGAGAAAAAGGGAGTCTACACACATAAACAGAATCAGAAATGAGAAAGGAAAAATCACATGGACACAACAGAAATATAAAGAAATATGAGAGAATACTATAAAAAATTATATGCTAACAAACTGGATAACCTAGAAGAAATGGACAACTTTCAAGAAAAATACAACTTTCCATGGCTGACCCAGACAGAAACAGAAAATCTGAATAGACCAACTACCAGCAATGAAATTGAGTTGGTAATCAAAAAACTACCTAAGAACGAAACCTGAGAACAAGATGGTTTCACTGCTGAATTTTATTAAACATTTAGTGAAGACCTAATATGCAACTTCCTTAAAGTTTTCCAAAAAGTAGAAGAAGAGGAAATACTCCCAAACTCATTCTATGAGGCCACCATCACCCTAATAACAAAACCACGAAATAGAAAATTACAGACCAATATCCCTGATGAACATAGATGCAAAAATACTCAACAAAATACTAGTAAACCAAATTCAAAATACATCAAAAAGATCATCCATCATGAACAAATGCGATTCATCCCAGGGGTGCAAGGACAGTACAACATTCAAAAATACACCAACATCATCCATTACATCAACAAAAAGAAAGACAAAACCCACATGATCATCTCCATAGATGCGGAAAAAGCATTCGACAAAATTCAACATCCATTCATGATAAAAACTCTCAACAAAATGGGGATAGAAGGAAAGTACCTCAACATAATAAAGGTCATATATGACAGACCCACAGGCAACATTATACTTAACAGGGAGAAGCTGAAAGCTTTTCCTTTGAGATTGGGAACACAACAGGAATGCCCACTCTCCCCACTTTTATTCAACATAGTTCTAGAGGTCCTAGCCATGGCAATCAGACAACACAAAGAAATAAAAGGAATTCAGGTAAGTAAGAAGTCAAACTGTTCCTATTTGCAGATGACATGATATGGTACATAAAAAACCCTAAAGAATCCACTCCAAAACTACTAGATTTAATATCCGAATTCAGCAAAGTTGCAGGATGCAAAATTAATACACAGAAATCTGTTGCATTCCTATACACAAAGGATGAACTAGCAGAAAGAGAAATCAGGAAAACAATTCTATTCACAACTGCATCAAAAAGACTAAAATTACTCGGATAAACCTAACCAAGGAAGTGAAAGACTTATACTCTGAAAACTACAAGACACTCTTTAGAGAAATTAAAGAAGATACCAATAAATGGGAACACATCCTGCACTCATGGAGAGGAAGAATTAATATTGTCAAAACGGCCATCCTGCCTAAAGCAATCTACAGATTCAATGCAATCCCTATCAAAATACCAACAGCATTCTTTAATGAAATAGAGCAAATAGTTCTAAAATTTACATGGAACCACAAAGACCTGAATAGCCAAAGCAATCCTGAGAAGGAAGAATAAAGCAGGGGGAATTATGCTCCCTGACTTCAAGCTCTACTACAAAGCCATAGTAATCAAGACAATTTGGTACTGGCATAAGAACAGACCCATAGACCAATGGAACAGACTAGAGAGCCCAGTTATAAACCCAAGCATATATGGTCAATTAATATTCGATAAAGGAGCCATGGATATACAATGGGGAAATGACAGCCTCTTCAACAACTGGTATTGGCAATACTGGACAGCTACATGTAAGAGAATGAAACTGGATTATTGTCTAACCCCATACACAAAAGTAAACTCAAAATGGATCAAAGACCTGAATGTGAGTTATGAAACCATAAAACTCTTAGAAAAAAACATAGGCAAAAATCTCTTGGACATAAACATGAGCAACTTCTTCATGAACATATCTCCCTGGGCAAGGGAAACAAAAGCAAAAATGAACAAGTGGGACTATATCAAACTAAAAATTTTCTGTACAGCAAAGGACACCAAAAGTAGAACAAAAAGACATCCTACAGTATGGGAGAATATATTCATAAATGACATATGTGTTAAGGGGTTGACATCCAAATTATATAAAGAGCTCACGTAGCTCAACAAACAAAAAACAAATAAGTCCATTAAAATATGGGCAGAGGAACTGAACAGACACTTCTCCAAAGAAGAAATTCAGATGGCCAACAGGCACATAAAAAGATGCTCCACATCACTAATCATCAGAGAAATGAAAATTAAAACCACAATGAGATATCACCTCACACCAGTTAGGATGGCCAACATCCAAAAGACAAACAACAAATGTTGGCAAGGATGTGGAGAAAGGGGAACCCTCTTACACTGCTGTTGAGAATGTAAATTAGTTCAACCATTGTGGAAAGCAGTATGGAGGTTCCTTGAAAACTCAAAATAGAAATACCATTTGACCCAGGAATTCCACTCCTAGGAATTTACCCTAAGAATGCAGCAGCAGAGTTTGAAAAAGACATATGTACCCCTATGTTTATTGCAGCACTATTTACAATTGCCAAGAAATGGAAGCAACCTAAGTGTCCATCAGTAGATGAATGGATAAAGAAGATGTGGTACATATACAGAAAGGAATATTATTCAGCCATAGGAAGAAAAAAAATCCTACAATTTGCAACAACATGGATGGAGCTACAGGGTATTAAGCTGAGCGACATAATCCAGGCAGAAAAAGACAAATGATTTCACTCATCTGTGGAGTATAAGAACAAAAAAAAAAAACTGAAAGAACAAAACAGCCGCAGATTCACAGAAACCAAGAATGGACTAACAGTTACCAAGGGGACAGGGACTGGGGAAGATGGGTGGGAAGGGAGGGATAAGGGGAAAAAAATGTGGTATTACGATTAGCAGTCATAATGTAGTGGGGGGGCACAGGGAGGGCAGTACAACACAGAGAAGACAAGTAGTGATTCTATAGCATCTCACTACACTGATGGACCGTGACTGTAATGGGGTATGTGGTGGGGACTTGATGATGGGGGGAGTCTAGTAAACATAATGTTGCACACGTAATTATAGATTAATGACACCAAAATTAAAAAAAGGGAAAATTTGTCACAGAGCTTCTAGAGAATATTAAGGAATCACATATTTTAAGGAAAAATATAATTAAGAATCCATCACAATGGCACAGATCTTCACATGATATTTAAGGTGTATAAGAATTTCTGTCTATAGTCGCAGAAATATCTAATTTTTTTGCTATCTTCATTAAGCTGTGTAGAAGAGGGTTATCATGTGAAACATTAAAATGTCATTAAAAGATGTAATGGACATAAACAGTGGGATCACTAATTCATGATTGAATTAAATATGAAACATTGAGGCAGAAATTCTCTGGGCTTGTCTCATGATAACTGAGTGATTCTAGCTAAAGCAATTATGTGGGACTCAGAAGAGTCTTGGTTTTGTAAGAAACTGTCTAGTGCATTCATCATTGGCACATGTTGCCAGTATGTGTTAATAGCTCAAAGCTGAGGAAAGAAGACTAGAGAGAAGATCAATAGAGTCCCCCTGCTTTAAATGTGGCTAATAATTCAGTGAGCTGTATCAGGATTGCCCTCGTCTCTATTGTGTCAGGCTGTTATTATAACCTAGCATTGCACAGGGTGAAGACACATGCCAGGAAGATGGCAGGTAATAGTATGGGCGTAGGAGTCAGAACAAGGTTGAAATCATAATCTTTTCCTTAAGTAGTAACATGCAGATTAAACATATTACATAACTTCTCTGAGCCTCAGTTTCCTCATTTATAAACACATCCTTCAAGTGGTTCCTATGATAATTTAATAATATATCAAGTTATTCTCTTAGGCATGCTCAGTGAACACTGTTAATGGCAGATGACATGTATCTTGTGCTTAGGATGTGCCAGGTGCTATTCGAGGTGCTGTAGGAAGTTGCTACAAAAGGCTCCTCCTGGAGGGATCTGGCCCCCTTAGTTCAGGCCTTGCATAATCTCCTCATACAATGGCCTTAAAACTGACCAACAGAATACAGTAGAAGTGACAGTGGGAAAGTTCTGGGTTTAGGCCTTCAGAACTTTGCCTTCCTGAGGTGCCATACAGTAAGACTAGTCTCCTCAATGAAGAAAGGACATATTTATAGGTAGGGAAACACTGTACAGGGAATGTTAGAGGAAACAGGAGGCCCAGGAGGCCCCTAATCACTCCAGTCACCCATGCTGCGCCACCAGGCATGTATACTCTAGCCACAGGCCAGTGGCAGCTGACAGAAACACATGAATGAGACCAGTTGACACTACAAGGAGTAAAAACAAGTCATTCCAGCCCAGATTGTGGAAATATGGCCAAATAAGTGTCTGTTGTTTTAAGCTATTAGGTTTTGGGTGGCCTGTTACACAGCAATAGTTAACTGGCACAGTTGACTGATACAGACAGCTTTACATTTATACTTTTATGATCCCCACTTTATAGTTGAGAAAACTGAGGTACAGATAATTTAAACATTTTTTCCAAAATCATACAGCTAGTGCATGGCAGAACAGCATTCTACCAAGGCAGACTGGCTTCATAACCCACCAACTCAATCATCATAGCAGAGGACCTCTCTGATTTTACACCCGCTCTTTCTTTTCTTCTGAGATAATAAGCCTAGATCTCAAGTCTTTTCAGGTATCTTTATGGGATCTGACCCAAATTCTTTCTTCTTTTGGGGTTTTTGTTGGTTATTTTGCCAATGAAATATGCTTAATAATTCAAAAGGTTATGTAGAATGTTTATAGATATGTGTATATATATGTAAATTTAAAATTTGGCAATGAGAAAGGAAAAGGCATATCCTAAAGGAGAAGCTTATATGGATACACATTTCAATGGATATTTATTGGGTTTTGGCTACCTAGCATCCATCCCACCTTCTTTTTGCAACCTTAATTTCCTGTTTGGGAATATCCCTCACTAACTGGAAAATGTCTGGTACAGTAGCGGATAACCAGTTCCCGTGCCTTCTCTAATTGAGGAAGAAATATTAACTCATGCTGAGATAAACATATTTCTTCCAGAATTTGAGTTGTTGTGCAGAGCAGGGCCAAGAATACAAGCATTAATTAACTCTACTGCTATTGTATGAGTAAAATTGTGGTGCAATTCCAGCCATCAAGATGTCTGATTTTCTGTCAATTGCTTTAGCCTTCCTTGCAATCCTAAGATCTATTTCAGCATATATCTCAAAGGAAATATCTCTCTCACTTTTTTTTCTCTCTCATAACTAGCAACCAACAAAACCAAATAAATACACATTCACTTGAATATGCTTTTTAAAAAGTTTGATAATCCTAGCCATCAACTACTCATAACTAACCCCAGACATCCAGGTAAGTTAATAACTTAATATATATAAACTTTCCATAGACTATGCTATTCATGAGGCCCTATGATGCTTTCAAGCATTCAGAATTATTAAAAATGAGACTGAATCACAAATTATAAGAGTACCAAAATCTGGATTACAAAATTTGATGAGAAAATCACTACAATTGCAAAACCCACAGCATATTAATCTCACTTATGAATACGCAAGAAAATATTTTAAATAAAAGGTAATCAACTATGCAAATATTATAAAAATATTATAAAAATAATAGAACATGACAAAATTTGTTCACAGAGTACAAGGGAGATTTAAAATTAGAAATTTCATTAATACCTCACATCAAAAGGTCAAAGAGAAGATAAACACCTGATATTTTCAACAGTATTCAGTGGAAAATAGAGGTATTTTTAATTATGTTTGAAAATAAAATATAACCTCCACTGTTTAAAGAATTTCAGTTGACCGAGTCAAATTTAATTTCATAATATGAGTAGAAATAACTAAATGAAATCAATACATCATATTTCCCAAGTTGTGTTCCTTCAATTTTAAAACATCCTGTCCATCAAAAATTTCTATGTTCCAATATATATGGAAATGGTGATTTTAACAAATGATGTTTACAGTAGTCCTTTAAATATTATTTAACAGCAAATATGTTTGTGGATGTCCCTAATGGCTTATAGAATTAAGTGTGCTTGATATGTTTCCTACTCGATGAGTGCATACTTGAGCCACTTTGGTCACTAGTTTTCCAAAAAATATATTGAAAGTTATTTCAAAATAAATATGTTATTATTAAATTCAGGGAAAGATAAGAATGCCCATTTATGTGACTATTACTAACATTTTCCTATTAAGTTTAGCTGATTTAATTAGAAGAGAAGAATTAGGAAATAAGGTATATTGTAAAGAACAGATATTTATCACAATTGTCTAATGGAAACAAAAGAACATCAATTTTAAAAGCTTTTTGGAATAAAATGGAAGTTTTACAACAAATGGACATTAAGAATGGGAAAACTGGATATTTTAAAAATCTGTATGGTTGTTAAAATATCAAAAGTGTTAGGGGAAACTAACAAATAAAAACACATAAGGAAGAATAAAGGGGACAAATTTCCTCAGATAATTTTTTTAAATTATGAGAACTCTACTTGAAGGTTTTAAAATAGTATGAAACTGCAATAGTACAGTTTTTTCAGTGTAGGATGGAAAAATCAGGAGACAATAGAATGCCCATCATGTGTTAAATAATTAAATATATGATAAAATGGCACTTCAAATACAAAATTAAAGGATGACATTCAATAAACTGGGTTGCAACAATTTAAGTAAGAGTCCTACATTGTACATATACATAGATACATTTCAAAGGAATTCAAAAACAAAAAGATAGAGCAAACAAAAGAACTAGAGAAAAAAGTAGTTAAATATTTATTCTTGGATATGTCTTTCTAAGCATAGGTGTATTTTTTAAAATCAAAAGAAATCTGGTTTAGATAAATAAAAGTTAAAAATACCTGTATGATAAAACTGATTATGAGAAAAAAATCTTCATCATAAAATAATTTCATAAATCATAAGAAAAAGGTACACTCTAACAGAAATATTAGCAAAGAATATAGATAATCTATACATATGATTGCATATACTCATAACACACATACAAATGTAGGCATTAAAATCATCAATAAAACAGTTTAGAAGAATCAACCTCAGTAGATTCTGAGACATGCAGATGAAAATGAATTCTTCTCTCTCATCAAATTGAGAAAGATACAAATAATAACTACACCCCATATTGATTAAAGTACAGGGATACTGTTAAAAATGCAATGATTTCTAGCAAAAAACAAATTGACATAATTCAAGAGACAACTTTGTCAATTTGTAATAAGAGCCCTAAAAAAATGTACATATTATTTGGTTTACCAGTTCTACTTCCAACAATTTATATTAAGGTTATTATCATGAAAATATACAAAGCTGCATATGTAAGAACAGTTCATAATAAAACATAATTCATATATTATACAATCCACTAAATAAAGTGTACATTCCAATTTTTTCAGGATTGTGCAGCCATCAACACAATCTAATTTTCAAACATGTTTGTTCACCCTAATGAAACCCCTTGCCTTTTAGCAGTCAATCTCATTCCATCCCCATCCCTTCTACATTCAGCCCTAAGAAACCACTGATCTTTATCTGTCTATAAATGCACCTAAAATTGGAATACTCAATATAAATGGAATCAGACAAAATGTGGTTTCTTGTGCATGAGATTGACTTCTTTCATTTAGTATAGTATTTCCAAGACTCATCTATGTTATAATATATATATTATTGATCTCCTTTTATTGCCAAATCATATATCATTGTGTATACATATTCATTTTATTTACCTATTCGGTTAATAGATGATATTTGGGTTGTCTTTGTTTTTTGGCTCTATGGATAATTGTGCTATAAATATTCATGCACATGGACATATGTTTTCATTTCTCTTGGCTATATATCAAGGAATGTATTTGCTGGTCACATGGTAATTCTACATTTAAAGTAGTGAGGAGCTGCCAAACTGTTTTTCAAAGTGGCTGTACCACTGGACATTTCCATCAACAATGTATGATAGCTCTAATTTCCTCACTTCATTGCCAGTACTTGATGTTGTCTTTTTGATAATAAATATCCTAGCCTGTATGAAATATAACATTGTGGTTATTATTCATATTTCTTTAATAGCTAATCAAGTTGAGCACCTTTTCTTGTACTTATTGGCCATCATATGTCTTCTTTAGAGAAATAAGTATTCAAATCCTTTGCCCATTAGTTGAGGTATTATTATTAAGTTGTAAGAGTTTTATAAATTCTGGACACAAACACCTTATCTGATTATGATTTTCAAATATTTTCTCCAATTCTGTAAACTCTGTTTTTCACTTTCTTAATATCATGAGCAGCACAGAAGTTTTACCATTAATGTAATCCAGTCTATTGTTGTTTTTTCCTTTTGCTACTCATGCTTTTAGTATTGCATTGAACATTCCTAATACAAAGACATGGATTTTTTCTTTGCCTATGTTTTCTTCTAAGATTTTGTAACAGTTTTGACTCTTACATTTAGGTCTGTGATTCACTTTGAGTTAATTTTTGTGTGTGGTATGAGGTAGAGGTACAATTTCATCCTTTTGCCTGTTGCATACATTATGACCATGCCACACTGTGTTGATTACTATAACTTTGTAGTAAGTTTTAAAATCTGGGCATGTTTTAAGTTCTCCAACTTTTATCTGTTTTGGCTACTCATCAATCCAAATCCAAAAATAAAAGGAAAGAAACCCAACTAGATATTGCTGATTGAGAGCTTGCTAGGTAAATAGAAAAGGCATGACAGGAGATATAAAAATGACACAGTAGCTGTGAAAAGTAGGGCTTTAGAGCAAATAGTTCTGTGTTCAAATCTTGTCTGTTACTCCTTGTTTATTTTATATGGAACCTCATATTTCTGTTCTATACAAAGTAGAGAATAATAAATATATTAGAAGGTTGTTGCAAGAATTCAGAGATGAAACATATGAAATATCCAGACCCAACATAGTTGTCCATATATATTAACTATTAACAAATAATTTATAGTAAATTAGTTAATATGATGTGTTTTAGATTTGAGGGCCTTCCTGGATGCAATGGATACACTTTCTCCATAGGCATATCTTTTCAACAGAAAGAATTAGTTACTATCCATTTCTGGGACCCTTTCAAGGGACATTCCTTCCATTCTTACTGAACACTCTTCCATATTTGTGTCTTGGAAACTTTCGTAACTGCTAAATATCTTTTGCTAACCATTTTGGCCTTAGATTTTAATTGATATGCATATTCTATAATTATCACTTATTTCCAAAGTTTCATATCTCTCCTAAAGTTTTTTCCCTATATTAATCCCTATAGTCTTCTTTTATTTATTTTTTATCTTGGTATCATTAATTGACAATTACATGTGCAACATTATGGTTACTAGACTCCCCATATCATCAAGTCCCCCCCATATACTCCATTACAGTCACTGTCCATCAGTGTAGTGAGATGCTATAGAATCACTACTTGTCTTCTCTGAGTTGTACAGCCCTCCCCGTGCCTCCCCCCTACATTATGTCTGTTAATCATAATGCCCCTTTTCCCCCCCTGTCCCTCCCTTCCCACCTATCCTCCTCAGTCCCTTTCCCTTTGGTATTTGTTCCTATAGTTTTCTTTTAAGAATTTGTTTGAAATGCCTTTTTTTCTTTTTAATAGACACTATTACACAATAAGCATTTTAATTTGTTTCCAGAGAATTAACCAATCAAACACAAAATTTTAGATATGGTTTTCAGGTTTTAAGTGTTCTGTTTTTTTTTTCTGGATAGTATTTAATTATAATCCTCAGGAATTGCCTCTGTAATTGGGCTGGTAATTTCTCATTTTAGTTATTTTAATGATATAGCAATCTAGGGCTTTAAAACACAGTTTTCAGGCAAACAAAGATTTACTTCTCTCAGAGCTTCCAGTATAAAAGTAAAGAGTCAAATTTTTTCAAACATATTTTTTTAATCAAAAGGGACAGTGCTATACACTTTACACTTACCCAATTTCCTTCTGCTCAGCACACCCCCGAGTAAATGATAATGTTGGTATCTATGAAGATATGATGAAAATGAGGAATTGCACTTAATATAGATGCAATCCTGGCTGTATTTATGTGGGAAGGAAACACTGGATCGGGAATCAGAAAAACTAATACCAGTTATATATACAGTTTATGCCTTGACCAAATTTCATACCCAAGTTTTCTCAATGGACTTGTACTAAATAATTTCTAAAGTTCCTTTCAGCATTAAGATATAAAGAATCTATTATCAAAATTGCTTCATGCATTGTCTGTTAAACCTAAGATCAAGGAAACCAAATCAGTACCCCATTTTGGACATTACTGAAGATCAATAATAGAATCTTCCTCTAATATTTTGTTGAGAAAAAGTTATAAGCAAATGTATTGAGTTTAACTAAAAAATACCTATTCTAATAAAGAATTTGACAATTATATCCACTTATAAAAATTAAGCATACACATTTTCCTATGATTTTGTAACCATGCTAAATGAAACAATGTATTTTAGGATTTTTCATTTTCATTTCATAACTCTTCGTTAGGTAAAGCTATTCTTTAAAAAGCAAAACTTTTTGTTAGTCTACTTAGTTTCAAATAACTCTTGACTTGACATGCTATATAATGTTTGAGAAATGTTATCCCTGGAAGGCACAATAGGGAAGTTCTTCTGGAGTTCATTTAGATTCAGGGAGGACACTCTGTTTTTCAAATGAGCCTGACAATTTATATTGGATAGGTAAAGATGTTTTTTAAAGTGGTTGTTTATTTTTAAACATTATATGAAGAATACATATGATAGAACAATAATGTAGTTGTTAACAAGTCAGCCTTTGGCGAAAGAAAACCTTGATTCAAAAATCAGCTTTTTTCAAGTGTTATATATGTGATCCATGGCCAGTTATTGAATTTCTATGAGCCTCAGCTTTTATGTCTCTAAAATAAGGACAATCATATTACTTCCTCCACTTTTTGGATGTCAGATCAATGAAATAACATAAATGAAGCACTCAACACATTGTGTATTTAAGCACAGATAAATGGTAGCAATAGTGAAATCATTATGAAAGTGGTTTCTGAAGTCAACCAGCTTATATTTGAATCCTGGTCTAACCATGCTGTCTCTGTGACCTGGGAAACTTCTCTAACTTTTCTGTGCCTCACTTTTCCCCCTTGCAAAATGAAGAAAATCATAACATCCACCTCATTATTGTGATGAGGATTAAATTGAATTTCTATATCTCAAGCATTTAGGAAAGTTCTGTATGTTTATATGAAAAAGTTCTATTTATAGAGTGTTTGACATTGCATGGTATTTATATATACTTTGTATTATATTTATAGATATATTATTATTATATTTATATAATAACATTAAATTTGTTTATTTTTTATACTTATATATAAATATTAAGTGTTCATATATTATATTTATTATATATTTGTATTTTATGTTATAGATAAACATATGTATATAAATACATATAAATATAAATATATATTATATTTTTATTATATAATCTATAGCTATATTATATTATTATTCAATGAAGCTCAATTCTATGTCCTAATAAAACAATTGCAGATAACATTAGAAAGTATACACCAGAAGAAGCAATCTTATATGGGGTTTAATTAAAAGCTATAAACATGAAAGAGAAGACTGAGTCATTAATGTGACTGCTTTTATTTTGGGAGGTAGGAAGTTATAATGTCCATACTTCACACTTACTAGCAACTGGCAGGTATCTACACACCATAGAAGGAAAGAATAGTTGTTTTCTACAATTTTAAGAGGGAAATTAAATATTTGGTTTGTGTTGCTGGTGATGCTGGGATTCTGGTTAAGGACTAAATCTTTCAACTGGAGTTTTTTCCACCCATTTTTGGTCTTGATAATATCTCCAATGCTACTCCCAGGAAAAAAAGATTATAGATGTTTGTGGACATGGAAAGCAGTAAGGAGGTTCCTCAAAAGACTAAAAATAAAAATACCATACAACATAGAAATTCCATTTCTAGGAATTTACCTGAAGAATACAAAATCCCTGATTCACAAAGATAGATGCACCCCTGTGTTCATCACATTATTTACAATAGCCAAAATATGGAAGCAACCAAAGTGTCCATCAATAGATGAATGAATAAAAAAGATCTGCTACATATACACAATGGAATATTATTCAGCCATAAAAAGAAAGAAATCCTGACATTTTCAACAACATGGATGGACCTAGAGGGTACTATGCTAAGTGAAATAAGTCAGAAATAAGAAAGACAATAAATGACCAGAGTAGTTTATTAGCAGGTGACTATATTACAATGAGCAACAGACTCTGAAGAATGAATATGTAAAGAATTCACTGTTGTAATCAAATAAAAATCACAACCAAATTAATCTAATGCATACTTAGATATGCATAATCATTATGTTGCAAGGTGATTAGTCATAATTGCTAAAGGGTTCACATAAATTACTATAATTAGTATTGTTCTTACACAGTCAAACTAAATATTTCCAAGATTATCTGAAGCAAAAAAAGAGGAAAAGCAACTAGGAGAAATGGGAAGTTGTTTTAATGAGTACCAAAAATCAGAAGGAACGTATAAATCATTTAGCTCATCTCTCTATACCAATGGACTAACTTAAGGTTAGAGAATGGAGTTATCTATATGAGTTACTTTACTTCAAATAAATTTTTTTTTGGCATTGACTACTTGGCTCTGGAATTTCTAGAACTCAGACTTTCCTGTCTAGTCAAGAGAGAAACCGGCAGTCATGAGAGCTGAGAATAATAACTTTAATTTTTCATCTCTTCTCTAAGAATCACCCCTCAGTTCCATGTTCTGCAGACGGAGGATTCAAGTGGAGTAAGCCAAGATTCTACTGTCCTCTCAGGGAGTCCTAAGGCAAACTGCAGTGGGAAGGAAATGCCCAGCCTAGAAGACCGGAAGGAAAAGAGCAAACTGCAATGAGAATACACTGTCTTCTGTTCCCAAAGTAGGAGACTTCGAAGTCCTTTTGACTAGGTGTAGCAGTCTGAAGATCTTCAAAACTGCTTCACTGGTTGCTTATCTGGTCACTTTCCTTATTGTGTTGCTTTCCCAATTGGAAGAGCAATGATTTATAGTGGGAAACACAAAGGATTTGGAACCAGATGTATTTGTATGTAACTGGCTAAATGTACTACATGTTATTGGGAAGGTCAATTTCTATAAGCCTCAGTTTCATCTGCTATGCTGGGGAAATCATTTTTACCTCATAGAGTCCTTGTTTTAATTTAAATGAGATAATGTATATCAAGTCCAATTACAGCGTTTGGCACATAGTTGTTGGGAGGCAGTCAGTCATGGACTTCTGAGCTCCTACATGTCTTGCTGAAGTTACTAAAATCATGGCTGTTCTTTTACCTCAGAAGTGAAAAAAAATGCATTGCAATAGTGCACCATGCAGTCCAGCAATACGACTAGTCGCCTCAGGACAATGAAAAAGCTAGCTCACTGCTTGCTATAAAAGTGGTTTCTGATACACACTTAGCATGTCCCTGCCTAAGGGACTTTGCACTTGGTGTTTCCTTTGAGTGGATTTGCATTGAACATAGATAGATCAATTTGGGGAGAACTGACATCTTAATATTTAGTCATCTGACCCATGAATATATACACTCCATTAATTTGGGTTCTTTTGTTGTTATCTCTCAGGAATATTATGTAATTTTCAGTGAACAAATATTGCTCGTCATTTTTCAGACTTGTCCCTGTTTCATGTACTTGACGTTATTATAAATGGTAATTATTTTAAATTAAATTTTAAAGGATTCATCACTAGTATTTAAAAAATGGTGGATTCCCTAAGCTCAGAGTTTTTTTCTTCTAGAAAAGATTCCATTGCATGTACAGGTTGCACCTGGCCTCCAGGTCACCCTGTGAGATTTGGGTCTTAGGGAACCAGTATATCTTTAAAGATACTCTTCCTATTGTTTTCCCATAAATAACATTCCTTTGTCTCCCACTCAGGGGACTCATTTCTTTTGTCAGTATCCATAGAACTTATTATCTCTCCTCCCCATCATTAAACTTATTAAAATAACATAAAACCATGTTATAATATATGTTCAGTAAGGATAATCATTAAATAGTATTGTTTTTATTTATTTTTCTGGGATAAATAACATATGTTGTAGCACTTAATAAAATAGACATACTTCACAAAATCCCGTAATAAGCCATAAATAAGGCAGATTCTGTTAAATCTTTTTTAAAAGTAATAATATTAAGACTTAGGTTTGAACAGCCAAAAAATTTTATGTCAAGTATTTGGCACCTGGTGGTATCAGGAAGTAGGAGATTGGCAGGAGTAACACATACAAGTAGAATGGTCCTTCAAATTGTTTTTCTTGGTCATTTTGCCAAAGCCAGCTGTGACCCTTTTCCTAGAGACTGAATATAGTTAATTTCCAACCAAGTGGGATAACCAGAGACAGGTAACTAGCAATTCATTCAGAAATCTGGAGGTAGATGACAAGGGATGCACTACAAAGAGAATATTTGTTACTACATATGATCTTTCATGCCGCAGCTTAAAGAGAATGCACACACAGGTGCACCATTTGGGCTGTATTCAACATGTTTGTGAATAACAGGCATGTATTTTCCACAGAAGAATTTAGTATAAAAACTTCTCTGTGAAATACTCTGCATGGAATGTCCAGGTTGTTTTTCAATAATCTCTTTTCCATACTTATCAAACTGAGCATAACAGATTCAGGAGGCTAAGAAGAAGTTGGGAGACCTTTAGGCTGCTCCCTAATTTGGCACAGGTCCCATCCCTCCTCGTCTTAAATTGTTTGGACTTTATAATAAGAAGAGTGATGATTTTGGAGTATAATAGGCTAAGTTTGCATTCTGACTCTCCCATTTTCTGTCTCTGTGTCCATGACAACTTGTGTAACCTCTCTGGGCCTCATTTTACTTATATATAAAATGGAGGTGATAATACTCCCTGGGAGATGTCATGGTGTCTGGCATACAGTAGGTACCCAGTGAATGGGATGCATCGTTAACCCTCCCAGGTCACGCAGCACATCAGTGGAAAAGATGGATTGTGATCTGGATACTCTTGATATTTTGCAGTATAATCAGCTGGGAAGCTTTTTTGTCCAGTGGCTCAGAAGAAGATTAATGAAACAAAACTCCAGGGGAACAATTTGGGAGGGGTTTAGGGAAGTCCTCACAGGTCTATGCTTGCACTATAAGAGTGACCCCAGGAGAAATAACACCAGGGAGTAATGCACCCTTGATCTGGAGCTGCAGTATTGCTTAGCACTTCAGGGCTTCTCTAAAATCTTCCTTTGACTTAAAATATGCCAGTCTCTCTCTCTTTTTTTTTAATCTTCAGACAAAGGCATTTTATTCATTCAGCTTTTACCTCCTCATTGAGAAAAGCACAGTGATAAGACAAGGTTGCAAAATGTGAAGGCAAAATCAAGGAGGCAAATTAACTACTCTATTCAGAGCCAGCCCTCAAAGAAAGATTATGTCCTAAATCAGACCAGTTAATATCATACATGACAATTAAGCTAAACCACTCACAACTCCAAGAATGTGCTGCTAATATACCTGAGGACTGAGGGGTCATGCAGGGAGCTTTGAATTTCTGTACTGCTCTTTCCATTTAATTAACCCTAAACATAAAAAGTGAATTTGGGGTCATGAATGGGAAGGGGAAAAGGGACACTGGAAAGAGAATATCTTACAGATTAGGAGAACTTGCTTTGAATCCTGGCTGTGTCACTCGTAAGCAAAACTGGTGAGTACCTTGGCCTCTCTATGCCCTCGCATATAAACAGGCAAGTAAGGAAAGAATATTTTGTGGTGGTATCATGTGAGATAAAAAGGTGTGTAAGGCATCCAGAACTTCATTAATGTTCAGTAAAAGGGAAATTAATATTATTTGACAGTAAATTCAAAGAGAAAATTTTTTTGCATTCTAATATTTTTCATTTACACAAATTTTGTTCACATTTTATTATTACCACTTTTTGTTTAATGAGAACAAACACAGACACATAGCTCACACACACACACACACACACACACACACACACACACTTCTTTTATGTTCTAATAAAATGCCCTCTACTGAAGCTAAGTGTCTATATATACTTTCAGAGTACGTCCCAACTATTCTAACATAATATGAAGAAGGAAAGGGAACAAGTATTTATCAACTATTTACTGTACCGAACATTATACTAGATACTTCTTTCATTTTACTCTACATTCTCCTAAGAGGGAATTACTACTCACATTTTACAAGTGAAGAAATTGTTGTTCATTTAGATTCTAGAAGGTCCAAAAACCTTACCAAAAGTCACTCATCTGCTAAGTGTTAGAGCTTGGAATACAGATGTGTTCTGAAAAGCTAAAACTGTAGCTTCTCTCTGGATAGAAATCATTCCAAAGTTGATATAGTACAGTGTTTCCCCAAATTTCATGATGAGAAGAATCCCTGAAAGTACTTGCTAGAAATATAAACCCTAGAGTCTCATTCAGATTCAAATCTACAGGACAGAGTCCTGGGGAAGCTCTATGTGAGGGACAATCCAAGTGATTATGCCCTCTGCAAAGTTTGACAACATCATTATAGAGAACAGAGATTAGTGTTCTAAACCTTTACCTATTTATTTTTAATAGGCAGTTGTTTTAGTACAAGTAGAATTGTTTTGATATAGATTCTATAACATTAAACCTGTATTAATGGAAAGTGTAAAATTTATTCTAAGTTTTAAGGAAAAGTAGAGATAAGTCATTAGAAATATCACCAAAATTTCAAAAACAAAATGAATACTGTAAAATATTTAAGGCAAATCAAAAAGTTATGTCAAATTGACTTTTATACTCTTCAGTAGAATAAATTATAGAATATTAAATGTTATGCTGATGCTTTAAATATGTTAAAGTTTTTTTTTACGTTCAAATAAAGTAAATTATTAATTAGGAAACAGAGTGGAATAGTACAAAGAATAAAGCCTTTGGAATCAGAAGACACAAACTGAGCCCAAGCTTTTCCATTTACTCGCTCTGTGGCCTTGAGCAAATCATTTAACTTCCCAGGGTCTTAGTGGCTCCATCTAAATAATAAATAGAATAACATTTTCCCTTCAGGGTTAATGTATGGATTAAAAAAAAACAAAATAGACAAATGGTTTATAAATGACCTCTTATAAAGAGTTATATAAAAATGAGTGGCTTCTGCAATCATGATGTCATTAGAAATTAGCTGCTCCTTCTCTGTCGAGTCTAAATCCATGGATGTTTTCTGGTTCTCCATCAAGCCTGAGAGAGGAGAGGAAGGCAGGTAAGCAGAAATGGTGCGATTTCACTGAAGATGTTATCATGGCGTCTAGGTGAGTTAAACTAAAATCTCTCCCTTTGCATCACCAGCTATTTAGAAAGTGTAAGATTTACAGCAGAGAAAAATGGAGAAAGACATCATCAAAATGTTCCTACATATCTTTTCTATGTAATAATATCTGCAATAAGTACATACTGCTCACAGCTATTTCTGATCATTTACAGTGGTGGAGATAATAGCAACCTCATAGACCTTGATAATCATCTTCCAAGTCAGTACATTGAAAATGGCTTTAAAATGTCTTGATTATGGAGTATAAAAGGCAAATTTAATTCTGGTATATTCTTAATAAGAATGGGAGTCAAAACTATAATGGCAATAATTATAATATTGTGTATATTAAGTAAAACTTTTCAAAGATGTAACTCATTTGGAGACACAGCGTGACCCTGAAATCACTTTACCCATTATATAACTAGAATATCAAACTACTTTGCAAAACCTTTTAGATGTGTCTTAGGATATGTGAAACAACATTAACAAAGCTGTTCGTGATTTCTGAGTATGGTGTCAGGAGGTCTTCATTCAAATTCTAGCTCTTGGTGTATTGGGAAAAATCACCTAAATGCTCTGAATTTTAGTTTTCTCATATTTAAAAAACAAACAAACAGGTAAGTGTAATAATATCCCATAGAAGAGATAAGGTATGTACAAGCCATAAAGTGATCTACCAACCATAGTTATTATAGTGGTTATTAATAGATAAGAGTCCAATGATGGTTATAAAGATTCCTAAGGTGACTTTAGCTTCAACCAGTTTATTTAAACTCTATAAATCCTGTGAAGGTCAAGCATGTCCTTGCGAAGGCATTGGGAATCTTCATCCATCACAGACATATGCACTTAAATCATAGTTACATCTTTTTCCTAATTGAAAACAAACTTAGCAGAGTACTTATGACTCAGATACCCATTTTTATAACATGGCCTTATTCCTTCTCAGAGTTCCATTTTTTTGAATTCCATTTTTACAACTTCTGGTTTCTTCTCAGAGCTCCATCTCTTTGAATTACTACAATTTCACAGATACGGAAAGAAACTTTTGTATCAGAAAGCACAGCAGTTTTGTAGCTAGGATTATATAATGTAGAACACATCAGTTTTCTATTCAAACTGGTTTTGCCACCTGCCTGGGTTTGGTAATTGGACCTCTCTAGAACATCTGTTTCCCCATCTGTAAAATGCAGTGCTATAAAAACTATATGAAGAAATACAAAGCTAAATATATAGTTAGTATTCCTTAAATATTTGTCAATTTATTCACTGAAAATCTCTGTTTTCCATGAGGCTGCTCTCCAATTAGCTGATTTTGATGTTATTACCCAGATATATAATTCTGGTAACATTCTTGTTTGCTTGGACAAGCAGCTAGGCAGGACCTCAGTGGCAACAGTGACAATCTCAAAGCAGAAGAGATTACAACCTTCTGAGAGCTCTGAACTTTTCAGGTATGTGGGTTTTCCCAGGCAACTTCTATATTTTCTGGCATCTAAACTCAAGCTTACAGGCACCCAGGCCATGTTTTCGCCCTGGGCCCCAGAAAACAATGCTCACATGCTTACCCTGTACAGCAGAAGGGCCACAAAAGGTGGGGTGCTTCCTCCAGAGAGTAAACCAACCGTAGCTCCAGCAACTTCACCTAAGTCCTGATGGTTTGCCACGACATGGTAAGAGGATGTGGGTCCCATGCCTTTTCTGACTGACCCTGTTTTGTAAATTTCCCTCATACAAATCATTACTAACCCAATATAAAGTGGCATTGTGGAATTTGCCCTTACTCACTTTGGTCTGCAGCTGTTATCTACTTCAGGGCAACATTATGAGACAAGTTTTAAACAATGGGTATTTTAATTATTATTAATTAGAATGCATATTTTGTTAATTAATGTAATTAATATCCTGGCTTGCTACATTTCCCTTCTGCTATCCACTCCTCACCATCTGAATGGCTCCAGGAAATTAGAGTGTAAATCTTAAAATGACAAGTGACCCTTTTCCCAAGCTTCTGTTTTCCTATAACTTGGTTTTATGTATGTGCCACTCCAGAAAATATGGTCATCTGGATAGATGGTATCATTCACTTTGTTTATGCAATAATGCTTCTTTACTGTATCTGTTTACTGACTGCTAATATACTGAGATTCCAAGGAAATCTTAAATAATTTATGGATTTTACTGATCACCCCAACTCAAGATTGCCCCCAAATCTAAGAAAAATTTTATTTTCCTTACCTCACATTTACTATCTTTGCAGAGCATTTTGTAGTCTCATGAGCACCATCCAGCAATCTTGCATTTATTCCAGGATGCTACATCCTTAGCAGTTTTGAGAGTTTAGAAGAACTTTTTTTTCAGTTGCTGTTAGTGACCCAGTAATTGTTTTCATGGCTTACCAGTCAAGTGTGAAGTGCTCTGATAGCATGTCAACAAAATGTCAAATACTGGGGGAGAGACTCTATGAGTGTTACTGTGATTGATTGCTTACTTGAATCTTTCTGTTCCCAGCTGCTCCTTGGATGCTCTATCAAGAAAGATGGAAACTGTAGAGGAGATATTTTGAATATAATAAAATCTGTCCTCCATAACTTTACAGGAAGCAGAGAAAAGCAGGAGGTAGAGGACAAGCAGGGCTCCTGTGTAGACCCCTGAAGGGACTATTGTCTATAACATGGCATGGCTTCCAGGACAGCCAGATGAGGTGAGCTGATGAGAATAGCCCGCAGCTATTAGGCTTGAGTGACACTAGGTTAAGAGTCTTGGTTGTTTTCTGGTGGCCCTACCTGGATCTCACAGTGGAGCACAATATTGCTTCTTCTGTGAACTGAATGCTGAATTATCAAAGATACAGGAGAAAAGGTGGAAGGGAATAAAACATAGAATCAGATCTCACTTTAAGAACTGTTATTCCAATGGGGAAAAAAAACTGCTAATAAATACCATGATCTAACACTTTCACTGGTAAGCTCAAGACATTTATTTAGAGCTTGGCTTGTACTGGCTATACAAATGAAGAAGACAGTGTAGCTATTGGAACTTTACTGTAGAGATAATTCTAATACAAGGGTATGAATGTTCCTCATCAGTAATAAAATCCCAATAGAAATATTTTTGTTTTTGGAAGAAAGAGTCTGATTTAGTATGAGGCATAAGTAAGGCCAAAACAAAATATTTATTTCAACAAAGCAAACATTTGAATAATCAGTATTTAATATGATTACCTTAACAAGTAGTAATACTCCTACTATGAATGAGTCAGTGGAGGCTAAATAGCTACTCTGCCCTGAATTTGTTCAACAAATTATTGAAAATGTTTAGTCCAACCAAACCACCCCAGACATCAACCATCACTGAGTGTTAGTCACAGGTATCTTTCATCAGTCTAAGAAAGGGACACAAGATTTTCAATCAAGAGACTCAACATGAAAAAATCTTAGGTGATTTTTCTCTCCCCTAAAAGGCATATTAAATTTCTAATTTAGTGTAGCAAAACCTTATACAGAAAAATTCTTTGAAAAGATAAATGAATCCTGGGATGCATTTGGTTTTAACAGAGGAAAAAGCAAATGACAGGAAAAACAGATTTTAGACATTTCTTAAGCAAAAGTGTCTCTATATATAGCAGCAGCCTAGCACCCAATACAGATACTATCATTTCACCAGTTGACTGAGTAACAGCTGTTGAGTACTCACTGGGAATGAAAGGGCTGCACTAGATACCCAAAGGACATAGAAAGGAAAACGTCAACATGACCCCTGTCCTTGAGGAGTTTAAAGTTTAAAAGGTTAAAAAGGGCAGGCTCATGTAGAAACAAAATGTTAAAGGCACATAAGAAAATAACCCTCTCTTCAGAATTACATAAATTCCACTTCTGATGGTCTGAAGAAGACAGTATTATCTCGACTTAATCTGGTCAAATAAAAATAAGAAAAATGACTTTTTTGTGTGGTATCTCTAAGAAAAATAACCTCTTACAGTGATAATCTTACAAGAGTGAAGACAAATACAAACTAAAAATAAGAGGATTAATTCTTCCTGTTGAAAATAAGGGAAGAGATTTCCCTACTCTCCTTTTTCTTTGATTATTTACTTTAGAAAAGTTTCTAATTATAAGTTCTTTGAACCTTATATAAGTCGTTTTAAAAACTAGATAGGACTTTTTCAGCTTTATAACCTAGAAATCTTTTCTTAAAGACCTGAGAACCATCTTTTTGAAAGAAAAACGTCAGAGGAGCTGGCACCCTCATTTCCTGGGTTTTATGGGAGGCAAGGAGCCTAACTTTGGTTGGTGCCTTACTCTGAGTTGTAAAATACCTCCCATAATAAAAGTATAAGAAATTTTCCTCCCTTTGATTAAAATCCAGTTAACTAACACAGATGGTTACACCAATTATCAGGTAAAGTTAGAACAAACTATGTGTGACAAATAGTGCTGTCAAGTCCTCTTATTTGAGGACTAGTTATTGTTTATCATGAAAACATGTATGTAATGGGTTGTATCTGCCTGGCTATATAAAATGGTGAAATTTCTTTCTGTTTTTGCCATCTCTTGAGGATTGCCTGTGGTGTGCATAACATTCTGGTTTAATGCTTATTCAATAATAAAGCTGTTTTCTTTCTCTACTCTCTACATTTGTGGAGAGGATTTTTAAGTTGGGATATTTTTTAAATTCTACTTCCCCAACATATGTCAGTTAATGGCATTCCTGCTTCCAAAAGTCTAGCATGGAAACTTAGAAAACAAAAGTCAACTTTCCTAAACTGGAGCAAAAACATAAATATATTTTTTAATGGCCTTTAATTTTTATTTCTGTTTTAATTGTCCTTTTTACAACTATACCCTCTACAAGGGAATATTTTGATTTTAGTGTCATAGAGATACATTTGCAAAGACAGTTAAACTGAAAAAATAAGAAAGGAGAGGAAGGAAGGAATATGAAGGGAGGGAGGGAGGAAGGAATGGTTTTGGAGAGTAAAGAGCTAAGTTCTAATTTTCAAATTTCATCCGGTTTGTAGCTGCCAATAGGTCACAGTGTCTCCATCTTTAAAGAAAAGATAACATTATCTACATCACAGTTTATTTTGCTGTGTAAATACAGCACAGGTCAGTTTCTCCAGAAGCCCCTCCAGACAGCTTATACCAATCACAGTCTTCCCTTCCAAAAATAACCATCGTGCTAACTTTTATAGTAATTACTTTCTTGAATTCCTTCTGGTTTTATCAGCCAAGTATATATCCTCAGACACTATAGTTTAATCTTGCTCATTAATAAAGAAAGTTGTGTATATCTTTTAGGCTTCTTTTAATCTATAATTTTCTCTCCCATCTCTCTTTTCCTTACAAGTTTCAGTTAAGGAACAAAGGCTATTTAATCTACAGGTTTTCCTACAGTCCAATTTTTTTTTTTAATATTATAAACTCTTTAACATGCCCTCTGTTCACTGTATTTCCTACTTGATCAGACTCAGGCTTAATTCCTTTAACAAGACTGTAGATGGTGTCATGTTCTCTCATCAAGAGGCACTTAAAAAACCTAGTTTTCTTTTTTTCTGATGGTAATAATCATTGTTGTTCATTGCAGATTCATCTATTCACTGGAAATGCAAAATAGTGATACTTGTATTCTATCATTTTGTTTTAATTTATTAACTGAAATAATTTTATAAAGAGATATTTTCCTTGGTAAGTGAAACTATTCTTTATTTAGCTACCCACAGTTATAGAAATATGGCAAAGGGAAAATAAGAGCTTGATGATTTCTTGTTATTTGTTTACAAGATAAGGAACTGGTTGCCTCTTATCTTGGAAAGGTTACCAATTGGCTTTTCAATATAATTCTGAACTCATACGTTTCAACATATTTTATAGGTTTCAATACATTTCAACTAGTATCTTAATTAAAACTCAAGTTGTTCCATCTTTAAGCAGTGGAACCATTGTAATTTGGTCCCTGGGTCCTTTTGACATTATCTTTAGAGGCGTTGATACGTTCTCTGCTATCTGATGTGGCAGGATGTTTCAGACTTATCTTGGACATTTTCTGCCCTAGACCCAGGACAACTGTTCCCCAAGAAGGCCTGGTTTCTTTTAGTGAGAAATGGCATTTCAAGACTAAAAGGCTGAGAACTAACGATGCCTATCGCTTAGGGTTGTCATTATTTCTAGACTTGTTCAGTAGACAGAGAAATACACACACACAGTATATATACATGTATACATATACACATACACAAACATTTAATTTTTAAATATAACTCATCTCATGAGTTTATTCTGATATCCCCAATTCAAAACAATATAGTACTACATGGTTTTGCTGAACTTTTTCTATATTACATTTATATCTTTTCTACACTGAGATCTTGAGTGCCATGAGCACATCATATGACAGAATTGGAAAATCCCATAATTTCTCATTTGTTTTATCCAGTGCTGTACACTATTATGTATACAATGTATACATAACAGTCTCAAAATAACAGTACACATGTAACAAATTTTTTTCCACATTGAGAATGCTTTCAAAGACACAAGAATAAGAGTATTCTATAGTTTTTCACTCATTTTATCCCATATTAGACAAATGATAGTATGAGCATAATAATGTCATCACCTATTATAATCCTGAATAGATTGCTGTATTTGTATATGCTATCCCCATTCTCCCTCCTATTTTTTGAATGGCTGTTCAGTATCTACATTGTCAAAACATACAGCCATGAATATATATTCACTCCCTTTTAGCCTCATTCAACCTTAGCTGCATAGGTAAGTATATATTTAATGCTCACCACTACTTCTTCATATCAATGTTTCTTTGTACTTTGCTTATATGAAACTTTTCTCTAGTAGAGTCTTCAGGAACAACTCAGTAAGAAAATATCCCCTTAGCTCTTCCTAATAAATTTTTTTTATGTCTTTTATACTTGAAATTAAGCTTTACTGAATAAAATATCTTTGGCTCACATCTTTATTTCCTTGAGTATTTTAAATGTTACTCTTTTTTTTGGTACACACACTGCTGTTACATAGACACTCTGATAAAAATCTAACATAATTTTCCTATTATGCTTATGCTTTTTTAAATCTATAAGCCCAAAGAAATTTTCATTTTTATACTCCTTGATTTTAGTAGAAAATTTTGGTTTGGGCTATCCTGGATCATAATTCTCAGTTATACAGTATGTACTTTTAAGTATGTACTTCCAAGACTTCTTTTTTTTTTTTCCAGGACATTTTCTTGAATATAATTCTCATCACTTATTTTGTTCCTCCACTTTGGTTCATTTCTTCAGGCATTCTTATGATTTATAGATAGATCTTCTTTTCCTATCTTCAATCTTTTTTGGCATGCTGTCATTTTCTGAAAGGGTGTTCTTCTGCTCCTTATTCTATTTTTTAAAATATAATAACTTTTTACAGGTTTTGACCTTATTTTTATGTTAGCTTCCCTAAACTTTGAGGAAGAAGCTTAGTCCACAAAGCTTTTTGAACTTCACAGAGCTCCCTCTTCTGTTGATTTTGGGTAGTGTTAGGCATATGGTAGTTTTGCTTTCTGAAATTTCTTAGCTCTATTCTCCTCTCTGACTTTTATCTAGACCTTTTTTCCTTTGATTCCATTGTTTCTGTCTAGATCTGTGTTGATTTCCCTCTTGGCAGTTTCTCAGCTATGTGGGGCACTGTTGGAGAAGAGTGTTCTGGCTGCTTATTCTGAGAGTTCACTAGGGCTAGATCATTCCAGTGCCTCTAGATCATTACTGGGTGCCATTTGTGTTCATCTGTGATTGGAGTGGTTAAAACCTCATATCTTTTTAGCAGCTATTCTCAGGTTGGTCCATTTCCCTTCCAGAACTTCTGGCTCTCTGGGGGTTCTCCTGTTATAGGTCCTTAATCTTCCCATTGGCTATTTCTTGCTGCACAGATACTGATACCAAGCACATCTTGAGGCTATCCTGTTATTTTATCCTCACCTGCTTGTACTCCATTGTAAATGTTACCCATAGATTTCTATTTTTGTTCTCTGGTTACTCTGTCATTTTATATGGAGATTTGAAATGATAAAGTATGCTTCCACTGTCATCCTGTCTTCCTAGACTCCCACACTGTGGGCTTTGGTACACTGTAGGCTTTCATAATGTGTTGAGTTAGATTAATTTAATCTAAATTAATAATTAAATTGAATCTAAATTGAAATTAAAATAAATGATAAGTTAAGAAATTTCTCTGTAGACCATAAATCTTTATCAATATACACAGGCATAAGTTATAACATATATTTTTTATGTTAATATACACATGTTGATATGTAGTATGTCATTAGAGAAAATAGGACATATGGGGGAGAAATGGAAGTGTGATTGTAATTTCTTAGCATGAATTTTATAAGGAAAAATTGGTAGACATTCACAGAAGTCATTACTGGTCAGATCAAAGCATAGAATATCTGTCATTAGTTTCATCCTCCTTTACTCTGGTTTTGTATATTCAAAATCATTCTTGCTTCATGGGAAAACTAAGATACTTGATTTAGACTTAGATAAGGATCACCTAACTATACTTATTCTCATTAGCCAGTTGCTCAAGGTCATTTGCTATCAACCTGATCTTATCACCAAGTCTTACAGATTGCCTAACTACTTACTGGTCTCACCTTAAAAGGAAACACTATCTGACACTTCCTTCTCCTTTGATTTGCCTTTTGAAAGTTCCCCTTCTGTTTCTGTGGTCAGTTTATATATAGTTCTGTAGAAAGATCCCACTAATGAACAGTAGTTCATTATAAGATCAGCGTCATGAATTAAAATCAATGAGAATGAATATAAAACGGAAAAAGTACATTTTGGTAGAAATAACCTGCATTAAGAGCAATGCTGCTAAAACCTCTTCCAACACTGATCCATTGTCCTCCAGCATTTATTATGACAAACAGGATATCTGACGCTGGTCTGGCTGTTTCTGTAACTGATATCCTCCTACCTCTTTTCTCCTCTTGTTCTTTTGTTTGTTTGTTTGTTTTTTAATTATGAGGACAGGTAACATGTAGGCCAAAAGTTTGAAGTTTGGAATCAACCAGATATTATTTAGTGTCCTATTATATAAAAAGCCCCCAATAAGTGGTGGACCCAAGGGAATTTACTTAATCTCACTAATCTTTCATTCTCTCATCAATAAAATTGAAATAATAACAGTACTTAATACTCAGAAAGTTGTGAAGTTCAATACTATAATGGTTTTAAAGTGGTTAGTAGAAGCATAGAAAGGTAACTTATTTACAATGTTTTATTATTACCTTTCCTATTAGTTTTGATCCTTATAATTCAGAAATCTCTCCAGGAAATATCTAGCATATAGATATTTTTAGTAACCATAAATAGTTTCGCAAAATCTTTCATTTATACATATAATACCATTCATTGCATTTTATTGGAATATTTTTATTTATTTGTGTTTATGAATTAAATACTCTAGAAAGGCAGGGGTATATCTACCTTGTTAACTATTGCAACTTATACCCAGCAAAGAGCCCTGCAGACACTCAATGAATAGTTGTTGCATAAATGGGTAAATGAATTACCATTTTATTTTCTCAAATATCTAGATAAGAAGAAAGAGATGCCTTGGATAACAAATAGGGGATCATTACAGCTCATTTGTAAATTAATAAATTGGCAGCTAGTTTATACATCTTACCTTGAAAGGCTGATTATTATGAATAAGTAACCTTGCTTTGTTCTCTGAGTAACTGATAAAATCCATCTCCTCATCCTAGAAAATCCAGTTAGATCTTGGGTTCAGGTAATGTTCTCAAGAAGCATGCCTCTGGAGGTACTGCCTGAGTAGTTCTCCAGTTTTCTTCCCTCTGACATCTTTTCTTTAGATGTATGCTTCTGAAAATCTGCTTTCTCAGGCAGGAAGCTCTGGAGTTACCCACTGAAGACCAGTTGCATGCATGTAACATCAGCACCACTTTTGGCTACTTCTGAGCACACATGAATAAGCGGTGAAATGAGACCCCAGCTTAGCAATTCATCAGTAAATGAATGGGAAACCATGCTCTAGGCAGTTATTGATATTACTAAATGGCCCTTGAAAATTGCGCATTGGAGCTGAAAACATGCCTATTTCTTAGAGGCCTTACATTTTCTTTAACTCTCTTTTTTGGACTCGTTTTTTGCACTCTTGATTAGGAGTGACTGGTTTTATAAGCCAGGAAGCAGTACACTGGATATACCTTCCAGGTGATTTATCAAGAAACATGCAACATGCAGATAAATGCAGAGTCAAGGAGGAGTTTCAAAATTCACATAGTTAAGTAATATGCTTAAATACTCTCAATTTATAAGGTGAACTCAGATCTTCTTGATCTAATTCTCCAACAAGGGAATGTTATTGAAATGAAGCTGGGATTCAAACCTCTTAATTCTAAGCTCCTTCAATAATGCCATGTTGCCTTCAGGGAAATGACAGAAAAAATAATTAAATATTTGTGGAATGATCAGTTGTTAGACATAAATATAAGCCAACCAAACTGACCTACATCCAAAGATGTAGTGTTTGAAGTGTAGCTATTCATATGTTTAGATATTTAGATAGGGTGATGGGGGCTGTGTACTATTTATATAGAAAAAGAAGAATCAGTGTGATGATGATGATGATTTTGCTACTAAGGTTCCAAAATTCCAGGTTTTGCTCTTTTAATGATGGGCTGCACACTGAATAATTTATCCTGAATCCCATTGCCAAAGGCCTGTATATCTAAGCTTTTAGGTTCATCTATTATTCATGTTGCTTGTTTGCACAATGCTATTGATTGTTCACTGTTAGGTCAAATAGTAAGATAATATCTCTTTCTCAATGAAAACCCATGGCAAATGCTTAAAGAACCAAAATTAGATTGTGGAGAGGAATATATAGACAGCAGTTCAATTGGGGAGAGAGTTTAATATGAAGAATTAAACAAAAAGGGCTTTATGTTAAGGGTAGATGGTTTTCAATCATCTTGGGGAACTCAGCCTACATTTGGGTGCAAGTCTATGGATAATTACTTATTATAAAGAAAGCTCAATTCACCTTGAAAATTTTGAAATAATATAACTTAGTAATGGATACTTTTGTAAATATAAATGAGTTTAAACTTTTTGATAGGTTAAAAGAAATTTTATGTGTATGAACCAAATGTCATTTTCAGTTTGTTAACCTATTCATATATATGTGAATATATATGTATATATATGATATGATATATGAATATACATTAAGCTATTACTCTTTAGAAAGCCAAGACAAAACATTTTTGAAGTAGTTGGGATCTTGATCTTTCTATTTTTAGTTTGTAATAGAATATGAACTGTATAGCAAAAACAACTTCCTATGTAGGGAACTTTGCTATTCTCTGAATAGCCAAAAAGAAAAAGAAAGTGGGTTCCTCCTGAAATGAAATATATGTTTTATATTTTTTGTCAGTCGATTTTGTTTAACCAGTTCCAAGATATATTTCCCAAATGTCTTATGCTTGATAGAAGGGCAAAAATTAGGATTAATTTATATACAGATATCTGTGCCTACACACATATACACACATATACATATATAATAGAAAAATAAGATTGGTATATTTCTTTACAAGTGATGTAATTGATGAATATGTTTTAAAAGATAGTCTGTCAACTCTGAACTAAAATAAAGCAGAACAATTAATTTTTTCTGGCATTAGAGATCACTAAAACTAGATTACAGGTAAAGCAACAGCATTTCTGCTAAATTCACAGAGAAAGACCATAGTTAATCTACAATCCAATATGCAGTGATAACAAACCAAAATGAACTCTGTTTTCAGGAATATCCAAATATAAAGCATTGCAAAATTCAAACTTAAAATAGGCAAAGAATCAACAAAACTGTGTGTTTTTCAAATCAAATTAATAAAAGGAAAATTAATATTTTCCCTGTGTATAACAGCTGTGTACATTTACTCAAAATGAAGCCATTAGACCTTATCTTCTGTTATGTGTTTTGCATTTCTAGACTATATAGGAGCAAAATGTTAAATAAATAAATTATTTGTGAACCTTTTTTTTTTAGTATACCTTGGAAATAAACATGAATGGGTAGAGGAGGGGGAGGGAAGAAGGAGAAAGGAGGAGGAAAGGGAAGGGGAAAGAACAGGAAGGAAGGGTAGGAAGGTGGCCAGGAAGGTGTGTGCATATATTGCTGCCAGCGATGCCATCAAAGTGGCCATAGGTGACTAGACAGAATGATGAGTGGTGCCTTACAAAGAGCAGCCTTGTTTGGCAGTCACTGATGACTGAGCTTAATTCTAGATTCTCTGTTTCTTAGCACAGGAGACTTCCTGAATTTTGGGTTAGTAAAAGCCACCCATTTTCAAGAGGCTTTCAATTGTTGCTGCCTAGCATTGCACAGCTATACTATCACGTGATTTTGAGGAAGTAGATTGTTTGCTTACCTCCTTCAGATAGGGGTCATTCCCATCTGTGATTATCACCACTATGTGCACCACGCTTCCCAGCCCTAAAGGGAGTAGAAACATCTGCATTTAATTTCTGGATCTTTACAACACATGGCCTGCCTGTTAAGTTTCCTAAATGACACACTGGCCTCTTTAAATACCAGTATGGTTTGGAAATCAAGAGACATTGGTCCTTAGTCACTTATGTTCTAGGTGCTATGCGGGTGCTGAAAGAATGGTTATTCAAATTCAATATTCAAATGTTACTAAATTAACCAGTAGTTACAGTCCTTCCATAGAGTACTTACATGTTCTCAAAAGGAAAAATTTATAAAGAGATATTTTAAGCATGTGAGCCTGCTGGAACTCTTTACTTCCATGCTCTACCTTCCTCTATTCACTCCATAACGATTATTAAAGGCCCAGTGTGCTCTAGGTACCATGTTAGAGTCATGAAATGAAATGATGAGATAAACAGACACTGCCCTGTCCTCATAGAAGTTACTGTAGATGAGAAGACAGTCAATCAAGTAAACAATCTATAATGAGGAAGTGAGATTTGTGACAGGATTGAGAAGTATACAGAACCCAGTAAACCCAATAATACAGATGCCCTTTCCCTTTTCCATCAATTTGTCATATAAAAGTTACTTGATAAATATGTGTTGAATTATCTATGTTGAATAACTGAGACTGAATGAAAACAGTCATCACTGGAAAAGAAAGGGAGGCTCAGAGAGTTTAAAAAATTTTTCTAATGCTGATATCACCAAGAAGCATGTACCTTGCTGAACTGAGGAAGACTTGGTAGGCAAAGCCCTATTGTAAGATACTCAACTACCAGTTTCCACTCACAGGAACTAAAATCTCTGTTCTGGAAGTTGGTGAAAAAGATGGAGCAAAAGCTCATGTGATGACAAGACAGATGAGATGACATAAGATCAGGTATGGGAAAAACAAAGCTTACTTCAGCCCAAATTGTGGGGCAGTAGGGTAGCTTTTTCCTATAAATTATCCAGAAAGATATATTTTGATTTAACTATTTCAATTTAGTAAATCAAAGGCAAAGGACCACCCTACTTTGGGAAAAGAGGTATGCAGATACATGCATGGTAAAATCATGCATGAAGAAAATTTTGGGGAGTTTAGGACAGAGAATAAGACAGGAAAAATCTCATGAAAAATCATGAAAGGGGTTTGTTGGAAATTTGTGATCCATCAGGGGCTGAGTTGCTTTCATCAAGTCTAGTCCATAGTGTGCTTGCTTTTGCTCTGATAATCTAACAAAACAAGTGACTTCCACATGTAGGATAGTTCATAAATTCAAGATATTTAATTCATTTTCATTTTATTTTAAAATCCAGACTTATTTCTTTCTGACAGAGCATCCCATAGTTCCTTCTGGCTTCTTGTTACATTAGAGAGCAATCATAAATGTGAAGTTTTGATGGGCGCCATGAAGACCCTTCTCTATAGTACACAGTTCATGTGGGTCTTTATATATGCAATGCCAATTTAAGTTCAATATTTTATGTACTTTAATTGGCATTTAAAACAGAAGGTTTTTTAATTTTGTGAATGAAAAACTTATAGACAGCTCAGAGGCCAAGAAATAAAGTTTATAGGAGGGTGATTTTGAGTCTATTTTAGGAATAAATATCTAGCAATTGGAATTGTTTAACACCATGTGCCTATTCCCTATTAATCCCTATAAAATGATTAAAAGAAAGCTAAAAGATGTCAGGGATGTGAAAGAGGAAGACAATAGCATTTCCTATGGTCTTTTGCACTTCTAAAGTAACTAGTTCTCATTAGTACACTGCATTTCATTTTCTTTCTCCTCTCTTGGTTTCTGTAGCTCTTTACTCTTCAGTGATCCATTACTGGCCATCTGCTTTCTTATGTTGCTCTTATTACAAGTTATAAGTGATTAACTTCAGGTCATCATTATTATTTTTAATCATAGTGTATGAATATGAAACTACTTAGGTGAACTGTATAGGTTTCTTCCTAGTTTAACTTTTCCTGACTCCTGTGTGGTTGGGTCATTTGACCAGTAACAATGCACATGAACAGAGTCAAGGGCTCTTTAAAGTAGTTGCTGAAATTTTCAAATAAGACTATATACATAAATACACACACACATACATATTCGAGGCTACATTAGGTAGTCAGTTGGTTATTGTTTCCTTGAAGTTTTGAAGGAAGTCAGAAGGAAAGTAACAATAACAAATATATTTTTGGAAATCTAATTTTTAAGGTAATAGTACTTAGATTTGAATATTGGTATGTGTTACAGAGAGAAACTTAGAAGGCTTTTATTTAAGCCCTATAATTTTGTAAATGAGAATAGTGACCCAGAGAGGGGTTTGGCCTTACTCTATGTAATAGGTAGAGTTAGAAACAAACCTGAGACTAGGGACTACCTGCTTCTCTTAATCCTTATTACCCTGTGATCTACATTGGAAATACATGAACTGAAAAGTGCTCTGGCAAAGTCTGGCCAACCAGATGCCAGGTTCTTGTAGGACTGTCAAAAGGATTCCCACATAGGGAATGTTAGATTATATAATATCCAAGGCAGACATTCCAATTTCAAGATTTTATTCATCCACATTTGGAAATAAATTGGAATGAAGGGGCAGAAGGACACGAAGAAACTCTATATAGGTAGGTAGCATGCAGAAATGTTTGAAGCTCTTTATTCAAATAATAGCAAAACAAAATCTTTAACTTTCCAACACTCCATTTGGCAATATTTCCTACCTGAGAAAAATAAAACCATCAACCCTTCCTATTCTCCATTATCTCTCATAATTATGCATGCTATTAAACAATTGATAAGATAGGAAGTGGACTACATTTCACTGGCATCATATAGTTACAAAAATAAAAGTTGCCTAAAATCACTTCCATTCACCTGAGGAAGCAAAGAAACAAGAGGTCTGCAAAGGTAGTTAGCACCTGGCAGGCCTTCAGGGAAATTAGCAATAGAAAAAGAAAAAAAAACTTAATCTCCTGCTATATAAAAACAAGTTTAAAAGTATTTACTGAAAACCTTGATACCACTTCTTATTGACAACATTAGGAACATTTTCAACTGTGCTTAAATTCAAATGTGATTGCCAAACACTTTTAAATACCAGGGTTGAATACTTCAGAGGAAGTTTGGGTATATTTATAGTAACTTACAGGCATATTGTAGACTTTTGAATGTTGGAGTGAGGGAGAATTGATAATTCCTTACTTGATTCTTCAATTTCCCAATCTACCTCACACATGACTAATTCCTAAATGTCCAGTTTGCAAAGCAGACCCTACAAACTCTACCCAGTGTCATTAATAACAAAATAGTTATAAACCCTGAACTGACTCTCCAGTGGGGATTAGAAACAGCACATATAATCCTGGGGTCTATGGTTCAACTGTAAAAATAGATGAGGGAGCAGAAATTTTCATTAGAAACTCAATATGAGACTGAACGTGGAATGTAAAAAGGAAAGAGCCTTTCTTGTATAGAACCCAAAATTTCAGTAATTTATTTCCTTCCTTCGCTCAGTGGCAATTATTTGGTCAGCTACTATGCATTAAGCCCTGTCTTAGGTGCTGAGGATAAAAGAGTTGGCCTATAACCAAAAGAATGATGACAGTGTATAGAAAATAGACCCAGAAGAACCACCAACAAAATAAAAGAGAAATGATACCAAGAATATGAGAGGGATCATGCATCTGTATGTAAAAAAGTAACTGTATAATGTGACAGCAGGCCTCACATTACTGTTTACAATTTGTAACAAGAAATTTGACAAAGAGGTAAAGAACTAATGTACCTTGAATTCTGGTACACAAAAGAAAAATATGTGATATAAACTTCTCTCCTCTTTTTATCTTTCCCACAACGAAGAATTTGTTCTCTGTAAAAGCCATGCTAGCATTATGGAAATTAACTTAGACCAATGAGTAACAGTAGTCCATTCTTCTGCTTGCAAAAAGTATAATATGAGGAAAATTCAACTTATGGTGTCAACTTAAGACCGGTTGGCAGGCATTGTTAGTACAGAGAGAAATGACTGTATGTTCTTTGCCTTTAAGCAGACAACTGCTCTGTGGGGACACAAACCCCAGGGCAAATACGCTGCTTACAGGGCTTAGTGAAATCTACACAGAGAAGTGACATTTGAACTGCGTGTTGAAGGAAAAATGGAATTTCACAAAACAGGAAATAAAGCAAAGCTCCTTTCAGATAGAAGGAACTGCATATGCAAAAACAGTGTGAAGGAAAATGGATTGTTCATACTCTTTCACAACGTGACTTTGCAGAGATAATTACTATTCTCAGTTTTCTATAAGGAGAGACTGGTGTTTCTTTATACTTTGCTGATTTATTTATTTGTACAAATTTATCCAATAGTTATTATACACCAAGTAATATGTTAGATCTTGAAGAGAAGACAAAAAAAATGTTGGAGGGGCATTTCCCATCAAGAAGCAAGCTCTTTAAATGAAGTGAGTAGTTACAGTGCAATGGAAAGATAATAGGCTTTGGAGTTAGAGAGAAGTCAGTTTGAGTCTCAGTTCAGCTACTTACTAATTGTATGACCCTGTGTTGGTAAATCCAACTAGATGACTTGATTTCCACATCAACATAGTGGGCATCCCAAAACTTAACATGTCAGGGTTGTTGTGGAAGTAAGAGTAAAATGGATATAAAATATTTGGGACATAGTTGATACTCAAAACAAAACAAAAAAAACAAGAACAAAACAAAAACTCAAAAACTGTCCCTGCTATCCTAATTACCCTCGGGAAAGAACTGAATATTATCATAAGATGGTATGTAATTTAGGGCCCAAATGAATGGTAACTATGAAAGCCTGGCTGCTAAGCATGGTAGAGTTCACTGAAGGGTGCAGTGTGGACTATTCTACATAAAATGTCATTTGGAGAAGTATAATAAAAAGGAAACTTCCTGGTAGTAAAAAACACAAGTCTTAAGATTCACTTTAATGGAAAATCTTAAAATGTCTAGAAGAGGCATATGTCCTGTGACAAAAGGGAGCCAGTAGGGAATAGATTTTTTGTTAATGGGTAATGAGTACATTGGATAAAACACATCATATTATGAAAAGAGTTGAAAACCAGTATAAAAATTATTACTAACCCAAGGACATGAGGGGGACCTGAGGGTATTACTGAAGATTTCTAGACATACACCTATCCTGGAAGCATGATAAGGACCACATAAAGAGCAACATGTATGACTGGATCCTTCTCATCACTGAGACCTCACATCAGTTCATATCCCATAGTGTCCACATCCCTGACCTCTCCATATAAAGTAGCCTTTCCCTCTGTATGACATCATACTGTGTAGAAATTACCTTCCTTATTTGTTTGTTCACTTGACATCATTTTCTCCTCATACGCGACTTTAAGCTCCATGAGAACAGCGATATTGTCACTTAGGGTTCACTACAATATTTCCAGCCCTTGAAACAGTAGCCGACACATGGCAGGCTCTCACTCACTCTTTCCTCTATTCTGTCTCTCTCTTTCTGTACACACACACATGCATGCTAACATTTACATATTTGCCTGGAAGGAGAAAAATTAAAATCTCTTGCAATCACACAGGTGTGAGCTGGTGAAGGCTTACAGCAGAGTGTTGGCTACTTATGTAGACCTAGGGTTTGTCAAAAATAATTTTCATGCCAATATTCATTGGATTCATATAATTCAACAAGTATCTACATTTTCCAAATCATGACCTTCTACCACAAATCCATTATCTGCACTGAAATAGTCTACCCTCTATCTTCATAGCAGTTCACCAATGCCAGCTCTGTAGTCACTCATATATCATGCTTCTATAGGATACCTTCCTCTAGTTAATCACACTTTTCAAGGCCTGTTGTGTAAATATGCACTAGCTAAAATTTAATGGCAATCCCATTTTGTATTTGGCATAATAGGATGGAGTTGTCACATTGTCTTCTCTATCAGAGAAGTTACTGAGTAACTGAATCTTTTCCCCTTGGATACTATTAATAAAAACTCTTCTCTACAAGGAGAGGATCGTGCATTTTAGCCTATTTTAATTTGACATAATACCTTAAGGGGGCAGCTAGGAGGTAAGGAGAAAGGGGAAGAAATTCACCAGATACAAGTTCAAGAAATAAGGGACTATTTTGTATCTTTATTATTTATCATTATATTTCTGGCATCTTCCATTTTTTCTGGAATATAAATATTAGTTGAGTTAATTTCCCATTTAAAAACTATTCTACTTTCATTGTAAAGATGAAAAAACTGAAGAACAAAGAAAACAACCACTTGGCCAGGGTATAAATAATCTAATATTTTCTCCACTACACCAAACAGAGAGACTGAGTTGGAGATCATAAAGATGTGTCTTCCTCCCTTCTTTTTTTCTCAACTGTGCTTGCATATCCCAAATCCAAATTATTCTGTTTGTCTGTCTTCACTCTCATATTCTGGAGCCTGAGATAAACCATGAGGTTTGAGCCAGGATCTCTGAAGAACCATAACTAAATGAGTAACAACAGCTGAGGAAGCACAGGCAAGTGTGAAATACTTCTAAGGGTGCTAGAAAACGAATAAGACTAATAAAGAAGGACCTTCACAGGTAGCCTGGAGCAATATTAAAAAAAAAAACCCTCCTCTTCCCTAGTTTAAGAAATCGGGACATTCTGTATGGCCTTTTTACAATGCACCTGCTAGGATTGGTAAGGTATGTATGAACTTGTAAAAAGCAGTGAGCAGTAACAACACTCTGAAGAAGAGGGACTTCTAGGGGTAAGGTAAAGCAAGCAAAAAACCTTACTTTACACTTGCTTAATCACCAAACGGGGATGCTATTTTGAACAGCTGTGCTAATGAAGTGCTGGACCTAGGTAGATATAGAAGTTGACACTCATTAGTACAGGAAGGAAGCAAGGTCGGTTGGAGCAGAAAGAATAAATCCAGCAACATTTTTTTTTTCAGGAAAATGTCTGAGATTAATAATAATATAGTAAGTCAGGAGAAGCAAGCTAGTGTACTATAAAAACATACAACTTAATGTGCACTCAGATAACTTATAATGGTGTCACATTGGATGAGAAACGCGTTCATTTATAAATTTATGCATACTGATAAAGTACTTATACAAGATTCTATATGGTTTTTGAAAGGTTCTGTACAGAAGAAAGTCTGTGGCATCTTGTGGAATAAATCTTTCATGTGTTTGCTAAATGAAGAGAGAATTCAGAGAAGAACCTGTTTCCTCAAACAGAAAAATTGTTCATGACTGCCCTATCACAAATATTTATGTCAAAAAAATCTGGAGCAATAAATGACTATGCAAAATGCTTGCATTCCAACTCTGAGAAAAGGGAAAAGTGTCTTTTATCTGGTAGTTCCTCAGTAACCTGCTCCACATTTAGAATATTTTCTCTACTATTATTATTCCTAGTGCCATCAGAAGCTTTTAATAAGTCAACCACACATTTAAGTAATGTTGATAAAACCTGCAACATCCCTTTATTTACTATGTAGTCGGTTCTGTAAATACTTCCATCATTGCTAATATATATAGAACTCAATAAAAATATCAGTTTTAAAGACTGTCATATTTTTTACTTTAAATTGCACTATGGCAGCATATTCATGCTTGATTCTTTAAAACGTTTGCTCTTTGCCTCAATATCAAAGTTATGTTCTTGGCTTGACAGATGTTTTAAACAATATTTAAATTCACTAACCATAGATATTGCCTTTCAGATAAATTGTATGAACCAAAACATATTTTGTAGTCCTACACCTGATGAACTATATGTGAAGTCATCTGACTAATCTAGCAGAGAATGAGAACCAGAAGGAAATTAAGATAAAACTAAAAGATATCAAGCTACAAAAGATAAAGATTTAAGATTGAACCTTATCATAATGCAACTACCCTTCAAATGAAACTATCTTACAGTTAAATTTCATTAGAAAGTCAGTAATTAAAGCTCCTTGTGTGAGGTTGAAAAGTAAAGTGTGACAACAATACAGTGAATAGTGTCAGTGAGATTCCAGTTTTGCCAATAAGCTTTACCATATTTTTTCGAGTAAATGATGTTTGTTGGCCAGAACTTTGCTCAGATGTCTGTAAGTTCCTGGTGACTATTTTGTTCAAAATATCTAGATCAATAGTTACTGGCTTTTTTTTTCTGCACTGTTGCCTTACAGATGTAGGAAAACTAACAGGCATTGGAGCATTTGGTATTTGAGGGTGAACCACAAGAGTAAAATATTGTTTGGTTATAATATGCAGTGCAGAGTTGCATTGCTTGTTAGAAATGCTTTTAAGATGAAATTTCTTTCCTAATATAAATTCTGTAATATGTATGAATATGAGCTCATTCGTACTAACAGATAAAAAAATAAAAATATAAAACTCATAGCATATGTCTACTGCTATGCAAATGTATTCATGATTTTGGCATAGCATCAATAAAACATTTATTTCAGACTTTGAGTGAACTTAGAAATTATAGAATATGTATTCACAGTTTTAAAATACCATCATTTGGAGCATTTTTAATGTTTTTCTTGGTGTACATGAAATTGGACTTGGTTAGAAAGGAAATAAGACCCTGTGGTTCCTTTAACAGAATTCTGATAGAAAGAATCAACCTATTTTGAGATAAGAGAAGAAGGATAGTTCATATTTTTGTTTTTGTCTTCATGAATAGAAATTATTATCCCAACATTCTCTTATTGTCATGAGCCACAGATTCATACTGAATTCTTAGCTGCTCACTGATAATTATCAAATGGACAGTAGGGAGATAAATGGACAATGTTGTGGGATAAACCATGAGGTTTGAGCCAGTATCTCTGAAGAATCATAACTAAATGGGTAAGAACAGCTGAAGAAGACAGGCAAGTGTGGAAATACTTCTAAAGGGGGATGGAAAAAGAAGAAAATAAAATTAGTAAAGAAGGACCTTGACAGGTAGCCTGGAGCAATATTCAGAAAATTAAAAAAAAAAAAAACCTCCTGTTCCTAGTTTAAGAAATCTGAACATTCTGTATTTCCTCTCCTCATTTTACAACACACCTGCTAGGATTAGTAAGGTATGTATGAACTTGGAAAAAGCAGTAAGCAGTAACAACACTTTGAAGGAGAGGAATTTCTAGGGGTAAGTAACTATAGCAATTCATTCTCAAATTCTCTGCTCTAAGTTGCCATTCAACATATTCAGACAAAGCAGATCATCTTTCCTTCCCATCCCTGCTTTCCTACGCGTAGTGCCCTTAGAACACTCTGTTCTCCTACACTAATCTGGCTGAGTCACCCTAGACCTGGTGCTCAATTCTCGGTTTGGGGTGTCTGATCATCATCATCATGGAAATTCACCTTTTGTCTGTTTGTGTCCAATCCTCTGTGTGCTAGTTTCTATGCCCTCCTCTTTTTTATTTATTCTGTGGTTTTGGTAAACCACCTTCTTCAATGTTGTTTTGAGGAATACAGCAAAGGCAGTTTTTTAGGATTTTCTATGTCTGAAAAAATAGTCTACCTTCCTATTTGATTGATAGGTTGGAAAGCTATTCAAATTCTAGAATGTCATTTTCCATAAGAATTTCGAAAGCACTTGTCCATTGCCATGTAGCTTCAAGTATTCTTCTGAGAACACTAATGTTATTATTTTATTGAGATATACTTTAAAAACCACACATTCACCCTTTTAAAATGTTCATTTCAATGGTATTTATTATACTCAAAAGGCTGTGCAGCTATCACCACTATCTAATTTGAGAACATTTTCATCAGCCCCAAAAGACATTCTGATTCTAGTTGAATACATCTGCCTGCCATTGGTCCTTCCTGATTCCCTGAGAATAGAGCATCTATAGCAACTTGTCTCTAGAGTACAACTCAGCTTATGGTGGAAAGAGGAGAGGTATTTACTGGCTATGAGGAGTGGGATATCATGATCCTGCTTCTGAAAAGCCTGCTTCTTATAAAAGACACACAGTTGATTTGAATGCCTTGTTGTACCATCTTCACCTTTCAACAGTGTTTGATACATCTGTTTGTTGCAACTTTTGATTGTTTTGTAGCCTGGTTATGCCTTCCAGTGTTCCCTCATTCACAACTCAGATTCATCCTTTCTGGAAAAAAGGTCAATTATCAAGAATCCATCTGTTTTGCTGCTTCCAAATTATTTTTGTCATTGTCCCTTCTTGAGTATTCTTTTTCTCTTAATAATTAAACAAACACACACAAACTTTACTGTCTTTTAGTAAGATATCAGGAGGAACTGGATGGAAACTCACATTTATCTAGTAGCTACAGAAGCTCATTCTACTATTCATGTGAATCATATATTACTCAATCAAATTATATATGTAGCCAAGGAGAAGAGTTAGTAAATGGCTTTAATATGGCTTTATAAATCTAGATAGCCAGTACTACAGACATATGCATACACACACACACAATTCAGAGACATAAAATGTGTAGAAATAATAATTCTGTAAAGTAATCATGAAAATAAATAGACACTGTACAGAAATATTTAAAACCAAGGACGAGTTGCTATATTTGAGGGTAAAGATTACTCTCAAATTTATTTATTGACAGGTTAGATATTGAAGAGGCAGTAGAGCTTCTAACTGAAATATTCATTACGGATTAGCTATGATATTCCATGCATTTTGGAACTGATATTTCTGAGAACAGAACATTATCACTTTGATACCCATAATAATTTTCTTCTGACATAACTTTGAATCTATCTGACTCATAAAATCTTCAAAGATAGGCTTACTCTCAAAAGCTCCTAAAGTTATATCCCAGAATTATTATTTTATGTGACAGAATTTGATATTTACATGAAAACTGATATGGTACTATAATATATGACAGGCATATTATACACAAATGGGTGCTTAACAAATATATTTTATGATGATGAAGGTTAAATGATGCACTAAATCTATTGAAATGTTGTCATTTTTCATTGTTTACATGAAAATAGAAAGGTATCTGCAATAGCTTATTTCATTAAATAAGATAAGATCCACATCATGATGTTTTATATATACAAATTGAAAACAGAGAATATGTGTGTTTCCTTAATCATAAGAGGCCTCTAAGATTTACAAACTTTTAAAGTACTGGAAGTGAAGAATCTAATAATATATGGGATATTTCCATAATACCTGACTCTGACCATCCAAATTTGCTGTCAAACACTGGGAAGTATTTAATACAATGGAGACGTTTTATCTTGTTATGTAGGAAAATTTTCTTTTCCAAGATGTTTGATGTAGGTTTTAAGACTAGAGGATGGTCTATGCTGCATTCTAAAATGGTAGTTATGTATATATATATGTGTGTATGTATCCTTTAGAGCATATTACATGTAAATTAATTTGCTTCTCAGATATGAAGAAGGCAAATTTTTTAAAGGTTTGATTTACAGACAATACCAAATGAAACAGTGAAGAAATAAACAATATTATGCTAGCAATACTACTAGCATGGTAATGAAGAACACTGAGTCAAGGGAATGAATTTTGAATTCACAGAACTTGGGTGATTACTGAACTGCTCTAAGCTTCAGGTCACTTATTCAACAAATATTGATTAAATAGCAATGTTTCAGGCACAGTTCTGGACACTGGTTAGTAGTATGCAAGCAGAAAATATCCTTTATCCTAAAAAAATACATATATATTCTTCCTCCTCTATCTTTACTCTTAGAGTATATAAGCAGAAGAGAATTATTATGAGGCTACCAAAATAACTCAGATGAAACATGATGTCTTAGACCAAGATGGCAATGATGGAGCCAGTGTGTTCTGCTCTCATTGCTAAGTACTGGATGTATTCCTGAGGTTTAACTGACATGTTTTTCTGATAGATTAGATGTGGAGTATACTTGAGGAAGAAGGAAATCAATAACGACTCAAAGATTTTGTTCAAAGCACCTCAAAAGATAACATGGGCAAAGCTCTGTGAAGAAAATGTTTAAAGGTGATTGCATATTACAAGTTCAGTTTTGGACATACTTAATTTGATATGCCTATTAGATATCCAGATAAAGCAAATAAACCTTTGAATATGTGTATTTAGAACTTAAGGGAGAGATCCTGGCTAGAGACAAAAACTTGGGATCAGAAAGTGGATGGCATTTGAGAATACAAGACTGGATCATATATCGAAGGAGAATGTGGTGAAAGAAGAGAAAATGTACAAGGACTGAAACCTGCGGAACTCAAGATATGAAAAGGGACCGGGAAAGGGAATTGAGCAAGAGTAATGGTCAATGAGGTAGGAGGATAACCAGGAGAAAGTGTATCCTGGAAGCAAAATGAAAGATGGAGTCACTTGGCTAACAGTTCAAGTGAAATAAGGTCTGAAAAGTGATTGTTGGAAAGGTCTAAGAAAAGTGGTCAAGAAGATTGCTATCCTTTGCACCCTGTTCAGGTCCAACCAAACAAGCCTCAGCCAACTGGCCAACTGGACTGAGGAAGGGGCATGGTTCAGTGCTGTGCCTGTTTGGTGTCACCACTTCTTCTGTAACTATCATCTCTGCCTTCATTCAACAGTGATCTTGACAAGAGCAATTTTGGTTGAGTGCTAAGGGTTATATATGATTTTCATGGGTTCAGGGAAGGAAAAAAATCAGTTGGTAGCTAAAGGGGCCATTTGGGTCATGAGAAATTATTTTCCCTTTTTAATGGTTGAATATTCTTTAACAAGAGTAGCTTGTTGCAAAGCAGAATGACATAATAGAATGGGAAAACCAGATGATGCGGGATAAAGAGGACAAAACTTACAATCATGAGTAAGTGAAAGAGTAGGTTCCAATGACACAACTAAAGTGGCCTTAGCTATTAACATGGAGAGTTCACCAAGTTCACCCACTGCAAGAGAAGAGAAGGCAAAATACAGAACACTGCTGCTCCCTGGTGTGTAGATGTGGTTGTGAAAGCTGATGGAGTATTTCTTTTGACTGCATCTATTTTCTCATAAAAATGGGAATTAGCCATTATTTCAATAAAGGATGTATTGTTGGTTTGAGGACAGAGAGGATGTAGAGTTTGAAATATTTGTCTCAGTGCATAAGAGTGAATAGATTCACTTGAGGATAATGAATATGAATCTACCCTAAAACTAGTTAAACAAAGAGTTCTGTGTTTTCTTCTAGCCATGTTCAGCTGCACAATTGCAAGTACAGAACAGGTTGAAAGCTGGTTTTAATCAAGGTTTGTCTTTTTTCTGAATGAAGCAAGCAAAAAGCAAGCAAGTGGGGGGCATGCAAGAGAAATAATTATAATGACTGAATATTGATTTTAAGCTGAGTAAGAAGAAAAATAAAGAGAGAAGGTTGGAGAGGTACAGGAAATGATATGCTCGGTGGGTTATCGGTCGGTCAGGGATCAAAAGACTGTTAGGTGGAAGGAGAGGAGCTGGTATTCAGAAAGAGGAACAAATGTAACAGATTTTGGGAAGGCTACATTATTGGTCATAACAAGGTTTGTGGTATGACCTTGAGTAATGAGTGGCTACAATATTATGGAGGGCAGAGAAATTGGCAAAGAGAAAGTCAAGGAGTTGAGAGACTGTGTTATTGGAAAGATAGTCCACACATTTATGAATCATTAAGAGTCTCTAAGACTCATGATAGGAATAGAAGTATAGAGTCACAATGAACCAGGACTTAAACCTTTAAGAAATTAAGTGAAATGACAAGGCTAGCAGTGAATGCCAACAATGAGAGGTAATGTTGGTATGGCAATGTGTATTCTGGAAGCTAAATGAAGAAGGTTGGAGTGACTTGGTTAACAGTTCAAGTAAAATAAGGTCTGGAAAGTGATCATTGGATTTAGCAATAGTGATTGTTATGAGGAATAAATATGATAAAGATGTGCAGCACTTAGCTCAGTACCTACCATGACTTCAGTGCACCATCAGTATTAGTTGTTATCACCATTATCCTTATCAATCAGTCTGAGTCTGATTGATAGACAAGTATACTGAGTCTATTAGGAATAAGCCACATGATTTTCTAGGAATCAAAAATTTCCTCCTAGAAATGGATCTCTGAAATACAATGTTAGTTGATAAGGAAATACCAACCATTACAAAGAAAAATCATCTAGCAAACAACTTTTTTTCAGAACAATGACAGTTATTTTCTTTCTTACTTTATAACTTAGGTTTATTGACTTTGTTTCAGTGATTCTATGGTATTTGACATGTTGATGCTTTTGATGAAAAGATGAGCAGAATCAAAATGACATTTTACATGTTAGCAGTGAGAAATACAAAAGAAATTTCAGTTTCACTGCATTTTTCCAAACCAACATAGGTGCCTAGTTTTTTTTCAGCTGAAGTAACTAACTCTTGCCATCCCAAGTTGGTAGTTAGCATTTCCATGTGGAAATGTCTTCTGAGCTGAAATGTATTTTCTATTGCAAAAATAGGGAAGTTTTTCCATTGTTTGATATGGTCTACCAGGAGGTTTTGGAAGTTTAAATTTATATGCCCAATTTCTTTTCCCAGAGAGTCTTATTTATTCCCTCTTCTGCACCTCTCTACCCCACCTCACCTCCCTTGGCTCTCTCTCTCTAGAGAGTGTCCTTTTGCAAAGAACTCAGGTCTATTACAAGTCTGTTCTGTGTTAATTAAAATGACATTCAAATCATTTTGGGGCCTGGCTCCCACAGATGTATTGCTCTAGTCTACTTGTAATTAATTCTCCACTCAGCACTAGCAGTAGCCATATTATTGGCCATGAAGGTACTCAGAAGATTAATGAAACTGGATAAAATAAATGGAGTTGTAATTTGGGAGGACAAGCTAAACATCCCACCTAAGCAGACACTGCCAAAACTAGCCGACTGTAGCTCATCTCTTATTGAGCCATGACAGTAAACATTCATCAAGTGAAGGAAAATAATATGCCGACCTTAAAATGATATCTTACTCTATGCATAAAGACTAGAATATTCTCACTCGTCTTTTCTAATTAACTGTAAATAACACTGGGGTTATGTTACAGTGGATGTATAGTTATTTTTCAGCCAGTTCTAGTGCATGAATTATGCATCCAATCTGCTGGATGAGATAGAAAGCCACACCTAAAAGCAGATGGACAGCTAATAAGCTGTGCTGTAAGGTTGAGCAATATGGCATGATTGGCTAGAGATGTTACAATCTATTGAACCTCTCTCAGAAAGCAGGCAGTAAATCTGAATCCTAATTACAGTGGCCCAGCTCATTTCCTAATCAGACTGCAAGATAAGAAAGGATCTCATTTTGAAGCATTAGCCCTCAAATGGAGCTAACAACCATCTGAGAAGCTTGAATCTTTGGTTCCTGCCATAGTACTCATAGCTTTTGCCAATGGCTAGGCCTAGAGATGTATGAGCCAACAGTAGTGCAAAGCAGCTCAGTATTGGTGAGATCAAGCTGGGAAGCCTTAAGGTAGTGCTTTTCCCTGGAAACTGGACGATCTCAGGAGAGTATATTTTGACCAAGAACTTACAAAGATAGATACCAAGAAATGATTTAGATAGAGTCTAGCCATGATCCAAATTGGTATACAGTTTTTAAGACTACTTTGATTTTAAATCTGTCCCCTTGTCTCTACTTGCTTCATCATATGATGTGATCTGATTTAAGGATGTAAAAATTTGGCCGCAAAACAGGGTGGCTAGAGACATGCAAATACTATTTATGGTAACAATTTCAACCATCTTTACTTAGAGTTACTCTGTAGTCCACATCTGTGTGCCCTTGTCCACATAGTAATTATAGCCCCCCCCGTGTAGTCTCCAGTTGTTAATGTATCTATTTCACCCTTAGTTATATATTCCTTCCAGGCAGAATTGCAATGTAAAATATATTTTTATTAATTCTGGGTCACAATTAATCAAATCAAGAAACTATGTTAGATTTTGGAGAAGCAAATTATGTAAGAATAAAAAAAAAGGTCCCATATTTTAGAAAGCTACTGATTTTTAGAAAAGCCAAAAGTAAGCATAAATAAAATGAACATATATATATATGTGTGTGTGTATGTGTATATATGTATATTTATTTTTATAATTAAATAAAATATATGCTCACTGTAAGAAAACTGACAAATATAGGCTACCAAGCAATTAAAATGATTTGTAACTCCACAATTCTGCTTTAAACACTGTTAAATTAAATTTTCACATATGATTTTTCACTGTTTCTATAAGCATATGAGATGTTATATTTTAACAAAGGATATTATATTCATATATAATTTTTCTTATCTTGTAATATGTTGGTCCATAACTTTTCTGATTTCTCTCTAGAATGCAAACTCGAACATTTGCCCCTCTGTTTCAATGGTGTATTCCCATCAACTAGAACAGTGCCCTGTATATAGTAGACACTTAATCAGATCAAAGGAATCCAATATTCTTTTAAGTTAGTTTCTGTACTCTCAAACATAAAGAGTTCTAACAGTCACACAAGTTGCCTAAAAGAGAAGTCAGGGACAAATATTTGAAAGCCATAAATTCCTAGAAGGTCTGGATTCTATAAGGTGGAAATTATCATTTTTTTAAATACAAATGGTTGAATTAGATTTCTGTTTTATATTGCCAATAAAGATACCCTATCAGCTTGAATTTTTCACTTTCATTTCTGATTAATCTATGAAGTAAGAATGTAAGGGACATTTTCAAAGAGGATTGTCAGAGTGGTTATAATTTCAGTGGTCAGCCCAATTTTGTCTCTTCTATAACAAGAAACTAATGACAATTATGAAGTCTGTTGGGTAGCATGGAATGCTATCCTCCAGCCAACTCAAGTAACAAAAAAGAGGAACAGCTAAGATCTTTAGAGATGTATTTTAAAGTCTGTTCACAGAGTTCCAAACTCTGAAGCACAGGTGCATAGCAAAGGGCAAAGTGTGGGATGGGGCTGGTAGCTGCTTTTCTTTATCACTCACTATCTGTGGCTCTTTGGGCTCTAGTTCTCCCACTGCTAGGAAGCATGAAACCTCCAAACCATAAGCTATAACAAGAAAATAAGCACTTGATGACACTGCCTCCTTATCCTCATGTCCTAGCACTCAGAGATTTCTTCCCAGCCCCCAGATTCAGGTAACCTTCTCTTAGAATCTTAATATGTTTGAACTGGAAAGAACCATTAAACAAGACTCTGGGGAATGATGAAAGCCAGTAATGAGTATCACCAGTTAAGCCAAGATCTGAGTTGTTCAGTTTGAAAATGTACTGAAAAAGTTCAGTGCATTTAGAATTTACATGGGACTATGCAAACTATATTACCAGCAATTTGTCCTTGGTAGCGTAATATAAATGCTCTATTTCACTTAAGTTCTAAATCAGTTAAGTGAATCATAAACAACATTTAAAAAATGCAATAGAATACAAACATCAGAGTGCATCTTAAGTAGGAATGATATTTTTTTCAGGACGGTGTGCATGTGTGTGTATGATATGTTTTTGAATTGCAATGTAAAATATATTTTTTATTAATTCTGGGTCACAATAAATATTTGAAAGCCACTATACTAGTCTCACATGGAAGAACTACAAATGGGAGTCATAATTCTGAACAAGGAGTTGACAGTTTTAAATATGATTAGCTGTTTTTCAATGCATATACTGTACTTTGTTCCTTTGGAATAAGAAAGCATACTATCAAGTCATATCATGTAACAATCATGACTATTTAATTTCCTTTCATTTACAAGTGGTTGAATGACTTTCCCAAAGTTAGCACAGCTCAGTGCTGGGCATGATGAAACTCAGGTGTTCTGATATGCAGTCCAAATATTTTCCTACTAGTTCACATAATGACATTTATCCTGTAACGGTCATGTAAAAAGTATAAATACTTTGTGAAGAGATCATAAAAGGGAATGTCATTTAATACGTAATAAAAAATTTTCTCCAGGTGATAAATACAATCTGTGTGAATATGCCAGGTATAATCAACATCACCCAAATGATAAAAAAATAGCATGAGCTTCTTTAAATATTCAGAACACTTTTTTTGTAAAATAAACAGATTTTGTAAAATCTGTTCTCCATTTTTCTTCAAGGACTTATAAAAATAGGTTTGAACTCATACCTTCTCTTAACCCAATATATCATGATGACTTATTTGTCTCTAAAATATGTATTAGAGAATATCCATATTATTAAATTATGGTTAATTTTATTTAATTTAAAAGGTGGATATCTGAGGAGAACAGAGAGTAAGAAATAAAGCAGTGACTTTTTCAGACCTTTAAAAATGCAGTTATTTGAGCCAATATTTTCTCCCTCTTTTAGGGTCCTAAATTGATGTCCATCTAAGGGACTGTCTGTGAAAAACACAAATAAATGATACCATAAGGCACCCAGACAGGCATGCAAGTGAAATTTACATGTGAAATTGACATTGTTGCAAGAATAATTTAGAAATACAAGAGATGACCATTAGCCTAAGTAAGGCTAGCTGAATAGCATAGGGCTTCAAGAAAACCTTGTGTATTTTATTTCCAAATTTTCAGTCTGGTATATATATTTTTCTGGGTTCAGGAGAAAAAGAGCTGGAAAGAGGAGCATTAGTTCTTTATACACTATTTGAAATTAAATTTCTGTAGTTGTCAAGGCTACTAAAGAATTCTCTGGTCAAGAAAGGAGTTGAAGTAAAGCAGTGTACAATATGACTTAATAAATGCCTTAATCATAAGGAGTTTTATCTATTTTTCCTCCTTAAAACAACGTGGGTGTGTTTAAGGTAAAATGAAGCATTCTAAAATCCAATTATTTTCAAAGATAACCAGGTTTAGAAGTAAATCATTAAGCAGGATAGTGTCTGGGCAGTTAAATCAAATCACAGCACAGCTGGAACATTTTCCAGCCAATCAGAGACTATCTTTATAATTCTCATTATAGAAAAATGCAGTAACATTATTCCTAGTGCTTCCTTCCAGATAAATTATGTATTAATATTCTTGTCAGGCTTCAGTGCTGGATGGCCTTCAATTTTAAAGTGATGACAACTGAATGTGTGAAAACTCTTTAGGAAAAGATTCAGATTTCATGGGGATTATATTAAACATTCGGGCCTATACACTGTATGTCTTAACATGCAGAGCTGTTTGCCCTTTAAATCCTGATCTGTCAACACTTGCCTCAAACCTATAATTTGTTAATAATTGAAAAATTCCTTTAGTACTTGAGTAAGTGATAAGGTGTGATATTCGGGTTCATTAATATGGATATAAAATTCAGGAATCCACTATTACATTATTTTTCCCTGGCATATTATATGTATTTATATTTTTAAGCTGCATCAGGTGTTGCATATATCTCCTCCACAGGTATGCATTTTAGTATTGTCCAACTTGTTGCCTAACTATATCTGAATATCACAGACCTGAGTTCTAGGTCTTCCTTTGCCACTAAGTGGCTCTTTTCAGAGATTCTGCTCTACTCTTGGGCACAAGTTAGCTGTTCTATGTAATTTTAATGGTTTGCCAAAACTATATCTATGACATGGCTTCCCTGTGCCGGTCTAATTCCATGAATGCAACATAAAATATTGGGTGACTAAAAATGATTATGGTGTATACAGATTGGTCAATTTGTAATATCTCTCTACAGGAAAGTCTACGCATTTGTTTTACTGGATTGCATTAAGAGCATGATGGTAAAAATACTCATCCAGTCTTTAAAAACCTCCTAACAGGACTGTGTTAAGGTAGAAGGATGTCCCTGAAGCATCCTTGGAAACTACAAATCTCTGAGATGGCTCTGTCTTCTAGGAGTTGTTATGTAAAAATAGCCCCTCTACAGTTTATATGCTATAGAGTATTGAATCCTCTGGGTAATGACGAGGGAAGTTCAGGGATCAAGATCAGTACACATGGGCTTTAAAAAAAACTCTGAGAATTTTCTAGTAACAGCATACAGATTGTCCACACAAAAACCTGCACACAGATATTTATAGCAGTTTCACTCATAATTGCCAAAACTTAGAAGAAAACAAGATGTCCTTCAGTAGTGAGCACATAAACAAACTGTGGTACATCCAGGCAATGGAATATCACCTAGTGTTAAAAAAAGAGATGAGCTATCAAACCATGAAGAGACGTGGAGCAACCCTGAATGCATATTACTAAGTGAAAGAAGCCAATCTGAGAAAAGCTATATATTATATAATACCAACTATACAACATTCTGGAAAAGAAAAAACGATGGGAACAGTAAAAAGAACACTGGTTGCCAGGGGTTGGACAGTGGGGAGGGATGATGAAGAGGCAGAACCCAGAGAGTTTTTAGGGTAGTGAGTATTGTCTATATGACTCTATAATGACTGATACATGTCATTATACATCTGTCCAAACCCCCAGAATATACAACACCGAGAGTGACCCAAAATGTAAATTATGCACTTTGAGTGAACATGATGTATACATGCAGGTTCATCAACTGCAACAAATGTATTACTCTAGTGAAGGATGCTGAAAATGGGGGTGGTCTATGCATGTGTGGGGGCAGAGAATATGTATGAAATCTCAGTATCTTCCCTTTGATTTTACTATGGGCCTCTTTAAACCACTCTTTAAAAAATGAAGTCTTAACACACACACACATACACACACAGATAATTACAATATAGATTTCATTTTTTCCAATCCTATTTTCTCAAGTGTATAGGTAAAATGAACAAACTGGTAAGGTATCCCTTAAAATTATAACTGACAATTTTCTTTCTACAATGCAATGAAATATATAGATGGGTATGAAATGCATCTTCTTCAAATTCTGTTGGATGATGGGATTTTCAGAGTTATCGCTTAGTCAAAGTTCCACTTGGCTGAGATGAAGGCATGACCAAGAGTGCAGTAATTCACCAATGAATAGGTGCTTATCACAGAATATCCAAGTGGAGGCTCAGAATTCTACTACAGACATCACCTTCACTTCTGAGTAAGTGATTCCCCAGACCTTTATGCCTGTTTAGTAAAATGATCTGTCAGCATTAAAAAAACTCATAAATTAAATCAGAGAGGTGTGCCACCCATATGAGAAAAGCTGCTGCCTCCAGGATCCCTTGTTGGTATTTTAGGTGTATTTAATGTCAAGGTCCTCTGCCTTATGGGAGTTCCAAATGTAGTGTTAATATCTGGGTTGTACTGGAATTAGAAATTCTACAGGAATTTCAACCTCAGGCTAATAACTTTGAGAAGTGTCTGACTCAATTTTTGTCTATAAAATTGGGAATACAGCTCTATACTCACTACACTGCTCCTATAATAGAATGAATGCTAACCCTGTCCTCTTTTTAACTGGTTTCAAAAAAAGCAAATACACCTGCCCTTACCAAGAACTGTAAGAACTAGGATACCATATCCACTCATAAAGCATACCTTGGTCATCTTCCATAGAAGTCTCATCAGAAGCCACATTGACATAAATGATCTTTAACAAAGTCAATAAAGGTTATGCCTTCTTCATACACTTCAAAATAGTATAATTTTTATACATTATATTGGATCAGTGGGACCCTGATTCAAATCAACCACATTTGCCTATCTTCCTATATAACCATCCTCCCTCAGGTACTTGCCACTATCGTTTCACTTTAAAATATTATAGGAAGCCAACTTAAGAAATAGTCATATTAAGACTGTTTCTACATTTAGATATAAAGCAATGATATGAGTCTCTGACAATGTTTTATTCAGTATGAGGCCCCATGTGAGAAAACTGCTTTTAAAATTGAGAAAAGTAAAAAGTTTATCTCCCTCAAAGAACTAGTCTTTGTAATTTATGTAATTCAGCATGCTTTCATTTTTCCTTTACTTTCAGATTCTCAAAACTAAGATCAAGCATGGTAACCCTACCAAGCCGCATAGATAGCATTTGGTCTTGTTTGCTATACTAATTTCTATTCAGTGTTTATTTAACCTATTTGTACAATAATTAGGGCTAAATAGCAAACACTTGAAATAGAAACTCTGAGTAATCTAAATATATTTTTAATTGGTAAAAATAAATAATTGAAAATAATATTTGTTCTCTCTAGACTTTTAGATGAGATAACAAAATGATACCATTTGGGAATAGTAAGAGAGTATATAAACTGACTTTGTTTTGTTAATGTAACACGTATAAAATGATATTTTTTGCATAATAATAGTATTTGTAATTATTAATTTGCCTATTAATTTCTCCCACCCTTTGAGGGTAGGAATAGTATAAATTAGTAACCCCAGGTTTTAGACAGTGCCTGACACATATTAGGACCACAGTAAATGCTGAATGAATAAAGGAAAGAATAAGAGACTAATGAATGTAGAAATATAACAATATGATGGTCTTAATGACATTATTTACAGTAAGATCATGATACATTGTACAGATTTTAGCATTATTCATTATCAGAATTATTATAATGACCAAAAAAAGGAAAACAGTGATAGTAAAAACCTCATTTTTCATCTTACTGTAATTTTGAATCATTCCAGTTTTTTCTCTCAAGCAGTTTCAGAAATGCTTTAAACATTCTACAGAACCAAAAGCTTTTAGAGCTAAATGCATCAATTACACATAATCTTGTGATATGATCCTGCCATGAATCCTTAGTCATTCATCCTCAGCCCACAGAATGCCACCTGCTTATTTTGAGTGTACCTTGTTACAAAAAGGAAAGGGGAGAAAAGTATTAAACTGAGTTTATTCCCCTACATTATGCTTCTTCAAAGTATATTTTTATTTGGAATAAATGTGTTTATGTTTCCAATGACTTACTGACTATAAATGTTGGTTGATATAAAGATATGATCTAATCATTCTGACCTTTATGAGGAATTCTTTGCACACATTCCCCTCTGTTGATTCAGAAAGCATAACAAAGAATTATCTGAGGAATGCTTTAACTTTAAATATCCAGTAACCACAACCCTGATTTAATTCCTTCCTGAAGTTATACTTTTATAAAATCCTAGCCTTGTAAGGGTAGGTTTTGTACTGTTTATTTCATGTGGCAGGCTTTCCAGGATAGGTGAAAGCTATGTAATTTAATGGTGGAATGAGCAACCAAGAATGCATTTCATCTTCTCAGCAATGGCAGTCTGACTTAAAATCACATAAAGGAGAAAATAGATTACAATCCTACTTAGTTCTGTTCATTTCAATAATATCATTAATGATATTACAATAAACATTTAAAATAAAGAAGGCTTATCAGTCTCTAAATACCACCGCCCACTACCATTTTATCCTTTTATGTTTATAACATCTACTTGTGGAGTGCAAATGCACCTGGAAGGTAAATTTTCTTGGATAATAAGAACAGTTAAAAGGAAAATTGGAACTAAAAATCTGGTTATCCAGTGCCTAGAGTGGAGTTGTCTCTAAACACCTCTTTCTGTCTTAGAAGTATTTTATGTGTTTCATGTATTTTTCTTATTGTACTTTATATATTCATTGGCATACATATAGGAGGCATAGCTTGGCCTGTGATGTAAACAAATCTGGCAACTAGAAGTGTTTCTGTTATTAAAACTGTTAATCACTTATAAGATGTGATAAAGATGCTAGTCCCTGGAACATCATATAAAGTTTATTTAGAGAACAGTAATTGCTGAAATGTACTAACTTTTACAGGTACCAAGTTTCTTAATAGAAATCAAAGTATTTATGCCAGTGATGGAATGGAAGGTCTATTATGAGAACTGATAGAATCCTTGCACCTACTCAACTTTCTGTATCTACTATTTCTTTCACCAAGGTAAAACCACCTCTTTCCAGACTAGAGTAATAGCTCCCCTACATCCATTATGCTTTCAAATCTATTCTCCATAACATTGTCAAAATGGTGTTTTAAAAAAGCTTTTTATGTTACTTGCCCATTAATTTCATGGCTTCCAACTGAATTAAGGATTAAATCCAAAATTCCTAACATTGTTTAAAAAGTTCCATATTAATTATTCCTTTCCCATTCTTATAGGCTAATTTTCCATCACTTAACAAACTCTGATTCTTCTGCCTCAGTGGTTTCAAACTATTTTTCTTTATACTTGGAACACATTTCCTCTACCTCTGCCTCACACACACACACTGTGTCCCTGCTTACTTTCATTCATCATCTGTCAAAAAACTTCTTTGATCCCAATTCCAACAATGTAAACAAATCCCACTATTATATTTTTGTATTTACTTGTATGTCTCTTGGCTTCCTGATTTTATCCATATTAAGGTTCACCATCACCTCCATGAAAGGAAAATAAGGAAAATGGAAAGTTAAACGTCTTAAATCATTCATCCACTATATAAACTATTCAGGTATTTTGATAATGGGTCAACTAATTTGAAATATATTTTATTTTTATTTACATGATTGGTCTACAAATTCCAGGATAATAAGATACATTTGTAAAGTCAGACAAGAATTTGCAGTATCATACCACAGAGGACAAAAACTACAATTAATAAAACAGAACTATTGAGTTGATTTAAAAAATGATAAAGTATTACAAATCATTTGTTCTCAATCAAAAAAACAGAATTAAAGTTGTAAATGATTGAAAGATCATTTATAGCAGGGATTATAAAATGATGTCATTTCAATAGACTGTCCAGGATGGCCATGAGAATGGTGTTGAAAAAATTCTGGGGACAGTTCAGATTCACAAAGAAAGACTACTGTGATTTAAAGGTATCTATTCTGGCAGAAAAACAGAAGTGGTGATACTTTACATTTGAACAGGAAAGGAGCAGAGAGCTGCAGTGATTTTACCTCAGCACAGAAGTGAAAAAGTGAAGCCCATAATTCAGTACTACTGCATATTTTTCTAGCTCATTTGTCACTATATTACAAATATTTACCGATCTTTCAGGAGTAGGCAAAACAGTTAAAACACTTCTCTTTTTCTTCTGGCTTCTGTGGCATCCTTCTATTCTCTGGTATTGTTCTACCTTACCGGTCATTCCTTTTTTTTTTTTTTGGTATCCTTAATATACAATTACATATGTAACATTGTTGTTATTAAACTACTCCCTTCTTCAGGTCCCCCCCACCAACCCCATTACAATCACTGTCCATCAGCATAGTGAGATGCTATAGAATCACTACTTGTCTTCTCTGAGTTGTACAGCCCTCCCCACGCCCCCTCAACATTACTTCTGCTAGTCGTCATGCCCCCTTTTCCCCCTTGTCCCTCCCTTCCCACCCATCCTCCTCAGTTCCTTTCCTTTTGGTAACTATTAGTCCATTCATGGGTTCTGTGAGTCAGGTGCTGTTTTGTTCCTTCAGTTTTTTTCTTTGTTTTTATACTCCAAATATGAGTGAAATCATTTTATACTTGTCCTTTTGTGCTTGGCTTATTTCACTGAGCATAATATCCTCTAGCTCCATCCATGTTCTTGCAAATGGTAGGATCAGTTTTCTTCTTATGGCTGAATAATATTCCATTGTGTATATGTACCACATCTTCTTTATCCATTCATCTACTGATGGACACTTAGGTTGCTTCCATTTCTTGCCTATTATAAATAGTGCTGTGATAAACATAGGGGTGCATATGTCTTTTTCAAACTGGGATGCTGCATTCTAAGAGTAAATTCCTAGGAGTGGAGTTCCTGGGTCAAATGGTATTTCTATTTTGAGTTTTTTGAGGAATGGATGTTGAATTTTGTCAAATGCTTTTTCAGCATCTATGGAGATAATCATGTGGTTGTTGTTTTTCTTTCTGTTGATGTGGTGGATGATGTTGATGGATTTTCAAATGTTGTACAACTCTTACATCCCTGATATGAATCCCACTTGACCATGGTGTATGATCCTCTTGATGTATTTTTGAATTCGGTTTGCTAATATTTTGTTGAGTATTTTTGCATCTATGTTCATCAAGGATATTGGTCTGTAATTTTCTTTTTGGTGAGGTCTTTGCCAGGTTTTGGTATTAGAGTGATTCTGGCTTCATAGAATGAGTTTGGAAGTATTTCCTCCTCTTCTATTTTTTGGAAAACTTTAAGGAAAATGGGTGTTATTTCTTCTCTCTATGTTTGGTAGAATTCAGAGGTGAATCCATCTGGCCTGCAGTTTTGTTCCTGGGTAATTTTTTGATTATCGATTCAATTTTGTTGCTGGTGATTGGTCTGTTTAGGTTTTCTGTTTCTTGCTTAGCGAGCCTTGGAGGGTTGTATTTTTCTAAGAAGTTGTCCATTTCTTCTATGTTTTCCACCTTGTTAGCATATAGATTCTCATAGTATTCTCTTATAATTCTTTGTATTTCTGTGGGGTCCGTCGTGATTTTTCCTTTCTCATTTCTGATTCTGTTTATGTGTGTAGATTCTCGTTTTCTTTTAATAAGTCTGGCTAGGGGTTTATCTATTTTGTTTATTTTTTCAAAGAACCAGCTCTTGGTTTTATTGATTTTTTCTATTGTTTTATTCTTCTCAATTTTATTTATTTCTTCTCTGATCTTTATTATGTCCCTCCTTCTGGTGACTTTGGGCCTCATTTGTTCTTCTTTTTCCAATTTCAGTAACTGTGCCTTTAGACTATTCATTTGGGATTGTTCTTCCTTCTTTAAATAGGCCTGGATCGCAATATACTTTCCTCTTAGAACTGTCATTGCAGAGTCCCACAGAATTTGTGGCTTTGTGTTATTGTTGTCATTGGTCTCCAGATATTCTTTGATCTCTGTTTTAATTTCGTCGTTGACCCATTAATCATCTAGGAGAATGTTGTTAAGTCTCCATATATTTGTGAGCCTTTTTGTTTTCTTTCTAAAATTTATTTCTAGTTTTATACCTTTGTAATCTGAGAAGTTGGTTGGTAGAATTTCAATATTTTTGAATTTACTGAGGTTCTTTTTGTGGCCTAGTATGTGGTCTATTCTGGAAAATGTTCCATGTGCACTTGAGAAGAATGTGTATCCTGTTGCTTTTGGGTGCAGAGTTCTGTAGATGTCTGTTAGGTCCATCTGTTCTAGTGTGTTGTTCAGTGCCTCTGTGTCTTTACTTATTTTCTGTCTGGTGATCTGTCCTTTGGAGTGAGTGATGTGTTGAAGTCTCCTAAAATGAATGCGTTGCTTTCTATTTCCTCCTTTAATTCTGTTAGTATTTGTTTCACATATGTCTGCGCTCCTGTGTTGGGTGCATATACATTTAAAATGGTTATATCCTCTTGTTGGACTGACCCCTTTATGATTATATAATGCCCTTCTTTATCTCTTGCTACTTTTTTCATTTTGAAATCTATTTTGTCTGATACAAGTACTGCAACACCTGCTTTTTTCTCCTTGTTATTTGCATGAAATATCTTTTTCCATCCCTTCACCTTTAGTCCGTGTATATCTTTGCATTTGAGGTGAGTCTCCTGTAAGCAGCATATAGATGGGTCTTGCTTTTTTATCCATTCTGTTACTCTGTGTCTTTTGATTGGTGCATTCAGTCCATTTACATTTAGGGTGATTATCAATAGATATGTACTTATTGCCATTGCTGGCTTTTGATTCATGGTTACCAAAAGTTCAAGGGTTCCTTCTTTGCTATCTAACAATCTAACTTAACTTTCTTGTTACGTTATTGTAAACACCGTCTGATGTTTCTTTATTTCTCTCCCTTCTTATTCTTCCTCCTCCATTCTTTATATACTAGGTGTTTTATTCTTTGCCTTTAGTTAGTATTTGGATGGTCTTTTTTCTTTGCTATGATTTTATTTTCTCTGGTGACATCTTTTTAGTCTTAGGAGTGCTTTCCTCTAGAGCAGTCCCTTTAATATATCCTGTAGAGGTGGTTTATGGGAGGCAAACTCTCTCAGCTTTCACTTGTCTGGAAATTGTTTAATCCCTCTGTCATATTTAAGTGATAATCATGCTGGATACAATATTCTTGGTTCGAGGCCCTTCTGTTTCATTAAGTTAAATATATCATGCCATTCTCTTCTGGCCTGTAAGGTTTCTGTTGAGAAGTCTGATGATAGTCTGATGGGTTTTCCTTTGTAGGTGATCTTTTTTCTCTCTCTAGCTGCCTTTAATACCCTGTCTTTATCTTTGATCTTTGCCATCTTAATTATTATGTGTCTTGGTGTTGTCTTCCTTGGGTCCCTTGTGTTGGGAGATCTGTGGGCTTCGTGGACTGCGAGACTATTTCCTTCCCCAGCGAGGGAAAGTTTTCAGCAATTATTTCTTCAAAGACACTTTCTATCCCTTTTTCTCTCTCTTCTTCCTCTGGTACTCCTATAATGCGAATATTGTTCCGTTTGGATTGGTCACACAGTTCTCTTAATATTCCTTCATTCTTAAAGATCCTTTTATCCCTCTCTGCTCAGCTGCTCTGTACTCCTGTTCTCTGATTTCTATTCCATTAACAGTCTCTTGCATCTCGTCCAGTCTGCTGCTAAGCCCGTCAATCACTTGTCTCATTTCTGCATTGTCTTTCCTCAGTTCCCTCACTTCCTCCCTCAGATCTTACAAATTTCTCTGTAGATACATCAGTATGGTTATGAATTTTATTCTGAATTCTTTTTCAGGAAGGTTGTGCATTTCCATCCCATCAGTTCCCTGTCTGGTGTTCCCTGGGTTTGGGTAAGCTCTGTTTGTACCATATTCCTCTGACTTTTCATGGCAATAGAAGTGGTCGCTGGTAGGTGCCATGTATGCCAGCTGGGCTCTTTAAAAGTTTTAAAAAGAGAAAACAAAGAAAGAAAAGAAAAAAAAAACGGCCACCAGGGGTAGATTCTGTGAGGATGCTGTAGGTGGCACTATTGCTCCACTATTCCGCAGCCTGGGCTGCGCTGCTCCGCAGGGCCCTTTGTAGGTCTGGCCAGGGCGAGAATGAATGGGAGGCTGCTGATGTCTGTGGGAAGTCTCTGTGCAGCTACTTTTCCCCAGTCGCCAGCAAAAGGGTCTGAAATTCCCCAGGACTCCCAGCCTGCTGTGTTGAGTGTGCTGGGACGATCCTGTTCCTCTGGTGCGCTCCTGTCTCTTTAAGACCACTAAAAAAGCACGTGCTTTTCTTTTGTCCCTGGGAGCCGGCTGAGAGGACCGGGTGCGTTTCCTGGCTCAGATCCTGCACCCTCTGTCTCTCCAATGCCCGATACACCACGTGATATATGTCAGTGCTCCTGGCACAGATCACCAGGGCTGGTTATTTCGTGGGCCTGTACTTCCACTCCTTCCCTGCTTGAATTCTCTCCTCCCGCCAGTGCGCTGGGGTGGGGGAGTGCTCGGGTCCCGCCGGGTCATGGTTCTGTATCTTACCTGCTTCGCTAGGTGCCGAGTCCTCTCAGGTGTAGATGCAGGCTGGGTGCTGTCCTGTATCTGCTGGTCTTTCTTTTAGGAATAGTTGTATTTGTTGTATTTTCATAAATATGTATGGTTTGGGGAGGAGATTTCCACCACCCTGCTGACACCGCCATCTTCCCAGAAGTTCTTACCTGTCATTTTTAAGTCTCCTTTGCATGTGTTTACTCCTGTGTTCAATCTCTACATGTTTGCTTCCCCATGGGATCTTTCTTTGTTCTTCCCTTCTCCTATGGTGACTGAATTCCATCCCATGATGTTAAATATGTTAATGCTGAGAACTACAGCTTTTTATTTCCAACTGACTACTCCATGTCTCCACATGGATATCTTGTGACTATCTCAAATTTAATTTTAATATGGACAAGTTCTTTTGAATCTAACTCCAGGTCACACCTGAAACCATTCACTCTTTTCTATTCCAAGACTACCACCCTAGTCCCAATCACTATTATCTGTCTGGATTTTTTTTTTTCACAGGAATACATTTGATATATGATGTTATATTGATTTCAGATATACAATAGTGATTCAACAATTACATACATTACTAAATGCTCACCATGGTAAGTGTAGTTACCCTCTGTCACTATACCAAGGTATTACAGTATTATTGGCTATATTCTCTATGCTGTACTTCCATTCCTATGACTAATTATTTTATAATTTGAAGTTTGAACCTCTTAGTTCCCTTCACCTATTTCACCCATCCCCCCAAATTCCTCCCTTATGGTAACCAACAGTCCATTGTCTGTGTTTATGAGTCTATTTCTTTAGTATTTGTTTGCTTTTTAGATTTCACATATAAATGAAATTATATGGTATTTGTCTTTCTTATTTCTGATTTACTTCACTTAGCCTAATACCCTCTAGGTTCATCCATGTTGTCACAAATAGCAAGATTTCATTCCCTTTTATGGATGAGTAATATTCCATTATATATGTGTACCACATCTTCTTTATCCATTCATGTATCAATGGACACTTAAGTTGCTTCCATATCTTGACTATTGTAAATACTGTTGCAATAAACATTGGAATGAATACATCTTTTCAACTTAGTGATTTTGGTTTTTTGAGGGGAGGGTAAATTCCCAGATATAGAATTGCTGGGCACATGGAATTTCTATCTTTAGTTTTTTCAGAAACCTCTATTTGTCTGAATTATTTCAAGAGCTACCTAACTCATTGCCTCCCTGATTCTGTTTAAATTACTAGATAGCACTTATAATTTCCTGATAATTTTGTTGTCTTTTTATTAATTTGTCATTTTTTATCATCTGTGTCTCTGCTTGAAAATAAAATCCATGAGAGCAAGCCAGGTACTTGTCTTAATAGACTACAGAACATACTGGGTGTATTGTAGGCATCTGATATATGTTCATGAATAAAATATGTTTTCTATATAGTTTTCTACATTTAACATAAGACTGATCCCTTCATAAGCTCCTGCAGCATATTTTTAACCTTAGGCTACATTCTTGTGGTCATTCAGAATTTCTTTGCATCACACCTCCTACAATCAGTTGGCATATATTTATAATTTTTAAACATTTATGTGAATATACCTTTATTAGAAACATATAACTCAGGCAGGAACTTGAGAAAAGAGAGTGGCTACATGCCACATTAAAATACATATTCATTAGTATAGTGTGTGTTTATCTAGCAGTACTTTCAAATAAGGACTTTTAATAAATAAAATTTCCAACTGAAATTAAATAAATGTTGCTTTTTTATTAATAAATATCTGAACTCATAAAAATGACATGCAAATATATTTCTTTAAGAACTTCCATTTCATGATGTGCAATCATTTGCGATTGTTCTGGGTGTGTCATATTTAAGCTATCCCTTGTTCATGTGGGAAATTCAGGTTTCCAACTCTATGGAAGGATGTCCCTGCAAATTCTTATGCTTAATGGTCCAGTAACATACATAATAATAACCTTAGGTGCCACCAAGTGACCCAGGAGCATGCACCAGGACAAAATTAGTATGTGCATCGTTTGCATACAAAATATCTTAAGAATTAGTCTAATGCAACACATAAAATAGTAAATTCAACAGTGGAGGATTATTTTTCACAGAGAACAGCTTTTTCAGAGTTCAAGCTTCAGGTTAAAGTAATTGTGCATTATTCTGTTAAGATAAAGGCAGGGGAGGGAGGCAGGCTCTTATGAGCTAAGATCCAAATTACATCAAGCTCAGAGGGGCAAAAAATCCTAAATGACATGGAAAGGAGGCAGCTAGGGCAACCTGTTGCTAGGGAGGAAGGACTTGTGGCTACTGTGTTAAGCAAGTGCTCTGCCCAATTCCACTTAGAATTTTTTAAATGGCATTTCCAATACCTCCATGTATTAGACAATGCAGCAATGCAAACTAGTGTCAAGAGAGTCATGGATCATTGTGATGAGGAAGGCTTTGGAATTTGTAGCCAGCAGTTAAAAATAGTTAGAGTGGGCATCATAATTTAACAGATTACTTAAAGAGTTTTCCAGATGTTGAAAGAGAAATCAGGAAAACAATTCAATTCACAATTGCATCAAAAAGAATTAAATACCTAAGAATAAACCTAACCAAGGAAGTGAAAGACCCATACCTTGAAAACTACAAGACACTCTTAAGAGAAATTAAAGAGGACACTAATAAACGGAAATTCATCCCATGCTCTTGCGTAGGGAGAATTAATATTATCAAAATGGCCATCCTGCCTAAAGCAATCTACAGATTCTATGCAATCCTTATCAAAATACCAACAGCATTCTTCAATGAACTGGAACAAATAGATCTAAAATTCATATGGAACCACAAAAGACCACAAATAGCCAGAGCAATCCTGAGAAGGAAGAATAAAGCTGGGGGGATCTCGCTTCCCAACTTCAAGCTCTACTACAAAGCCACAGTAATCAAGACAATTTGGTACTGGTACAAGAATAGACCCGTAGACCAGTGGAACAGAACAGAGAGTCCAGATAATTAACCCAAGCATATATGGTCAGTTAATATATGATACAGGGGCCATGGATATACAATGGGGAAATGATAGCCTCTTCAACAGCAGGTGTTGGCAAAACTGGACAGCTACATGTAAGAGAATGAAACTGGATTACTGTCTAACTGCATATGCAAAAGTAAACTTGAAATGGATCAAAGCCCTTAATGTAAGTCATGAAACCATAAAACTCTTAGAAGACAGCATAGGCAAAACTCTCTTGAATATCAACATGAACAACTTCTTCATGAACATATCTCCATGGGCAAGGAAAACAAAAGCAAAAATGAACAAGTGGGACTTGTTCATTGATGAACAAGTATCAAACTAAAATGCTTCTGTACAGCAAAGGACACCATCAGTAGAACGAAAGGGCATACTACAGTATGGGAGAATATACTCATAAATGACATATCCAATAAGGGGTTGATATCCAAATTATATAAAGAGCTCACGCACCTCAACAAACAGAAAGCAAATAAGCCAATTAAAAAATGGGCAGAGGAGCTGAACAGACACTTCTTCAAAGAAGAAATTTAGATGGCCAACAGGCACATGAAAAGATGCTCCACATTGCTAATCATCAGAGAAATGCAAATTAAAAGCACAATGAGATATCACCTCACACCAGTTAGGATGGCCACCATCCAAAAGACAAACAACAGCAAATGTTGGTGAGGATGTGAAGAAAGGGGAACCCCTCTACACTGCTGGTGGGAATGAATATTGTTCAACCATTGTGGAAAGCAGTATGGAGGTACCTCAAAAAACGAAAAATAGAAATACAATTTGACCCAGGGATTCCACTCCTAAGAATTTACCCTAAGAATGCAGTAGCCCAGTTTCAAAAAGACATGTGCACCATATGTTTATTGCAGCACTATTTACAATAGCCAAGAAATGGAAGCAACTTAAGTGTCCATCAGTAGATAAATGGATAAAGAAGATGTGGTACATATACACAATGGAATATTATTCAGCCATAAGAAGAAAACAAATCCTACCATTTGCAATAACATGGATGGAGCTAGAGGGTATTAGGCTCAGTGAAGTAAGCCATGCAGAAAAAGACAAGTATCAAATGATTTTACTCATCTGTGGGGTATAACTACATACAAACTGAAGGAACAAAACAGCAGCAGACTCACAGAACCCAAGAATGGACTAACAGTTACCAAAGGGAAAGGGACAGCAGAGGGTGGGTGGGAAGGGAGGGATAAGAGGATTAAGGGGCATTACAATTAGCACACATAATATGGGGGTTGGGCACGGGGAAGGAAGAATAACACAGAGAAGTCAAGTAATGACTCTATAGCATTTTACTACGCTGATGGACAGTGACTATAATTGAATGTGTGGTGGAGACTTAATAATGGGGGAAATATAGTAACCACAATGTTTCTCATGTAATTGTATATTAATGATACCAAAATAAAAAAAAAGTTTGACTTAAAAAATAAGTTTTCCAGGTGTTGAGGTATTTCTTCACATACAGCACTGAACATCACCATGTGAGAGGGAAATGGGATACAAACCTTTGTGAATGCATGCATCCTCCCTCCCTTCTTTCCTTTCTGCCTTCCTTCTTGCCTTCCCTCCTCCTCCCCTTCTTTCCTTCATCTACTTAATAAATATTTAATGAGCATGAGTCTGTACCATGCTGTCAGACAGAGGAGATACAGCATTGAACAAGAGAGGAGAGGCCCCTCTCTCATGGTGATTCTGGGAATGGAGAATAAATTAATAAACAAATTAATATATAAGATCATTACATTTTGTAATAAAGGCTAGAAATAGAAGAATCAGGTTCAAGATAAGGAAAAATAATTGGAAGAATGCATTTTAGATGAGATAATCAAGGAGAACTTACAAACTGAGACATGAGAAATAGAACAGATCCAGTGAGGAAAAAGCTTTATAGGAAAATATTCCAGTCAAAAGGAACAAAATGGTCTAGCAGCAGAAAATATTTTATCATATATGAGAATTCAAAAGGTCAGTACATTTGCAGCAAAATCATCATGGGCAGCCTGATACTAAATGAGGATGTAGAGAGGCAAGGGCCAGATTTAGAGGCTGGGAGGTATATAGAGAATACCTACTGATAACTAGTTCTAGCATCATTATGGAGAGTATTTTAGCATAAAAGCATGCCACAAGTCTATATGTCACACTCATGTGCTGCAAATCCTTTCTCTCCAGTAAGCACACATGCCTAGACCCAAGCACACATATGGGAAGTCTTACAGCTGGGACAGGAGCCCATATTCTAATAGTGTCTCTGGAAATCATCACACACTGCCACAGTTGTCTGGCAATTCTTTGTTACAAAGTCCAACAAAAGCATGGACAGGGAGTATGAACATGGATATAGGTCTTTAGGGTTAATGTATAAATTATAAAGACAGTTGTATGAAGGAAAAAAGAAACCCACCAGCTCAGGAATTTGGAGTTGTTTATAAATCAAAACACAAGTTTAAGAAAGATGTCTGAATCCTCAGAGCAATAGTGTCACCTATAAAATAGAATGTTGGACCTAATCATGGCCCTAAAATTTTTTGTTTTCAAAGGCAGCAGAACACTTTGTATTTATTTTAAATAAGTTAGATAGAGAACATCAGTAAAACTGAACAGAAAGAAGTGGATCTGCTTTAAGTCACTTTTAGTATCAAGAGCTCCCAGGGTAAGTCTTGAGATACTATCCTAAATCTTTAGGCATCTATAGTCAAAGCCTGTGAAGATCCCAAATGGTCTTTCAGCTATAAGACTCTATGATTCTATCTTTGCATTCCTTGTAGTCCAAATACAGACTTTGGGAGAAATAAACAAATAAACAATATAAAAATAAAACTATATTAGAAAACTAGAAAAATATTATAAGAGGAAAGAAGTTCACCTGCTAAGAATAGTCAAAGAGTTCTTAGTGTTATACTTGGCCTGCATCATATACTAGAACTGACCAACAGGGATAAAATCAAGAAAATAAAGAGAATGGGCAGCAATCTTAAAGCAAAATTAGAGATTTCTCAGAATTTTGGAAAAAGGGAATAGAAGCAAAAATGCAGTCAAAGTTAGTACAGGTAGATAATACTTTACCTAAACCATGAGGAGAATACAAAATCAGAGCTTGGGCAAAAGTGTTTGCCACTGCAGCCCTGAAAGCTGGGATCATAAGAAAGAGCTGACACCAACTCCTGAACTGGTTACTATTAAATCAAAGGAAACTATCCAGGTAGTTTTAGGGTCCTGAATGACCCAGGTCGGGTCAACAGATTATTCTCATTTGTAGAGGATCATTCTTATCTGACAAGTCTCCTCAACCATATTTTCACAATGTGTCCAGTATGTCTCCTCAGCTTGTATTTTCTCCTTTCTCTTCTGTTGTCTTCTGGGTCTGTTTTGGAAATCTGTATGCTCACCATGAACTACATCAAAGAAAACAACCTAAACTAGCTGACTAACATCACAGTTATGTTGAGTATATATGGCATATACTCATGGTGTGGTAGAAAAAGCATGTAACTGGCTGTTTGCAGAAAGACCTGATTTCTGAGTTCACTAATTAATTATGTGGTTTTAGTCTAATCATTAAAATCACTGAGTCTCAGTTTGCTCTTGTGAGATGATAAGATGAAAATATTTGTAAATTCCAATGTATTACAAAAATGAGAGAATCTTACTATTGATTTTGACCCATTAAATGATAACATTAGATGAGAAATCTCCCCAAATTCCAAGTCCTTTCAATTTGGAAAACTAAAAATGTCGCCATTTGTAAATAGCATTGGAAACAGAGCTAGAAGCAACACTGGACACATTCTTTCCTCTTTTGTTTTGAAACCCCTGCACCCACCTTAAGTTCTGCATGAACATCACTTCCCTCAGATACTCAAGACAATGCAAAGGAATTAGAGATTTGGGACCTGCCCTCAAGAAATGACCATTTTGTGGAAATGTTCAAGGCATGTCTGTCATCTCATGGGAAGATCGGATCCTTAAAATAATACCTCCTATTTGAGATATAGCAGGACTGAGATTCTTTACACAATGTAGTATCTTACGCTAGTTCTCAAAGTAGGGGGCAGGGGGTGAACATCTTGGTGTAGATATATGGGAACTACATGCATATCTATAAATGTTGCTTCAGCCAGGCATATGTTATAAAGAAAACACTTAAAAATTAACTCTTTCTTTTAAAATAAAAGTAAAATAAAAAGTATTATGTTGTTTCCAAAAGGTATTCCTGTATTTTGTGCAAGAATATATTTTTATTTCTAATCTATAAAAACTCCCCAATCATCTGTTTCTTTCAAGCTACTTTCTTATTTCTTCCTCTTTTTTTTTTACTACCTTGTTTCTTCAAAAAGTTTGCTTTCATTGTCTCTTTTTTGTCCTCTATTCATTTCCCAACCTATTGTGTTTTATTTTCAGCCCCTAGTACCTCACTAACAATGGTTTCAAAGAGTTAGAGTGTATGCTGACTTAAGAACAATCTTTTTCTTTTTTTAATATGTTGTGAGGAAGTGTAAAGCATATCATTATCTCCAGCATATTGACCTCACATTTTTCCTGGTACTGACCTGCCCTTGTTTTCAAATCCCAGTTGTCATAACAGTAATTGCTTATGTGCATATGCATGCATCCTCCTAATACAGGAATCACTACTATATCATGGTGAATCAACAGGCTAAAAATCCTGGATAAGGAGAGGTTACACCAATTAGTAGCAGGATGTAGTCTTTCTTGCAAATGTTTTGAATTAACCAGCAATTTTTCAGTGTTCTCTAATGCCAAATGCCCCTACAACTACTGGAGTATTCTGTGTCGGGGAAAAGTCTGAATTGAAACCTATAGCTTTTATCCTCCAGGCCAGGTACCAAGAATCTCGAGCATCATTCATAATTAATTCTGGCAGGAGAGAGAAATGCAGAACCATTCAAGAAAGCAACAGATGGAAGTTTGTTCCACTTCTGTAAACTAGAAAGTTAGATGATCACATTTAAAAGTCAGGCCTTGCTTTTGTAGGATTTTTTTTAATTCCTTGGATTTGGTGACTATATGAACCATAACTAAGTTCAGAAGACCCAGATGGATATAGAAAAACTCCCTCCTTCTGCATCATTGGAAAAGAATGCTTTTTAGTATTCTTACTCAAATACATTCACATGCAGATATTTCACTAGGAAAACCATATGCATTCCCTCTCTAACTCCTATCTATGTTTGTTTTTACATAATATGATTTCTTTAAATTATTCACATGCTATTATGAAAAATGAAAATACTCAATTCTCCCCTTAGTCCTATTCAGTCCTTATTCAAATAAATATAAGGAAGAAGTATAATACAATAGAGTTGGCCTTAGGAAGAATATGTGATTGACTAGCAAAGAGATCATAAACGTGTTGTAGGAGAGACAATAGGGTTGAAGAGGAGAAGATAGATTTGAAAAATATTTATAAGGCAGATACTTTAATTTGATGAACAAGTTATTGGAATGGAAAGTAAGTTAGGAGCCAAGAAAAAGGTCAGAATTTTGGCTTGGGAGATTAGGTGAACAACCACACTATTCAGAGAGAAAGAGGATAAGGACAATGTGAAAATGTATCAGGGGGAATGAGTTCATTTTGAGCATGCTAAATTTTAGGTGTTTTTAGGTCATACACACTGAGAAATTCAAAGGTATATGACTGCATAGCTCTGGAACTAAGGAAAGAGATGCGGTGGAGACTCTAGATCTCTCTCTCTTTCACACACACACATGCACGTACATGTGCACACACACCCACACGCAGGGAAACTATGGTGTAGAAACCTCAAGAGAGACTAAGTCACTCAGGGGGAATACATCAAGTGTGGTTGTAAGGGAGTCTTGATCAGACTTCTGAGCAAGGTTGATATTTAAACAATAACTTGATTAGAAAGTATCCTTAAAAACCATTCAAAGAAATTAGAGGGAAAGCACAATCAAATGATGATATTGAAAACTGAAGAGGGACTTTGAAAAGGTTCTGACTGTTAATAGTTTCAAATTCTGTAGACACCAAATCAACTGGGTCAGCAACTCCATTACCAGAAAAGGCCCTTTCAGTGGGGATGAGAAGCCAAACAACAATTAGTTGAGGAATAAATGGAGGCCCACCATACAGCAGAAATTCAGTTATAAAAAGGTATATCCTTGTCAAGGGGCAAATAATTAAGAAATAATTATTTATTATTATTTTTAAATTATTTTAAAGATGGAATAGATTTTCACAGCTTTATACACTTGAGGAAAAGTTCTGGTTAGCAGGGAGAAATTTACAATATTAGAAAAATATGAATGATTATGCATAGTTCAAAATAAAGGAAGAGGGTGTGGGATTTACAGCAGAGATAGAAAGGGTTGCCATTATTAATAGAACAGCATTATTTTTCCTAAATTCATCTGGCTTCCAAATGAGGATATCCATTAACTCAAAAATTTGACTTATTTTCCCCTAAATCACTGTTTCATTGGCCAAGCCTAACAATCAGCTCTAGAATGAGAGGTAGGAGATAGAATCATTCTCAGGAAGATCTCATACTGGACTCCTTCTTAACTTTAAAGTAACAGCTACAGCTACCACTGTCCCCAGCACCAATACAACAAAAATCTAAACCTGAACAATACTGTCAGAAGCGCTTTCACATACCTTATCTCTTTGGCCCTCTCATTAATAGTCTCAGGCATCTATCTACATCATTGGAAAAGAATGCTTTTTAGTATTCTTACTCAAATACATTCACATGCAGATATTTCACACAGTTCAATAGCATATTAATTAAATTATCAGCATGTATCTTAAGTGGAGCTGCCTCTAGAAAAAACACAGAGTAAACTGAATTCTCACCTTGGTTTTTCCAATTCTTTCTCAATAGAAATTCTGAAATGAAAAAATTGCTTTTCCCTGAGCCATTTTGCCGAGGACAGCAGTCTGAATCAGAAAGAAAATGCATGGGCAAATTCATTTATCATCACTCACCTTTTTAAACTCAATAAAAGAGTCATTGTTATTATTATTTTTTTTTACCAACCACATTTTCTTTTAAAATCAGGAATTAAGATAGTCTTTGCAATTTAGGCAAACTGTAGGTGGGAGACCCAGGTTACAATTGGACTGAAAGCCCCATTTAATATAATATTAGATAATAATCCTCATTCATAATGGCTAATTTTACATCTGAACAACTGTAATATCCATCATTACAAGGGGTGTATGTCTCTACTAATTCTATTCTAAAAAAATCCTCTCAGAATATTTTTGCCAAGTATCATAGGAGTTGCCTGGCAACTGCTAAGAACAAATGCAAAGAAAGAGATGTAGTTTAATAAAGAACTCAGACACAATCAAAACCTTGTAAAAATGAATTAGATATCTGCTTTACTGAGAAGAAAAATAAATACTATTCCTTGAGCTGATTTTAAACACAAAAACTGAATAACTTATTGTAAATCAGCTATGATATAATTAATAACAGAGAATAAAACTTGAGAACAGTGAAAAGTAACCAATGAAGCATTTAATAATTCTTTTTCTTTTCTTTTTCTATTCTACAATGTGGTTCATTCAGCTATTAGATCTCAGGGCTTATGAATTTATTGTACTCACAGGCAACATTCTTTAAAAATTTGGCTGTGAATGTGAGGAAGCAAGTATACCTTATCTAGCATGACAACATGGGAATTTTGCAGATTTGAGAATTTAATAGGCTTACAAGTTTCACTGAAACATTAAAGACCCCTAAACATTAAAAGATGGAAAGCTATCATCAGTAGGAGATGCTTAGAAAAGAAGAAAACTTTAATATAGAGCCCAGTGATTTCTGAAATGCATAGGGAGTTAAGACTTAAAAAAAAGGTTAATAAAGAAGGTTTTGGTGGTAAGTAATAAAAAGGTATCTAAACTAAGGTAGGAAGAAACAAAAAGTAATTAGTGGGATACTGTGCTATTTCATATAATTTTGTCAGGCACAAAGATTTACCTTGTAAGGGACAATAATATAGATATTTGAATGCTTCTAGAACTTTCTTTTGCCCTTTTTCATCTATGCTTCTTTCTGCATAGACACTTCTTTGTCCCAGTCCAATTTCCTCCAGATGATAGAAATATGACCACTAGCAGAGCCCAGGGCTTACTTTTCAAACTATCAATAGTAAAAAAAAACTGCTTCTCTTGTTGTTTCATATATAGCTTGAAACATCTCAAGGAATTACTGGGATTGGTCAGGCTTGGATCAGGCAGCCCTTACAGATTCATCATCTGTGGTCATGGAGTTGGCCCCTGCTGTTGGTTGCCCCCATTGGAATATAACAATTGAAAAGGAGAAAGGACAGTTCTCCAAAAGGAGGAGGGCATACGGGCACAGCTGGGAGATACTGTGCGTTAGGTTTCAGACCACCACAATAAAGTGAATACTGCAATAAAGCAAGTCAAATAATTTTTTTTGTTTCCCAGTACATATGAAAGTGGTGTTTAAACTATACTGTAGTCTATTAAGTGTACAACAGCATTATGTCTAACAAAACAATGTACATGCCTTGATTTAAAAATACCTTATTGCTAAAAAATGCTAGCTATCACCTGAGCTTTCAGCCACTTCTAATCTTTTTGCTAGTGGAGGTTCTTGCTAAGATGTTGATGGCTGCGAACTGATCAGGTGGTGGTGGCTGAAGGCTAGGGTGGCTGTGGAAATGTCTTAAAATAAGAAAATAATATAGTTTGCCATATCAGTCGACTCTTCCTTTCACATGCTATTTCTCTGTGGCATGCAATACTATTTGATAGCATTTTACTCATAGTAGAACTTCTTTGAAAACTGAGTTAATGCTCTCAAACCCTGCCACTGCTTTATCAACTAAGTTAATGTAATATTTTAAATCCTTTGTTTTTATTTTAACAGCCTTTGTAGCATCTTGCCCAGGAGAAGTTTCCATCTCAAGAAACCACTTTCTTTGCTCATCCATAAGAAGCAACTTCTTATGTGTTCAAGTTTTCTTATGAGATTGCAGTAATTCAGCCACGTCTTTAGTCTCCACCTCTAATTCTAGTACTCTTACTATTTCTACCACATTCACAGTTAATTCCTCCACTGAAGTCTTGAAGCCCTCCTAGTCATGCACTGAGGGTTGGAATCAACTTCTTCCAAACTCCTGTTCATGTTAGAAATGTTGACCTTATCCTATGAATCACAAATGTTCTTAATGCATCTAGAGTGGTGAATTCTTTCCAGGTTTTCAATTTACTTTGCCCAGAACCATTAGAGGAATCACTATCTGTGGCAGCTATAGCCTTACTTATTTCTTATAAAAAAAATTTCTTAAATAATAGGACTTGAAAGTTGAAATTATTCCTAGATCTATTGTCTGCAGAATGGATGTGTGCTAGCAGGCATGAAAACAACATTAATCTCATTGTCCCTCTCCATCAGAGCTCTTGGATGACCAGATGAATTGTCAATAAGCAATAATATTTTGAAAGGAATATTTCTAAGCAATAGGTCTCAATAGTGGGCTTAAAATATTCAGTAAACCATGTTTTAAACACATGTAATGTTATCCAGGCTTTGTTGTTCCATTTATAAAAGACAGGCAGAGTAGATTTAGCATAATTCTTAAGAGCTCTAGGATTTTCAGAATGGTAAATGAGCATTAGCTTCAAATTAAAGTTACCAGCTGCATTAGCCCCAAACAGAGAGCCAGCCTGTCCTTTAAAGCTTTGGAGCTAGTCATTGACTTCTCCTCTCTAGTTATGAAAGTCCCAGATGGCATTTTATTCCAACAGAAGGCTCTTTAATCTATTTTAAAAATCTGTTATTAATGTAACCATCACCATCTTCATTATTTATATATCTAGATCCTCTGGATAACTTGTTGCAGCTTCAACATGTACTCTTGCTGCTTTACCTTGTACTTTTATGTTATGGAGACTGCTTCTTTTCTTAAACCTCATGGACCAACATCTTTTAGCTTCAAACTTTTCTTCTGCAATCCTTACCTCCTCAGACTTCATAGAATTAAAGAGAGTTAGGGCCTTTCTCTGGATAAGGCTTTGGTTTAAGGAAAAGTTGTGGCTGGTTTGATCTTCCATATAGACCACTAAAACTTTCTCCATATCAGCAAAGGGCTGTTTCACTTTCTTATCATTTGTGTATTCATTAATAGAACTTTTAATTTTCTTCAAGAACTTTTCTTTTGCATTCATACCTTAGCTAACTTTAGTGCAAAAGACCTAGCTTTCAGCCTCCATTGGCTTTTCACTTGTCTTCTTCACAAAGCTTAATCATTTCTAGCTTTTGATTTAAAGTGAGAGACATGTGACTCTTCCTTTCATTTCAACACTTAGAGGTCATTGCAGGGTTATTACTTGACCTAATTTCAATATTTTTTGTCTCAGGGAATAGAAAGGCCCAAGGAAAGGAAACAAGACAGGGGAACAGCATCAGTGAAGTGGTCATAATGTACACACCATTTATTGATTTAGTTTACTGTCTTGTATGGGTGCATTTCATGGTGCCCCAAAACTACTGTAACAGTAACATCAAAGATCACTGATCACAGATCACTGTAACAAATATAAAAATAATGAAAAAGTTTTAAATATTATGAGAATTACCAGACTGTGACACAGAGACAGGAAGAGAGCAAATGCTGTTGAAAAAAATGGCTCTGATAGACTTGGTTGATGCATGTTTGCCACAATTTGTAAATAACACAATATCTTCAAAGAACAGTATAGTGAAGCACAATAAAGCAAAGTGTACTTATACTAGGAAAAAGGGGAAACTTCAGGCCAGAAATAATGAGTAAGGAAATGAATATGTTTGGCCTTGGGATTTCTTTTTCTTGGTTTGCCATTTTATGTTATATACTCACAAGTTGACTCTCAATCACTTTGTTTAGATACCCAGGTCTGATTCTTTTTGAATATATTTCACTCGCCTAGTCACCCTTCTCTTATAAGGACTAGAAAAGTAGTAAGATGGAGAAAGAGGGTTAATTGTCCATAGCCACGAGTGAGGTGCAAGACCCTTGAGGCCACAGAAGAAGGACTTTCTAGGAGGTAATTCTCACACTTCTGAAACTTAATTATTGAAGTCATACCCTTCTCTCCATGTTGGGAGTGAGCCCTGGTGGGTGTGAGTGATACCTTCTCATTCTGTCAGTCATACGTGTAGTTTATTAGTAGGGTCTGAGTCAATGCTCAGAGTGTTATGTGGCTGGTCTGGAAGCAGAGGTGACATGCTCTGCACCAGACATTTCTAAAGCACAGATCCTGGAGGGTAATAGATAGCTAAGTAAAATTCTTTCTCTGGAGCAAAGGGAATTTAATTCACCTACTATATTAACTTTCCCTTCTAGAGGCATCAACTCATCCTTACATCAGTTTACAGGAAGTTAAGTGCTGCCCCTGGAAATCTGTATCTGTCAGTTATCAAGCCCAAACCTTAAGGAGATGAACTTCCTAATTTGCACTTTGAGTGGCAATGTAGAAAAGATGCAGCTCCTGCATTATTCACAGGGTATGAACTATTAACAAACAACAGAATGTTAAAGTTAAAAAACACTCTTGTTAATTCCAAAGTGTTTTTGTTTGTTTTCTTCCAAACAATCCATACTCATTGAAATGAGAAAACTGAAACAGTTACTGTCTAAGCAAATACATAAACGTTTGATTTTCTTATTTTACCTGATAAAGGTTTTCAGGTGAAAGTTCTTCATTTTTATTCCTCTATTATCATGGACACACTCATCATCCTTTCAAGAGACCCAAATCCTGCAGCATAACAAATTCTAGGTCCTCAGCAACCAGTCTTCAGCCTGATCCACCAGTGCTTTCCACCTATAACCAGAGTGTGTCCATGGCTGACTCTCCACCCTTCCAGGGAGTCCTTGCATTTCCCAATCTCACCGGTCTTCTGCTGATCCTCTGCCTGGAATATCCTTTCACCAAACTCTTTGCAGTGCCGAAGTTCAGCTCAAATCTCACCACTTTTGTAAAGCATTCTCTAATCCCTGCCCACTCACATCCTCACCTCCAAGCTGGCAGCTATATAATGATGTATAAAAAGTGCCTCATTATATAGCATTGAATGTGGCACATTTGTGTATTCCACCACTATTGCATGTTTCAAATTCTAAATTGCATTTTATTTACTAATGTGAATTTCCTTTCTCCCCTAGTTGTCAGACTCACCCTTGAGATCATGTCTGCTTATTCTGCATTCTGGAATGCCTATCAGAGTACAGTGGTCAAACACTTATTGCATTGTAATGTTTTGTGTTCTTCACTAGACTACAAGCTCCTCGGGAGAAGGGCACTTTCCTCTACTTCCTATTTCTATAATTAGCCACAGGCCTGTGACAGAACAGGTCATGAGAAACTATTTGCTGAATGAGGGAATAAATATGAGTATGGAATTGCTTAATCTCTAGGTCACTAAATTATAAAATATACTAGACCCTAAAAGCCATTATTTTCCCCAGATGAAGACATATGGGTATTCTGAGGTTAATATTTGATACCCCATCAAAGCTATATTCTTTAATAATTGTTCAAGATTTATTGAGTGGGGACAGGGCCTGCACGTGTGAGAATTTTTGTGTGTTTATTTCTCTTAAAGCTACTGTCTTCTTCCATAGGAGTAGTACTAATTGATCATTATGTGAGGAGTCACATGTGGAGGCCAGAACAAGCTGGCATCAAATTTTGGGGTTATGCCAGAGATGTTAAATCCCCTTGTAGATCAGTATTCTAGACACCTTTTAGTCTATCTCTGAATTGTAGATTGATATTGCCTCAGCTACGAGATCTAAATGACTAAATCCACTCATTCAATGAAAATTAAAAGCTTGTTACAGCATATTGTTTCAGACAGTACTTAGAACTTGTATATCTCACCTTCTCTTCTGCAGGATGGGGATATCAACCCCTACCTCATCAGGATATTGACAAGATAAAATGCTAAAACGTGTGCACAACACTTAGCTCAGTTTCTGACACATAATATATGCTCAATAAAAGGCAACAGGTAAAGAGGTTTTTTTCCCCCAACTGAAGTCTAGCAGTGCTGCCCAATAGACCTTTCTGTGATGATGGAAATATTCTGTGCTGTGCTGTGCTGGCCTATACAGCAGAGACAAGCCACATGTGGCCACTGAGCAATTGAAATGTGGCTTAAATGACTGATAAATTCTATTTTATTTAAATTAATTTTCATTTAAATAGCCACCTATGGCTAGTGGTTACCATTTTGAACAGTAAAATACATGAGAATGGCGCTATATCTTGTTCACCATTTCACCACCAAAAATTAGAACAATGTCTGTATATAGTTAGAGTTAAGAAATGTTTGAGGAGTGAATGATGTGAGCACATTTTAAATGAAGTGGGGAAACTGGGAAGGAGAAAACAAATAAATAGAAGGCATGATTTCTGATATTCCAGTGGTGAAGAAAAGAGAAACTAGAGAAATTAAGTAAATAGAGTTTATGCATTTCATGGTGGTCATGGGTTGCTATGGGCCAGTCTAGTTCTCACTAGAAGGAAAACCCACAAGCCAAGGGACAAACTCATACTATATTTCAACTGGAATTAAAATCAACTAGCAATTTTTCCCTTCAGTGCAACATTGTGCCAATAGGATGATCAAAACATATTTCACAGAGAAGAAATTTAGGACAGATAGAAGTGAGAAGAGTAGGCAAGAGAAAGAGAAATTTGTTGCCTTCCTGCTGCCCATGAAGTCAGGAGCCCAATTCTACTTCTTCCTTGGGAGTTTTTGAAATCCCCATTATAGTGGCTTCCAGGGCTGCTGAAGCCCTATATCCTGTGTATTATCTTTCCACTCCTGATAAGTTCCCCTTCTACAAAAGAAGAACTTGCCTCTTCACATACTCTGCCAGTGCTCCTTCCCTGAGTCCCTCACCCTCTGAGTCAAATGGTAATCTCCTGCTTACAATAAATCGAGTCTAGCTTGCTGAACATTCTGGAGTTATTCATAGACAGGGAGCATGTTGATTCTGATTTATAATTCAGTCTAGCTAGAGGTATGCAATAGTAGACAAGACTAAATCTCATGAAACATTCAAAACAGTCAAACTACTAAGTAACATAGAATCAAAACGCATATTTCCTGGGCATTCTACAATATTGGAATAAGATGATGCTGGCTTAGGAGGGGGCATCAGTTGTAGAATTCATGAAATAAGACTACAGAAGGTCTTGTGTACCACACTGAGCAAGGTAATTAGGGACCCTTTAGAGAATTTTTAACAGGAAAGAAAAGAGAATGAAAATAACATTGGAAACCTTAGGCCATTTGAATACTACATCTTAAATTTCCATTACAGTTGCTAAAGAAGATCCAACTGGCAGAATGGCTTAAAAAGCACCATGTCATCCAATCCTATATGTTGACATATACCACATACCAATCAAGGTCAGAAGGATGGGAAACAGGTTTCAGTCCCAACTGGAATGGGGTCCATTATATAGAGCACATTATTAATGATTTAAAAATTGAAGGCAGGTCACTTTAAAAATGACTTGCAAAAAACTGCCAAATATAACTGGCAAATATAGACAGGAGGATATAATTGATCTCTCATTCCACATTCAGTTGAAAATAGCAGTCCTGGGGCCATTGTTAAGACACAGAGTGGGCACAGAAAGTTGGAATTCTACCCAGTTTTTATTCTCTGAGAAACAGTGGGGGTCCTGCCTAATAGAACTCTGAATATTCAGTGAAGGTCAATAAATAGTTTACCACAGAAATAGCAACCATCACAGCTCCAACTTACAGCATACATGCTTGCCAGGAAGGGGACCCCCTACCCACACACATACTTGGATTGTGGTAAAGGAAACACCACCCTCATAAATGAGCCTTCAAGGCTTGATTTGATGGTTCTATCACAGGAAGGATTCACAATGCACAGCTTCCTTTACTGCTGCTTTCACAGCTAGTATTTTAATATGCCTGGAATCTCTAAAGAATCTGTTAGTATCTAACTTAAATAGTAGCTGGCAATGATTTACAGATGTTGTTGGGAAAAATAAATAAATTTCCCAAAGAGCATGTTGGTAACACAGAGATAGCCATAGTGTCCTCAGTGAGATCACAGGGGGTGCACTGACTAAAGGCACACTTTCAGGAGGCCTCTAATTATATTAAATTTTTGTTAGATGGAACAAAATCCTGTTACTCCTATGAAAGTCTTCTGAAACTGTGCATCGTTTCCTAGGACTTTCTACCTGTGAAGAACAAAGAATAAAAGAAGCTGAGCTGAAAGTTATAAAAACAAATAAGGAAGGGGAAGGGTACTATGTCTCTCCTGTTGGGATGCCCACACCAACACTGGCAAATGATGGAGATGGTTCTTAGAGACTCACTCATACAGATCAGGGCAGTTTACAAAAAGGAGCAGCTGAAAGCCTCAAACGTGGGCTGCATACTTCCAGCTATAGCTGCTACAGGTCCACTTCAATGTCACCATCAAGGCAGAAAGAGTGTTAAAGAGTGCTTGGGAAAGCCTAATGTGTATGCCCTGGGGTTTGGGAACATCAGGTCTAGTGCGTTTCTCAACTGCATATTACTGAAGTGGCTACACCTGCTCTGGCAGCTCATACCACAGAGTAAAGAGAGATGTGGGGTGGGATGTGGGATAAAGAGAGTGTATGGGGTAAGGCACTTGAGAAACAAAGGATGGGAGGGCATCCCCACTTCTGTTCCATGACACCCTCCATGGTTCCTCGGCTCCTCCTGAAGCAGCATGGAGGGTACAGGAACAGGCAGCAAGTTGAGACTCTCCAGACAATGAATGGTCATCAAAGATGCAGACTGTTGGATGGCTGGGAACAATGCTGCCCCTTTCTTAGAGGGTTCCCTAAGATAGGGAGCCAGGGTCAAGCTGGACACTCTCTCCTCCACAATCAGACCCACTATCAACAGAGACCACAAGCAGAAAATAAAACCATCCTGGTCACAGTGAGGCTAGAGATGCTTCTGAATGACTCATACTAACCAAACCCTTTCTCTTCTTATCTTTCGTGGCCTTTATTCCATCCAATTCCATTGAAAACAGGGAGGGAGAAGCTCACAGGCAAACCATATTCAACCAAACTTAACACCCCCTACCTCTGTTCCATGGTGATGAGCGGAAGGCAGAGTAAAAGAGCAGACAAACCAGATACCCTCACTGCTCCAAGTCACCCAAAATAAAAACCATACCTTGTCATTGTTTTTAGCTATGTACACAGACAAGCTTAGACTGAAACAATGGGTATATATATTCACTTCAGTATTTGACCATTCACTGTTAAACTATGAAATTAAAAACTATGAAACTCTATTTAATTGGCAATCAGAGAAAAAAACAATCTGATGCCACATGGAGCACAGAGTAACCATTCCTGTAAAGACCTACCAAAACTGTAGATTTATACCAAAGGTTAATACTTGTGTGAAAATTAGTAAAAGGAAACTTCACTGACAAGGCATCAGGGGATCAGGAGAAGCTCTCACACTTGCCACTCCTTATAAATCTCAGACCTCATTGGAAGAGACAGATGCCATACTGTTTGAGGTTCTTTACTCCCCAGCAGGAAGAAGGAAGGTTTCCACCTTTTGCCTCCCCTAAAAAGCCCAGCCAATGAGAGACTGTCAACTCAGCCAATGAGAAGCCGCAATACCCGGAACTCTCAGTTTACCACAATTGACATTTTGCTTAGAAAGATCCCTCTCAACTCAGCCCCTTCCTCTATAAAAGAGCATTCCTCTCCTTTGTTCTCCAGATGTGCATATGGTTTTGCTACATATTGTATGTCCTGAATTGCAATTCTCTGCTATTTTTGAATAAACCTGTTTTTGCCGGTAAAAAAACTATTTTATTTTTAAGGTGAAGACTTGTTATTCTTTCAAGCTTGTAAAGTTCAGAGATGGTTGTTTCACAGTAATAGATAAGTGTTATAGGGACCTAGTCATAGAAATTGGACAAGAACTGATCTCCAGTCTTTAAGAATATAGGGAGAACTCATGATGAGACCCTACTGTGGAAGAACTGACTTATAAAACAGAATTTTAGAAGAAAGGAACAAGATGGATCATCTGTTTCTAGACCTTGGGTGAAAAGTAGGAGCTTAGTCCCAAGAATCAAGGTATAAGCCCAATTAGTAGACACTTGACTTGATGTTCAAGAACTTAGTTTGCCTTAGATGTAAGAATAGGAAGGGCTATCCTAGAAACAAAGCATGTCATTTTATTGAGTTTTATACCAGACCATATGCATCATTTCAAGATCCCAGTGTCAGAATGGCAAATGAGTTTCAACTTTCAGACAACTCTGATTTATTAGTAGTGTTTGCCTAGAGTAATATATTGAGAAAGACTGTGAGGCAGCATCCAGGCTCAGCAGGAAAGATGGGGATGACTGATTAATGATGTCTTTCACCAGTGCAGAAAATGCTATGTGACATGCATTTCCTAACACTGTGTTAAATGTGACCAATTGCAACATTGTAATTGTGGCCCTATCACAGGACCCAGTATGAAAACAAATGCAAAATACCTTTATTGCTTTGTACAGTATCAGCTATTTACCACAAACTGAAGAATAGATCTACAGTCATAAGATTAGTGTTAAATTGGTAGTCTGAACGAATTTGTGGTACAACCTTGAGCAAAGCACTTGATCTCTTTTCCTCTTTTTCTGAAGCACAGGATTATAAAATTTCCTCAACAGGGTTGTTACGAGGGTGAATGACAGAACACAAAAGAATATGCTTTGTAGACCATAAAGGTTTTATGAATATTAGTAGTTAAGATTTCATTATGGCATATTCTTTCCCCATTTTTGCCCAAACCTGTAATATTGTTCCAGCTCTCACTTTCTACACCTAACCCATTACAAGTGCTGTTTGATCCTCCATTATAAGTGCTTTCCTTGCTATTCCCTCCAATTCCTCCTTAGTTCCCTTCTTACTACAGTACTTCACCTTTAACAATGGGGCAATTCATTCCAAAACTCCCAGTGGCTGCCTAAAGCCACTGATAGTACTGAACCCTATATATACTATGATTTTTCCTATACATACATAGGTAAACATACCTATGATAAAGTTTACTTTACAACTTAGGCATGGAAAAAGATTAACAGCAATAATAAAATCAAACAACTATGACAATCTACTATAATGTAATGTATGTAAGCGTGGTCTCTCTCTCTCTCAAAACATCTTCTTGCACTGTACTCACCCTTCTTCTGGTAATGATGGAGATGATAAAATGCCTGCCTGATGAGAGGAAGTGAGGTGAATGATACAGGCACTGTGATGTAGCTTGAGGCTACTATTGACAGAAGAAGGATCACATGCTTCCAAACTGTGGTTGACCAAAGATTACTGAAACCATGGTAAGTGAGACCATAACTGAGGGAGGACTACTGCACTTGACGCTTATATTATGACACCACCCTTGGAGGTTCTTGGCTAGTTATCCATAATTGGGAGAAACTATAATTAGGAAAGCAAAATCAGAACAAATGGTGGAAAAGAATCAGGCAGGTAGACCTAGGGACCAGGAACTGGGCAGAGAACAGAATCAAGGGTCCAGGTGAGCTGCTGAAATCTAGAAAGAGAGGAGAATTGGAAGTCTGGGATCTAGGTGACAGTCTAGACAGCAGGAGTCAAACTACAGAAAAATAAACAGAGATAATTCAAGAAGCTTTCTAATAAATCCACACTGATTTCGAGAACTTCCATCTGACTCTCCAAAAATTATCATTCTGAGTCTCCTGGTTTTAGTCAGAGCAGCTAATTTTTATACTGTTTTTTTTTCTTTATATTGGAATTTCTATATATGCATTCTTTTAAGAAAGGATGATTTGTTGTTAAAAATGTTGAAAGCCACCATCCTACATCAGACTTCCCGCATCGTAAAATAGGTCTGCTTGCTATTTCCACCTCTATTTGCTTACAATATGCTCTCTATGCCAACTTCAGACCCATGTCTTAACTCTTTTAGCCTCCCATACTGAAATTTTCTCCATGGTTTAAGACCCACTCATTTGGCTCCAATTCTGAGTTAACACCTGAAGGAAGCTCTGTCTCACTCTCTGCTTATAGTGTCTTTAACATTGTGCATTTAGCAATTATCACACATCATATTGCCAGGTGTCTTTGACAAATGCAGATGCCTGTTTTCTTCACACTGGGCCATAAATTCACTTTCAAAGAATATCAAGAATGATTTGCATGCTTTTTATCTCTCCTACTGTATTTTACCTATAGTAGGGGCCTCTTAATAATTCTACATAAATATAAATTGATTGATAACATAATTGTTATGTTTTTTTCTATAAATGGATTCTATTGAATCTAGAATTAAGCAAAAAATAGCTGGAAAGAAATCAAGGGCACATTAATTAAAAAGCCCACAGATGCATACTTCCTTAAGTCACAGAGCAAGAATCAGACCTCAAAGGTAGTTCTATAATGCTGTGTGTTGGATTTAAAAAATATTTTTTCACTATTTGGATGATTTCAAACTATAATTTCAAAGTGGCAATTTTCTCATGCACAGAAAATTTCTATAACCTATTTCATCTCTTAGACAAAGTCAATCTTTTTTGATTTCACAATGCCAAAGGATCTTCAAGGACATGTCGTCCTTTTCTAACTTCAGCTGAAGAGATAATTGTTTCATCAAACTTGTGTGAAAGTTTTGGTTAATTTAATATTAAAGGTCAAACTAATGAAAGACAATACACAGAAATCAGTTCTACCTGATGGTTTTATTTGAATATATATTGTGGAAAACTGAGTTGATTAGTGGGTGAGAGAGTATAGAAATGATGTACTTCTCTGAGCAAGAGGGAAGAGAAAGGAATCCCTTTACTGGTGAAAATTTGTATGGCTTCAGTGGAATTGGGGGTATATTTTTATCTTTCAACTTATATACCATAGCATGCAATCATAGTGGGTTTATAATTAGATTATCATTACCTCTGTAGCCTGTATTTATTGACAGACTTAGTGATAATATCTTAACTTCATGTGTTTGCCAAGGATATGTATCCATTCAGGCAACCTTGAGTATTTGCTTCCCAATCTACTAAGAAAGAATCTGAAAGAGAGATACAAGCACCAAGATGTCAAACACAATTTGCACAGATAAATATTTAAGAAATGATGAAGATAGTAGATGAGGAGTCTCCTATTAGGAAAAAGGTTGGAGAAAAATCTCTCAAACAGAAGTGAAAGATTGTAGTCACACACTGCCTCCTCTGAAACAGTTCAGCTGAGAAGGGAAAGACATGGAGGAACTTGGGAAAATTATTTTAAAGCCAGTAAAATTACATATATGATTCTTTCTCTGAATAAACCTGAACCACAGTACTGATGGACATTCAGGGCATGGGTAGTCTATATTAATGCTATTTCCAATGATCCTCTAACCCAAGAGCAGAGGCAAAAAGCTGCAGGGCAGAATGGGGCTCGGGTTACCATAACAGAAACTAACTTTAGGCAACAAGCAGTGATTTCTAAAAGATGAAAGGTAAAATGGACACTGAACTACCAGAATTAACAAACAAAACAATCAGAACAAACCCCAGGTGTGAGTAACCTGCATGGCCAGACCACTGTATTAGCTCTGCCTGTTGTTCACTTAGGAGTAATTTCTTTTCATTGCCTCCAAGTACCATCAACATCACCATCATATTAACTGTTACAGTGAGATATTTTTATATTAACTAAAAGGCTTTTGAAAATTAGAAGACTATTATACTTCTTGCTCTACAGACATGAAAGATATAGTCAGAACAGAACAGCTATAGGATGCATCCTCTTCCACAGCCAGCACCTTTCTGCTCCACTAAGCCAAGCTTTTTCTGCACCCCTGGCTGGGAGCTGATTGTGAGGAATCTGTGGAACTCAGGGGAAGAATACTGCAAAAAGCACCACAGGCCTGCCAAAAACCTCAGTGTTGTTGATTATGCTCCAGCACAAAGAAAATATGGTTTGGATTACTGCTGGCTCTTTCAATGATAATAAAATTGGCCAGATGACCTATTCATTGCTTGTAATAAACATTAGCCTCCATGTCTAGAGACACAGAAGAAACGGGGCACACCAAATGAGTTTTAGGAAGTCAGTCTGAAAATAAGATAACAAAGTCTGTTACTTTGATGCTCCCTTTTATTTTCTTTTCACTAGGATTAAGATGGGTGAAAGATCCAAGACAAAATCATAAGCCAATGCCTAATATATAATCAACATGGCTACAAGATTTGGAAGCAATACAATAATAGGACAATCATGGGAGTCGACTGGGAGGGCAATGCAAATTTGACTGCTGCAACGGAGTGTTTCTCCATTGATGCATTTTTTTTAATTGAATTTCAAAGTGGTGTGGATGTGCCATGGTTACTTGTGTGAGGAAATTCATTTAAAACAGTGTCCCAATGTCTGTCCATGATTAAAGTGGGCATAAACCATTATTTTTGTGACTAGTAAATTCTGGTGACAGAAACTTAACACTTACTAAAAATAACTCATTATATCAGTAGGAATAAGGGGCACATCATATAGAAATAATAGCTAGAGAAAAAAGTCACAATATTTATTTGAACCAATTCCACAGAACCCTAGAGTAGAAAGGGACTGAGGGGTCATCTATGCAGTCTCTTCTAAGGCAATAATCTCTACAAAATATTGATGATAGGCAGTTATCTGGGGTCTTCTTAACTGTAACTAGGGATAATGAGCTCATTCATTTTGATACAGCTCTATCTAATAATTCCTCCTTCTTGAGTTTAAGCCTGCTTCCTTGACCTCCTATCCATGGTTTCTAGTTGCACCCAATAATTTCATCTACTCTTTAGACTGAGGTGTCCACTTATGTTCATGGCTAGGTACTTAGCAACTGTAAATCTCGGCAAGTTACTTACTCTCTGTCCCTCAGTTTCCTCATCTTTAAAATGGAGATAATAATTGTACCTATCTTATAAGGTTGTTGGAAGGACTAAGTGAATAAACTCAGCTAAGTGCTTAGCACCCGACAAATAACAGGCACACAATACACGGTTGTTGAATGACTTAAGGACGTTTGACAATTACACGAAGATGAGAGTGATAACTAATATGTTGGGAAGCATATTTAGATTTCTGAACGATATGATTAGGTTATGACAAAGAAAATTCTCAAGATTAAAATTAGCAGTGATAAGTAAAAAAAAATTCTGTACCCATAGAATGTTTAGTTTTATACATTGGTTTTATTTATAATGGAAGAAAATAGTTAATGATAATAGAAATCAAAAGACTTGGAAAGTTTCTTGACCACAAAACCAGTGTAAGCCAAGAATACAACTTGGCCATTGGTGATAACAGTCAATGCAGAGGAGGAGCAGTATATATAGAATAATGTGGATGGCATGTGACAGTATGCTAATCATATATTGTATATATATAATAAAGAGGAACAGAATATGCCACCCAAAATGTGCCACTTTGGCATGTGGATTATTTTGAGCTAAAAGCAATCAAAACCCAGCTGATTCAGGAAAACTTTTACCTCCCCAACTGCCTCAAAGAATTTAGAAAGGGGCCTGGCCCAGAAAGAGAACCATTATCAGTATAATTTTTTTTTTTATCTGAAAGGCTCATCTTCAGGAAAGGACAAACATCGGCTCTTTTCACCTTCCTGTGAATTGCTTTCCTCCCCTTTGAAGCCCAGGCACCTATCCCATTCCTTAGCTCCGGGTGGCATATAAGCCTTGATTGCCTGGATGCCTTTAGGTCTCATATATTTATGGGGTTCCCATATGTATGAAATTAAATTTTTCTCCTGTTATTCTGTGTAATGTTAATTTAATTATTAGACTAGCCAAAAAACCTAGAAGGGAGGAAGGGAAATTTTTTTGCCCCTACAATAACTATGCCTATCTATCAGTCTAGATCTAGATCCAGATCTATTTTAGAATATATAAGTATGTGTCACTAATATCTGGAAAAATACCCACAATCAATCATAATGGTTATCTTTGGATATTGGGTAAGGTTGTGTTTTTTAAACTCCTCGACCATAGAAGCTATGAATATACGTAATTTTTATAATGATCAAAAACATAAAGGAAATTCAGTCTGAATCTGCATTAATGGGAGTAAATAGTGTATTCTTACCCACATGCTTTGAATTCCACTAGTCCATGTGTTACTCCCCTTTTTCATACCATTTGGCAATCTGGTTAAGTGTACTTCTCAGAATAATGGTTTTAAATGCATAAAACAAAATACAGAGGATTACAAATGGAATTATATTAAAATTCATTATAAAATGTTTAAAAAGTGATGTATTCATTTATAATCTAGCAGTGGGTACAATACCCAAAATTAATTTTAAAATAGAGATGAGCTTATAAAAATTGCAGATATCTCTAATAACTAAGTTACAAAGTCACAAGTAGTACTAATCCTACTGAAGTTTGTTGCCTACATTTATAGTTGAAGGAAGTGCTAAATTTTGATTAGAGATTAGGTTTTGGTAGAGAAAAGGGAGGTGGTACCTTTCCCCCTCCATCTAAATTCCTACCAAACTCTGGATTGACTGGACACATCCCAAGAATGTGTAACCAAATGAAGTTATTGTATTCTTAGGAGAACATTAATGAGTCAGAAATAATCTAGAGGAAGACATATAACAGAGAAAAGTGGAAATTATGTCAAATGAGGATGTTAAATCTACAAAGGAAGACAGCCTGATAACGGACTTCATATACTAACTGAGAACTTTTGCCATGAGCCAGGTACTGGTCTCAACATTTGTACATTTACTTGCATTATATAGGCCAAGACTTCTCCTCTACCCTTTCTGTAATCAGCCAGCTTCTTCATAGAAGAAAGGACCTCAAGGACATTATCACTGGAGTAGTTAACCAGCTGGGCTTTTTCTCTTATTTAACCAAGTCATCTCAATTCAACCTTCTTATTGAGTTTCTACTTTACATATGAATGGGACTAGGGGCTGTCAAGGAGACTAGAAGAGAGAAGGAAGAGAGACAGAGACAAAAAGGCAGACAATATGAAAGATAGTTAACCTTTGCTCACCATTCAGGAGATTGCATTTGGGGGATGGGACGGGAAAGGCAGAATATTTGATTCATCGATAATGATTTATTTATACACAGACTTTTTACAGAAAGATATAATTAAGGAAGTAAATCATTTGCATAAATACATTAGACATCAGGCACAATGTAAATATCATAATCATTAGGAACATACCTTCACAACCAAATCTAGTGATACACTGTCTGACAAAAAGATAGATTATTAGAAATCAAAATGCTTTTGTAAAATCCAGGATAAAATCCCCATTGCTATAATAGAGACAAAAAACAGAGCACTGCAAACCCATAGATGAGGAAATGACAAACTTAGCCTGGAATAGATGAGAATAGGGGACATCTCACCAGGCCTTGAGGGATGAGTAACATTTCAACAAATGAACATGAAGGGAAATGCTTGCCTCCTGAGCTGATGGAAGACTGGGCAGGGAGGTTCATTCTGGGAATGACGATGGTCTGATAAAACTATATAGCACTGGATGAGTGGGCTGGGAGCAAGGCCAGGAACAACATAGAATACAGCTGTCAAAATGATTGGAGGCAGATTATGGATGACTTGTAATCATCTGCTAATAAGTGTGGGTTTTATCTCAGGGCAAATGGGAGTCACAGAAGGCTTTGAACACAAGGATTGAAATGCACAGATCTGATTTTTGAAGAGAACCCTGGCCACTCAAAGAAATACAGGGTAGACAGACATAAAGATTAGAAACAGGAAGTTCTGTTAGCTAATATGACAGTCTAGGAAAGAAGAGGACCCAATTCCCCCGAAGAGGAGATGAAGTAAAGATAGTTTGGTAGGAGCTCTGGTTGTATTTATAATAAATGTATAATTTATAATTCTATATTACCTCAAGGTTTTAAGTCTTTTTTATTCCCCACCATAACCACTGCTATCAACCCTCTTGCCCCTACACATATGCACATGTACACACACATACATGCACACATGTACACATAAACATGCACACACATTAACACAACAGTATGAAAACATGACCATTCCCCACAGCATGGGGTTGAAATGACAAGGGCAGGAGGCTGGGACCACATGGAGCTTTCAGTAGCAAAGGAAGTGGAAGGAATACCTTATTTCTCAAGAAAGGGAAAGTACTGGATTTCTTTTAGTAATAAATTACTACTACTAATACATTAATATCAATAAAGGACTCTGCAAACTACATAATTCAGATTCCTCCTAAAACCCCATTAAAAAAAAAAAAGGAAATTAGCACTGATTTGGCCATGTTTAGTGATTTGACTTAACCCAATCATAAGATCATGTGCTTGATAATTCACTTACTTGTGTTAATTATCTATTCCTATTTCCATACATATGAAGTATACTTTCATGGAATCTTAACTTTCCTCAGGAAAAGAAATGTGCAAAGATTATTCTCATACAGCAAAATAGAGACTGTGCAATAATAAACTTACCAGAGAAGCATTTACAGTTAGAAGGAATGCTGCATGCTTCTAATCACACTCATACAAGGATGTGGTAATCAAATGATTTTAATCTTTTATCATACCCATTTTCTTCCTTTTTTTCTTTTATGTTCATTTCCAAAAAAAATTCAGAGCAAAAGCTAATGAATTGTATAGAAAAGGTGAGTAATTGTCTGGGTAGTAACTACTAGAGACCAACTACAAGAATTAAGACCAGGTCAGTCAGAAATGTTCATCAGGAGCTCAAATAGGAACTTAGAAAGAAGTGATGAATGCGGACTGGTATATGTGTGAGAGGGTGTGAGGAGAGATGATTAGCCCAAGAATGGTAAGAGCAATGGCAGAAATCAATAAGGGTGGTAGATCAAGATGAATGGAAGAGGATAGCTAAATGAGGGGAAAAAAGGAAAAAGAAAGCTACAATATCAATATTATAAATTCAAATCATGGTTATCTTTCACCCAGTAATTCATTACAGAACCTGACACAATCCTGGGAACTTTTCTGCTTCTTCTAGAGTATAACCAAACAGTGAAAGTACCTTCAGCCTTAATGTAAACTGTAATTTTACATTTTACATTTATTATTTCAATCACCTATTCTACTAAATTGGTAAAGAATATTTAAACAAATTTTGGAGCACTAGACTTGAAAGGAGCATATAAAACAAAAGAAGGTCTCATTACATATCCTTTCTGATTTGGCTTTTCCATGAATTTCTTTTTATTTTTTTCTCAAGTTTAATTTCAGAACTCAGTTGTTCATGTTAAGTGAAAACCTTTTAGTTAATTTAAACTTGATTTTTAGAAAATTATTTTCAGTTTAGTGGTAAATTAATATCAATAAAGAAAAGCAGTTGGAGTTGTCTAGATGTTAAAAAGAAACCCATTCTTATTAGCATTTCCTTTCATATTTATCTGATACAATGAAAATAAATGCATTATTTTCCCACACTTAATACTTCATTGCTGATGACATTTTCCTTTACCTATGCAGTCTTTTACAATTTTTTTGTAAATATCTCCTACCACTTGTTCAAAATACGTTTCTTACTGAAGCTTGAAGACAAAAGAAATGTCATATAGATCTTAAACCAATGGTCCCACTTAGCTCATTAATTCCAGAGCTGATAAAGTGTATGCTATTTTTTGAAGCATACTTTGTCTTATCTGTCCCTCTTATCTTTCTTCTGAACCACAAAACTCCTCTTATCTTCCTGAATAGGGAATCTTGGGATGATATGAACATCTTTCCCCCTCCAACAGGAATTTTCCTGAAAATAAGCCACTGGCTCACACTGCTCCACACACACACACAAATAATAATTTTAGCCACATCCCACATAATTATAAAAAAGACAAAAGAGTTTCCATGTGGGAATACTGATCCAGCCATGCCCTTCCAGTATTCCTCCACCTTCTTCCTCCCCTGTCCACCCAAAGAACTCTAGTGCAAATGCCAATACCTGAGTCAAGCTTTCATTGTATCTTACAGAGGAATTACTCTTTCCATTAGCACTTGATTCATGTTTTGATTAGAGTACCTATTGCATATTATTCTAATTATCTATTTACAGGGCTGTCCAGTCTATCTCATACTACTGGTTCACTGAAGGTGCCTATGCTTTGATGCCAAAGAGAATAAATCAGCTCTGGATAGGCAGTCTTTAAGTGTGAACACCTTTTTCACATCCACAAGCACAGAAAACTTAGTATGTTTTATATTTATAAGTAAATCTGGTGGAAACCCAAACCTCTTCTCCTAAAGCAGAGATGGGATGCTATGGTTTAATTCCATTCTGGACTGTATTAGTAGGACTGTTCCACCCAATTTTATAAGCTAAAGCAGGTATGTGCCCCATGGTGTCCTTCAATATAGTAAACCCCTTATTTTCTACCCTATATCAACCCCCCCATTTGCATATGGCTTCTTAACACTAGAATCAGGGATCTATGACTCCAAAAACCTCCCTTCACACTTCCTTTTAGAAGAGAAGCTTCCTGTAAATATCACCCTGTAATCTAATAACCCCAGATTCCCTTGGCCAGTCGGCAGAGAACCCTACACATTGACGACAGGCTCTCATGTAGTTTGCTACCCATTCAAGGTTGGGTTTGTCATCCTTCCAAATCATCTGTGGAAGTTTAAAAAAAAAAAAAGGTGTTATGTAAAGAAACCTAAATCTAAGAGGGAAGAAATTTGAGATGCCAAAGTAGTATTTTTGTCTCAATATTGCTGAACTCTCCACTTTCCAAGAAAAGGCTTCATATTCTTTGCTACAATTAATGCACAAGGGTAAATGTGTAACCCTATACAATATCTGGAAGATGCTGACCTTTCATAGCCTGTATTCTTTTTCCATGGTTTTCCGGAGCTTAGAAAAACATTCACAATGTGGAGCTTTAGAAATGAATGGGCAAAATCAATGCCCAGAAATAGGATATAAGAATAGAGAGAAAGCCCCTTTTCCACTTAAGACAAGAATACTGATAAGAAGTACTTAGGAGAGATCACCACCTTCAGACATTGCTTCTATCCTTCCAAGTCCAACTCAGGGCCTGCCTTATCCAACTTTCATTGGTATCGCTTTTTTCTATTGCACTGATAGATTGTATTTCATAACTATGGTTCATTGTGTACTGGCTTAACCTGCACAATTATAAACTCCTTGATTTAGAACTTCAGAATCCCTTAATGTGCCTACTCTAGTACTGAGCATGACTGATTGATTAATTGATCAGATAGATTGAGAGAAAGATTTCAACACTGACAGGATTGAGCTCTTATCAGAGATAGGTTTAAATTGAGAGGGAATTAGGCAAAATGCTTGGAATTAAAGACTACACCATCAAGGCTGTTTTTAACAAATGATTGGAACCACTTACAACAAACAAGAGGAACTTAGCCCAGAAACAAGGAAGTTTTCAAAACAAATAATTTTGTATTCACAGTACTCAAGACATTTAAGGCATATACTTTATGTGAAAGGTTAGAGAGTCTGTTACTATGGTAATTGTTAATGTGACTCTTCATGGATAGATGCCAGGATGGTTTGAATGTTATTATGTACTTATTCTAGAACAATATACAGAGTTTCTTATATTGAAACTCTATTGCATTTCCAAATTCAAATGTGTTCAACTGACTTTATGTTTGCAAACTTAATAATAAGAAAAATTATTTTAAGCACTTTGAAAAGTTGCCCAACAACCACAATAATAAACAGGCCCTGGAACTAATGAAGCTATTTAGTCTAAGCAGATCATAGTGCTTTTAAAAAGACTGATTATTTTTCAGTAGTCTCATGCCTTCTACATTAATTTTATTCCTCCTATTCTGTACAATAACTGGTCTTGTGGGTTTTTATTTTTTTTTAATGTAGTAATCTTCCCAGACCTGTCATTGACTTGACAGAAAAATTGACATTGAACTTTTCATCTATTTCATTTTTTGGCAACTTGGAGAATTTTGGTCCAGTATTGGTGAATTACTTGACTTCTGTGGTATCAAATTTGATTAGAAAGAGAGGAGAAATCATCTGATCAGTGAGAACCGATCTTTCTGGAATCATGAACTCAGAAAGACATTGAACATTTGTACAGAGAACTAAAGTCAGGAAACACACAATTCTTGGTAAATATTTTATCTACCCCAAAGCAAGAAGAATTTACAGGAATCTTACTAAAACTTGTTGTAGTGGCTTTTCTGAAAACTTTCTTCTGAGCAAGAGATAGTAAATGGAAATTGATAATATACATTATACAGAATGTCAACATATTGTCTTTCCTGGTTGCTTAATTCTATCAAATATAGAAATACTGATGAGGCCCCCAGAGGTCTACTTAATCCAGCTACCTTATTTCCCAGTCAATTGATCAGTCAAATTAAATATTCTTATCAAGAAGAGCTTTAGAGACCTGTTTGTATGACTGAAAAGGCACAGTTTATTATTATTTTATATTCTACTAGGTTTAACAAACATATTATGTATTTACCTTCTTAATGTCTTAATTTCTGTGGTAAAGGGGTTATGAGTTGGCTGTCCAACTGAACAAATAGGGCCTGTTTTACCTGTCCAGCTTGTTAACACTGTCTTTTATGTTTAGAACATTCTCTTTTCTTGACTGTTCCTATCTCTCTTTTCCATCTCCTTTCTCACCTGCTAAAATCCTGAGAATACTTCAAGGCCCAACTGAAATGTTATATATTCCTATGGAGACTATGTCTTATTTAGAAGAATTGGATTTCTTGCTTTCTAGTCTTCATTTATCACTATTTGCTTTACATCCCCGGCAACTCTTCTCCCTATCAGCACATGCTCCCTTTGATGTCAGGGACCAATTCTTTTTCATTTTTAGTCTTTCCTAAAGCTGAATATAACAGATGCTCAATAAATACTGAATGAATAAGCAGTTGAATGAGTGAATGAGCAGCTATCCTGAATGAAGAAGACAACCCAAACACACTGGGTAATGGTAGGAACAATCAAAACTATGAAGTGGATGAGGAATGAACAAAATGAAAAACAAAGATTCTTGAGCACCAAGTCCTGGCATGAAGTAGGAGGTTAGCATATGTCAGTTTCCAGATAATCTAATCCTACTTATTTTAGCTTCATATTTAGTAACAACTTTAACAAAGATTTTCTCACTCTTATATCCTTATTTTAGGATATATTCTTATTTGAAAAAAAACATACAATTAGGATAAAATGCTCATCCTTTAAGAGAATGGACTCCCCTAATACAAAGCAGTACCATTTAATATACAGGAAAAAAGCAGTTTACTGAACTGCTTTCTAACATTGGGGAAGTATGTACAATTCTATACTTCATTCCCAAAGGACCATATCTCCATTTACAGGTGAAAATTATCCTTTGAGAGAAAAGGGTGCTTTCTAGAGTTGTGTGTTAGTAGACATTTTTGAACTGTAAGATCAGGCTTCATAAATATATCCCTCTGTTCTTTTCTATGCTATGTTTATTCTGTTTGTTCAAGCCAAGAGCTAGGACATAAAAGGATGCCTTCTCAAGAGACTGAATATTAGAAAGTCATGCATCTAGGTGCACAAAACTTCAGTCTGCCAAGAACAGAATCAAATATCTGAAAATGTAGTTTGATTTCTTGGTTAATAACATTTCATAGTTTCCAGACTAACCTTCCTTGAAAAGAACTGGTTCCCTAAACAAGAGCAAAGCAACTATAAGAAATGTTGGGATCATAGGGATGTCCAGGGGTACAATGCCAAACTGGCCTTCATGATGAAAATCAAGTTCGGAGAGAGAGACAGACTCCTTTGATCCTATTTTCCTTCAGTCATAAAATACCAGAGAAGGATGAGTTGGGAAAACCAAAATCTGAGGTTATGAATTTCTCTAAGCACAGTGATGGAGGAGTGGGAAGTGAGAATTAGGGGGTGGGATTTTCAGAAAAGTTATCTAGATTTAAATTTAAATGTACTAGAATTTTCTACAAAGGCAGTTTAGTGTTGGGAGAGAAAAAAGAAACAATGTTCTATAAAACTATTGATCTGCAGAAGAAGGGAAGTAAAGTGAGAACAGGAGAAAAAAGGTTTAGGAATCATAAACTGCCTTAAGTCAGAGGGACCCTGGGGATTCACAGGGCCAAAGTGGCTTCATAATTATATTAAGACACTCTTTGCCTTTCATACCCATTCTTTCATAAATGTACAGTGACGTTTTCAAAAAGCTACATGTCGTGTGGTATCACGCTTGATTGAATGAAGAAGCAGATATGAGAATTGTCAAAAATATAAAACAGTACTATTCTTTTCATTATTTTTTATTGCTTTAGAAAATAAGTATAGTTATTTTTTATAAAATAACTGGTTGTTTACTAGCTTTAAATGAATCAAGGCATATTTCTAAAACTTCTCAGTTTTAATTTTAAGCATGGTACATATTGATATTTATCATCCACACAAACAAAAGCTTTGGAGGATCCTTGATAATATCTAACACTCAAAGAAGTCTTGAGACCAAAAGTTTGAGAACTACTGGTTTATATCTTCCCTATCTCAGAGAATGAATTCATTATTCTCCCAGTTGCTCAAGCTAAGAAACTTACAGTAATATTTCATTTTTTTCTTTCACTCATTTCCCTATGTCTCAGCTATTACCAGAGCCTGAAATTCTCTCAACAAAATATATCCCTGACTGCTCATTTCTTTCTGTCTCTACTCCATCACCATAACTTGAGACCCTGTCCTCTCTGACATGACAATGACACCTTTGCTAATATTCTTGCTTCTACTCTTGCTTCACTCTAATCCATTCTTTTACTCATCAGTGCAATTTTATTCCATAGATGCTACAGCCTCAGTGTCCAGATCCAGGGAACCTTTCAAGGATGTGACACAAAGTTTGGAACGTAAGAAACATAATCATTGATTCAAAAAATTTTAAATACCCAAAATAAAAACTAATTTCTGCTTTTTTATTTTAATCCAGAGACTGTCATATCAACTAGTCAACACAACTTAATCTTAGGGACATAGGTGCAGTTTAATACTCATGATAAGATGTAGTACAAGGACTCTACAAGGAAGTGCATAATTCTCATCTTCAAATCTCAGAATTTTTTTTTCCAGAAATGCTGACCTTGGCCATTCTAAAAAACAAACAAACAAAAAGCCTTTCCTAAGCTACTCTACCACTCCCAAATGGTAGAGTATTACTTTTACAATACTACTTATCACAATCCTGTTATTATTATTTTTTTTACCTATAGTTAGCTTGATTATTGTCTATATCCTCCACTAAATTTTAAGTTATCTTAGAGCAGAAATTAGGGATGAAATTTATGTAAGTGTGGAAGGGGATAGAAATGTCCAGTACCTAGCTCTTGGTTGGACTAATAGTAGGAGTTCAAAAACTATTTAAAGAGTGGATGAATAAAATATTTGCTTCCTATTTAATAGTTGCATCACCTTATTATCCAAAGTTTCTGGGACTCATATTTCCTTATTTGTAAAACTGGGAAAATATTAGTTACATTGACTTAATTCATTTATTCCACATATAATTGTGGAGAATCTACAATATTCAAGACATAGTTCTAGGCATTTAGAATTTAGTGAACAAAACAATGTCCCTTTCCTCAGGGAGCTTATATTCTAGTGAGGGAAACAGACAATAAACAAGTATGTATGTAAAGTATATAACATATTAAAAAGTGGCAAGAGCTATGGAAAAATATAAAACAGAATAAAAAAATAAGGAAATTTGTGAGTGGATATGCAGAGGATTGTGATTTTAAATAGGGTGATCAGAGAAGGTGAAAGATGGCATTTAAGCAAAGAACAAATGGGTATTAGAGTTATGGGGATTAATGAGCATGAAGGTAAAGTGCATGGCAAGGAATAGCTACCCAATAAATAGTAGTAGTTATTGTCTTTGCTCAGTTCACTACATGGAAAAGAGCCACTAAGTACTTCAGACTTGAAGAAAAATAAAGCTCTTCCTCACTAGTCCATTTCAAAAATGACACTTTGGGATAGCAGGGCATTCTGTTGAAGGAGTAGTCTTGTGGCTAAATGATGCTAGAAGCATTTCCTACTTCTCATGATATTCTGGATTCTGATTCTTGTAGGCACTCCTGGGAGAACATACAGTGAAACTAGACTAGGTTTTGCCCAGGAATTCTCCAATTTCCTGGGAAAAAAGATGGCAAATAGGACCCACTGTCAGCCTGACAGTGAAAATATGACTCTATTCCTGTCAACGCTATGGCACTGAAAGGCTCACCCTGTTCCTTGAGTTGGACTAGATTAATAACACTTGTAATAAAATGGCTACATATTTTGAATACTTGTACCATTTATTTCTCTCAGCTCTGAGGTAAGTATTATTATCACCCTATTTTTCACACTGTCTAAGTTTCACACAGGAAACTAAGTGTCAGAAATTTAAGTGTGCAACCATTAAGTGGATGATTAGGTCTCCCTGACTCCCAACGCTGTGTTACAGGTCTTCTCCATTATTTCACTTTGCTATACACTTGGCAAAGGATGAGAAGAAAAACATCACTGATGTAACTTCTAAAAATGAATGGAGATTGTCTCATCTTCTCTAAAACAGAGCAAAAGAAAAAAAGTTATCTTTAAGTAAAGGGGAAAATTGGTGTCACTTATATAAGGGTGGATGTCCTAAAATACCAACAGAACATAAGTTCACTGGTCATTCTAGCAACTCTGAAGCCTGCTGATAGATAGAAAGGTTAAGAATAATTCCTTTGGAATTATTCCTTCAGATCCTCTGCTGGTTCATCACGTGGCATCCCATGAGACATTCTCTCTCCTCCAAATTGACTCAAATGTTTATATGCTTATTTATGGTCCCTTTAGTTGGGAACTGTCATCAATGGGCCTAAAATACATACTTCTGAAGCTCTTCTAGAATACCATTCCCAACTCTCTGAAGGTATTTGATTTATGTCTATAAAGTTACCCTGGGATGAGATAAGAAATAATTACAGAAAGAGGTCTGTTATTGACTCTTGGCTGTTTGGGGCATTATTTCTCTCAGAAATGTGATGACAGGAAGACATAAATTAGTATTTTACTATGTTCCTACTGAGATATAATGGCTGATTTTTTAAAGGGCCATGATAAATGCTAGTATGAAACTAAACTAGGATAGCTAATGACAGCAAGGAGACAAATTCTGATTAAGACTATTGTACTGTAACTCCTCCAAATCCTATGAATATCTTTGGAAATTAAAATATATACTACACTTTAAAATAAGAAATCAGCCAGTAAATTCTTCACAAACATTCAAAGTTCAAGAAATAATACTAGGTTGAATAAATAGTCAATATTTGATCTTATGATCTTTAAAAATGTCATTCATACAGTTCATCCTGAAAGCAAAGCTTACATTTTTAAAGTATATTATTTGCAGTTATTCTGACCTTATAGGTATGTGTTTCTATATATTTGGAAGAAAAATCATTCAGTATCCTGTTTTGTACTTGTTTGTACAAAAACTTTTATGGTCACATGATCCCCAGGCCACAGAAACATGTAAAAATACATCAGGTTTAAAATAATGGCAAATAAATAGAAAGAGAAAAATAAAAAGAGCTTATACAAGGGCAGTGAGAGAGGAAGAGAGAAAGAGAGAGAGAGGAGAGAGACATGCTAAAAAGTCTGCAAAGAGAGAAAGAATATAAAGGCAGAGAACCCAGTGAATGAAGAGACCTAGAAAGAGAAAAAGAGCAAAGGAGAAGTAGAAGGACGAAGAGAGGAGAATAGGAGTAGGAGGGGAGAGAGATGTGGGTTAGCTATCTTTGCTCAGGAAAGTAACTCTTTTGGAGTATATGCTTAACTGTAAGCTCTCATTGTGTGTTGTTTTTGGTATTATTAGTGGTGCCATTCCTTATTCTTGTTATATTTAACCTATTAAGAAAAATATGTATTATTTGCTGATATCCTGTTCCCTATAGTTTCACTGAGCTTTGTTATAAAGGGAATCATAGGATAAGGGAATTAGAAAGATCTGGGTCCAAAATGTTGGGTCTACTTCTTACTGGCTACATTAATTAGAACAAATAGTGTAATTTCTCTGAGTCTTAGTCTACTCTTTCTTAAAATGGAGTTAATTTTACAATTGACCTTGCATGGCTTGTGATAAAATATCATTAATATTATGTACATTTTATGTTTTGAGATAAATATTTAGAATATAATTATTTTAGATTTAAAATAAGCTATTATTGACTAAAGAAAAAGACAGAATAAAATAATGCAATATAAAAACAGTAGTAGGGTACTGACTTAGAATATTTTAAGTTTGGGGTAATAAGTTTATATTACTAACATGATAGAAATGTATGTATTTATAAAATGTTTAAGTTATATATTCAGTACTGCATATTGTTTGTGATATTTAAAAGGCAAAATCACAGAACAAAATCACTGTCAAAATTTTTATTTGGGCATAAAATATCTACCATCTAGTTACATGCATTTTTAGAAAGAAATAAAGTGGACTCTTGGCATTATAGATTTAACATTCATAACTTACATTTCAGAAGATATCCCCAAATTCCAGAATATGTAGTCAGTTTGTCATTTTGGTGAGACATGGATTACTATTACAAGTGCTTACTTCAAGGCTGGTTTGAAGAGTGAATCAGAGAGTTAGTGAGAACCTAGCAGAGTCACCAGAAAACACGTCTCAGCACAGTTTTATTGTTCCCCCTTCATTACCATTCACTCATGTTATAAAGGAAATCATATGCTAAACAGGTATTCACAAATCTGAGTATTGACACATTCCCTGAAGGGAACACTCACAAATGGTGAGCATTTACTGTACAGCAGAAAGTTATGAATATTTGAGATCCCTTGCTTCACACAGGCCAGACCAACACATTACACTTCTTTAATGTACTCCTTAGACACAGAGTGTAATCATTTATGGTAGGAAATGTAAATCTCATGAAAAAGGAAGAAAAAGATGTATTTGGTAGTGTCATATGTCCAGATGCTCTCTGAGCTGTGGGTCAGGACATAGTCACTGTTTTAATATACTACCAACAATTTTGTGGCATGAAAGACTCATTTTTTTCCCTCAAAAAATCTCTGAATAACCTGTGAAGGTAATGAAATAGTAAATTCTTAGCATCCAGATTTCCTTTGGGATTAAAGTGGGAATAAAGTAAGTATTGCCTTTCATTAAATTTTCTTATTAGTTCTTATGAAAATTAATTACTCCTTGGACAGACCTCATGTAAAACAGTTATACATTGTATGTTTCCTATTTCCTACATAGCATCTTTTCAAAAAAATTAATTATAGCCAATAGTTTCATAGCCAATAGTTTCAATTCAAAGGGGAATAATTACAAGCAATGTGAGGGAGTGAAGAGAGAATGATGTTATTTTAAAATTAATTGAAGCATTTAAAAATTAACTGGGCCTTCTTAGAGTTTCATTTCTGTTAAAGTTTAAATGTTGATACCATACATGAGTATTCAATATTTATATAAAATCTGATTTTGAATGTTATAGTCTGAGAAAATAGTAGCTTAATAGGTAATTTCTCTTAGGTATTTGAGAAAATCTTTCAAATTGTGTAAGACAAAATAAAATGTTTTAGATAAGGAATTTCTTTAAACTGAAAACAATGAGGTTAAATATACTTGTCTGCTAAGTTTTGTGTATATATGAGATCTTATTAAGGTCAGATGCCATGTCCCTTTGGTGTCCTCTAAAGAAATTAGTCCACTAAAGGTATAGCATCCTCCTGATGACTTTTAGAGTTAAAATGAAAAAATTCCATAAAATAATGCTTCATCAAACACACACACACACACACCATCAGAAACAGTGAGAACATTGGGTCATGAGACTAGTTCTAACCATCACAATTCACAGGCAGAAGGCTAACTGTGTATTTACCTTCCTCAACCCTGTAAGGAGGCCCCCAGGGATGAATGTAACCAGGTAATGAGTGGCAGTTTCTACACTATGGTAAGCGAATGTAAGGACCTAACACAGGTCTCATTCACCTTTCCAGTACAGTCAATATGCCTGATTCTTGTCCACTCAAGAACCTCTTACTGTAAGCTGCAGGGATATATTTCTGCACTGTTTGAGGCTGTCACTCCTAAAATGGGTGGGACAGAGTTATTGGAGTCCAAGTAGGGATTCATTTATTTAGAATTGGTTTTGCCATAAACCTATCTCTGCTCTGGAGCAGTGACTCTTGCGAGTATGAATTTATTGCAGTTTTTGGTAATTCCCCTTTTCTGAAAGAATGCAAAATATTAGGTGGAAGTGGTAGTTAATCTGAAAATAACCAACTCACCTACCAGATTATAATGTAGCTAAAGACAAACACAATTAAGTAGGCCTTGGTGACTTCATTCATGATCACTGTAATTACCGAGAGACTGCTTGCTTTGCTTCCATCCTTGTTCTCATTCCCTGTCCTTTTCCAAAGTGTGCCCAGCTCCTGATCCAATATAAAACTAAAACGCTGCCATCCCTGGGCCTGATTTTGCTCCTTACACCGCATTTGACTTCCCTGTTTCTGTATTATGTATGTGAGCTCTATTCATTTTATTGGATTATGCTGTAGTAATGATGAAAACAATTGTCAATACCTTACCAAACAAGGTTATTTCTCACTTACAATGCATGTTGAATATTAGTTAGGAGCATTCTTCTCATATATTCTAGAGTCTAGGCTGAAGAACAAACAAGAACAAAAATCCTGTCTTATCCAGGGCTGTTCTCATGGCAGAGAGAAAATAGCAATGCATTCCGCACGCCAGGGTCTTAAACCCTCTTTGTAGAAGTAGTGATAGCAGGCCACATATATTTCAGTAGCCAGAGCAAACTACATGGCTGAGCTGAATGTCAAGGGGATGAGGAAGTATAATCCCCTCACGCAGAGAGGTGCAAGGGTGGTGAACAGCAATGCAGTTCACTCCAGCTTTGGCCACTGTGCTCAACTGCTCTCACCTACCTCTAGCCCCCAGGACTCCAATCCCAGGCTAACAGTCCTTGGCAGGCTGATAAGGAAAAAGATCCTGTTACTGTACATACGAAACCAGCACAGTTTAATAGGGAAACGTTGAAGGCATCCCTGACTTCCTTAGAAATATGCTTTGACTAGACCCATTTTTTTTTCAATTCAGTCAACCTTAGATGTCAGATTTTTTTTACAGGAATCACAGGGTATAATTTATGGCAAGTCATTTCATCCAAGCTGCATGTGTGACTCATGGGCAGTTATGTCAGTTCTTATCTGTCTGTTATGATCAGGTCTTTTATTCCTTCCAGTGCTTCTCATCCCCATGAAGCCTATCCAAGCCCAAAGCTCTGTCTGAAGTGATTTTCTGCTGTGGAAGAAATTCTCAAAAGTCACATGTCAAGACCAGAAAATAAAATAAGATTAAAAATTAGATTAAAATGGGTATATTGTGCATTATTGCTTCCTTTCAACTTCAGAATCTAGTAACTGAACATTTACATATTCATATACAGTTATTTGCTTAAACCACACCAAAGTTTCATGCTTAGATTTTTTTCCCACTTCCAACAGAAGGTAAAAGTGGTCAAAAGTATCTTGTAATCCCTACATTTTTAAAGCTCTTCTTGTCTAAAATACACCTAGCAAAATGCTTGATGGTTTAATAATTTCACTTCAAAATTCATACATTTGGGGTTAATCTGAAGTAAATTTAATATAGCAAACTGCAAACACCTAAGGCACCCACTTTCCTCCCTGCTATATAAGTGAATCAATCCCTAGTGCAACATTGTACCTGGTATGTCAAAACACTGAAAACCAGCCTGCAGCAACCACACAAGCATGGAATAACACCACCTGTGTTAACTAAAATGCAGTCTATTCCAAGTTACCATTGCAATTCAAAACAGGATCTAAATTGATGAAGAAGCTTTCTAATTCATAGCTAACCAGAGATGTTGAAAACTGATCTAATAACATTACATTGCCTTTACATCGATGCCCACATATGGCACAGTGCATAATTAACATAGGAAGCTGAGGCTTTTACAGTGCTAAAAGCTGGCTCATTTTTCTGTGTGGATAGATAACATACATTTGCGAAGCCCCAATTTTTCCAGCCTCTAGGATTTTACACTTAACAATAGTTCCAAGTTTTGCAATATTTTTTGTTCCCTCACCCTGAACCCAAATCCAATCCTCCCTTCCTCTTTACTTCACTACCCTCCTACCTACCATCAGCTATCAGCTTAATTCACCATTCTCCCAGGAAATCTCTCTGACATGTTATCACTTCTGCGATTAGGCTGGTCTCTTATATGTGCCCAGAGTACTCTGTACTTCTTGTTTTTGTAATCATTGCAGTGTTTGTAATTTGCTGATCTATTTTTCTGAATCTTCCACTAGATTATAAGAGTGAGGGCTTGTTTTTTTTTTACTTTATTCATTTTTTTTATTAAGGTATTATTGATATACACTCTTATGAAGGTTTCACATGAAAAAATGTGGTTATTACATTCACCCATATTATCGTGTCCCCCCATACCCCATTGCAGTCACTGCCCATCAGTGTAGTAAGATGCCACAGAGTCACTATATGCCTTCTCTGTGTTACATAGTCTTCCCCATGATTCCCACCACACCATGTGTGCCAGTCATAATGCCCCTCAATTCCCTTCTCCCTCTCTCCTCACCCACCCTCCTCACCCTTCCCCTTTGGTAACTGCTAGGCCCTTCTTGGAGTCTATGAGTCTGCTGCTGTTTTGTTCCTTCAATTTTGCTTCATTGTTACATTCCACAAATGAGAGAAATCATTTGGTACTTGTCTTTCTCCGCCTGGCTTATTTCACTGAGCATAATGTCCTCCAGCTCCATCCGTGTTGCTGCAAATGGTAGGATTTGTTTCTTTCTTATGGCTGAATAGCATTCCATTGTATATATGTACCACATCTTTACCCATTCATCTACCGATGGACACTTAAGTTGCTTCCATATCTTGGCTATTGTAAATAGTGCTGCAATAAACATAAGGGTGCACATTTCTTTTTGAATCTGAGAAATAATATTCTTTGGGTAAATTCCTAGGAGTGGAATTCCCAGGTCAAATGGTATTTATATTTTCAGTTTTTTGAGGAACCTCCATACTGCTTTCCACAATGGGTGAACTAGCTTACATTCCCACCAGCAGTGTAGGAGGGTTCCCCTTTCTCCACATCCTCATCAGCATTTGTTGTTCTTAGTTTTTTCGATATTGGCCATCCTAACTGGTGTGAGGTAATATCACATTGTGGTTTTAATTTGCATTTCCCTGATAATTAGTGATGTGGAGCATGTTTTCATGTGCCTGTTGGCCATATGAATTTCTTCTTTGGAGAAGAGTCTGTTCATATCCTTGGCCCATTTTTTAATCCAGTTATTTGCTTTTTGGTTGAGGTGTGTGAGTAATTATACATTTTGGATGTTGATAGCTTGTTGGATATGTCATTTACAAATATATTCTCTGATACTGTAGGATGACTTTTTGTTCTGTTGATGGTTTCCTTTGCTGTACAAAAGCTTTTTACATTAATGTAGTCCTATGTGTTCATTTTTGCTTTTGTTTCCCTTGTTCAAGGAGATGCATACAGAAAAAAGTTGCTCATGTTTATATTCAGTAGATTTTTGCCTATGTTGTCTTCTAAGACTTTTATGGTTTCATGACTTACATTCAGGTCTTTAATCCATTTCGAGTTTACTTTTGTGTTTGGGGTTAAACAATAATCCAGTTTCATTCTCTTGCATGTAGCTGTACAGTTTTGCCAACACCAGCTGTTGAAGAGGCTGTCATTTCCCCATTGTATGTCCATGGCTCCTTTATCATATATTAATTGACCATATATGGTTAGGTTTATATCTGGGCTCTCAAGCCTGTTTCATTGATCTATGGGTCTGTTCCTGTGCTGGTACCAAATTGTCTTGATTATTGTGGCTTTGTAGTAGAGCTTGAAGTTGGGAGCGTAATGCCCCCTACTTTATTTTCCTTCTCAGGATTGCTTTTGCTATTCGGGGCCTTTTGTGGATCCAAATGAATTTTAGAACTATTTTCTCTAGTTTGTTGAAGAATGCTGTTGGTATTTTGCTAGGGATTGCATTGAATTGTACATTGCTTTAGGCAGGATGGCCATTTTAACAATATTAATATTTCCTATCCATGAGCACAGGATGTGTTTCCATTTACTGGTATCTTCTTTAATTTCTTTCATGAGTATCTTGTAGTTTTCAGAGTATAGGTCTTTCACTTCCTTGGTTAGGTTTATTCCTAGGTATTTTATTCTTTCTGATGCAATTGTGAATGGAATTGTTTTTTCCTGATTTCTCTTTATGCTAGTTCATCGTTAGTGTATAGGAATGCAACAGATTTCTGTGTATTAATTTTGTATCCTGCAACTTTGCTGAATTCAGATATTAGATCTAGTAGTTTTGGAGTGGATTCTTTAGGTTTTTTATGTACAATATCATGTCATCTGAAAACAGGGACAGTTTGACTTCTTCCTTGCCAATCTGGATGCCTTTTATTTCTTTGGGTTGTCTGATTGCCATAGCAAGGACCTCAAGAACTATGTTGAATGAAAGTGGGGAGAGTGGGCATCCTTGTCTTGTTCCCTATCTTAAAGGAAAGGCTTTCAGCTAGTCCCTGTTAAGTATGATGTTGCCTGCGGGTTTGTAATATGTGGTCCTTATTACGTTGAGGTATTTGTCCTTTATATCCATTTTGTTGAGAGTTTTTATCATGAATGGATGTTGAGTTTTGTTGAATGCTTTTTCAGCATCTATGGAGATGATCATGTGGTTTTTGTCCTTCTTTTTGTTGATGTGGTGGATGATGTTGATGAATTTTCTAATATTGACCATCCTTGCATCCCTGGAATAAATTCTACTTGATCATGATGGATGATCTTTTTGATGTATTTTTGAATTCAGTTTGCTAATATTTTGTTGAGGATTTTTTCATCTATGTTCATCAGGGATATTGATCTGTAATTTCCTTTTTCTGTGTTGTCTTGGCCTGGTTTTGGTATTAGGGTGATGCTGGCCTCATCAAATGAGTTTGGAAGTACTCCCTTCTCTTCTACTTTTTGAAAAACTTTAAGGAGGATTGGTATTAGGTCTTCAAATGAATGTTTGATAAAATTCAGCAGTGAAGTCATGTGGTCCGGGATTTTGTTCTAGGTAGTTTTTTGATTACCAATTCAATTTCTTTGCTAGTGATTGGTCTGTTCAGATTTTCTGTTTCTTTCTGGGTCAGTTTTGGAAGGTTGTATTTTTCTAGAAAGTTGTCCTTTTCTTCTAGGTTATCTAGTTTGTTAGCATATAACTTTCATAGTATTCTCTAATAATTCTTTGTATTTTTGTGATGTCTGTAGAGATTTTTCCTTTCTCATTTTTGATTCTATTTATGTGTGAAGACTCTTTTTTCTTGATAAGTCTGGCTAGGGGGTTATTTATTTTGTTTATTTTCTCAAAGAACCAGCTCCTGCTCTCATTAATTCTTTCTATTATTTTATTCTTCTCAATTTTATTTATTTCTGCTCTAATCTTTATTATGTCCCTGCTTCTACTGACTTTGGGCCTCGTTTATTCTTCTTTTTCTAGTTTCGTTAATTGTGAGTTTAGACTGTTCATATGGCATTGTTCTTCTTTCCTGAGGTCAACTTGTATTTCAATATACTCCCTCTAAATAGCCTGATTCCAGGGCAGAGGTTGCCGGTTTTTGAGCCAGATGCGGTCTGGCTGGGAGGAAGGCACAGCATGCTTCGTATCATGGTGGGGAGCCTTGGAGCTGCATAGTCAGCCAGAGGGATGGAGTGTCTGAAGATCCTGGAAGTTCCCAACCTGCTGGGCAGAGTGTGCCTGAACAATTTTGTCTACCTGTCCTTTCTCCTGAGCAGTTAGCTCTATGCAATCCTTGCCCCTTTAGCAGCCCTCTTGCTGTTAGGAAGTCTCTCAGAGTGCCTGCCCAGATCAGCCAGATATGGATCTGTTTTCTATAAACAGCTGGAATTTCTGTCTCTCCAGGTATTTTGCCTGTCTTAGCTTTCCAACACCCCATACTCATCAGAGCACTATGCCGTGTAGGTTGTGCTCCCAGAGCAGATTTCCAGGACTAGGGTTCAGCATTCCCAGGCCTCCACTCCCTCCCCTCTCCATTTCTCTTCCTCTCATGGTGAGCTGGGGTGGGGGAAGTGCTTGTATCCCACCTGGTCATGGCTTTGGTACATTACCTTGTTCTGTGAGCTCTTTTCTTTTCTCCAGGTGTATGCAGTCTGGCACAGCCTTCTTTTCAGTTGCTCTTTCAGGATTAGTTGTATTAATTATATTTTCATATTATATGTGGTTTTAGGAGGAGTTCTATGTCTCACCTCTCACGCCATCATCTTTAATCCGTGTGTGTACTTCAGGCTTTGTCTTTGTTTTTACTAATACCTACCACCTTAACACATTGCTGGGTACCTGGGAAGGGTTTGGTAAATGCATATTGGATAAATGAAGAGAATTTACAGGACATATTTTAGTTCTATGGTTTCCTTTTCAAGCTGCTCCTTCCTTAAAGGATTTTTGATCCTTTATTAAATAGAACTTTAATTTTTTATATATAGTTTCTTCTTATAATTATGATGCACATAATGGGCCACTCTTTCAGCAGCTTCAAAATACGAGTAAGCCAGGTAGAAAATATAATATCAGCAATTAAAAGAACTGTTGTCTAATGATAATAATCTAGAAATTCTGTCCCAGCAATAAAAAATGTACTACTAATAATACTGAAGTGGAGAGACAGAGCTGAGTGGAGGGTAGGATATGTATATCCTGGTTCAGACTGGGGTTTGATCCCTGTGGTAGTCCTGCTCTCATCTGGGGTACACACATTGCTTATACAGTAACCCCTGTTGGCGCTCTCCCCTAGCCACCTGCTCTCGAGAGTTGCACTAAACCATAACTATTTCTGGCTGATGAATCCTGGACAAAAGTGGCATGCACTGATACCAGAACTAGAGCAGTTAATTGCTAGTCTGAGAATCTCCAGCTTTATCTCTGTTCTGCAACCTCAACCAGTGATATTCCAGAGGATGTAGTGCATATTAACAAGGGTGTTGGAACAATATCATTATGGAACAAACTTCCTGCCAGAATCCACAGCTGGGGGACACAGACTCTGAGTTAGAAATAAATGGATGTAGGGCTTATTGTTGGACTGTGCCACAACCTAGCCTACACTGAATAACTGAATTCCTCTTTGTGCTCTTGTTTGAATAGGAGCATCTAATGTCTCTCTGGTTCTAGGAAGAGAGGAACTTTAATTGAATAGGAAATTTTCACCAATATGACCATTTTATACATGTCAGAGTCAGGTTTGATTATATCCTTAAAGCCAGTCACTAGGTACACTTCTCTCTGCACTTATTATAGTAAATGGCATGTTTGTATTTCTTACTTATCTGTCCCTGCAACTAAACCATGGGTTCCCCAAGACAGGACAGCAATTTCTTTGAATAATTCCCAGAGGAGCTACATTAAGGGTGTCCAAAACAATAACTCAGAAGGCCCATGAGTAGTCTTAACTTATCTCCTGAAGGAGTTAAGGTAGATCTGAAATAATTTAAAAAATGTTAACCCAATACTCACTTGATATATTAAATTTTCATTGCTTTTATAACAAATTACCACACATTTGATGGCTTAAACAATACACATTTGTTAGCTTATAGGTCTAGACATCAGAAATTTGAAATGGATTTCATTTGGCTAAAATCAAGGTATTGACAGGTCTGCATTCCTTTCTGGAGGATCTAGGAGAGAATCCATTTCTTTGTTTCTATTCCAGTTTCTACAGTTCTCCTACATTCCTTGGATCATGGACCCTTTCCCATCTTCAAAGCCAGCAACATTGGGCCAAATCTTTCTCACACTGCTATCTCTCTGGTTCTGTCTTTTTCAGACCCCTTCTACTTTTAATGGCCCTTGAGTTACCTTGGGTCTGCCCAGATAATCCAGGATAATATCCTTATGTTAAAGTCAGCTGTTTAACAACCTTCATTCCATCTGCAACATTAATTCCTCTTTACCATGTAACCTAACAGATTCACAGACCCGGGGATTAGAGTATGGATATCTTTGGCAGCCCATTATTCTCCCTGACATCTGGAGTTTAATGTGCAAATTCATGGGAGGGCATTTACAGCTTATAAACTTTGTATCTGAGGTGACACTGTAGCCATTATTTACTATAACCTTATTTGATATATTCTGTAAACACCCCCTATGAAATAGGTTATAGTAATCCTCATTTATAAGATGAGAAACACATTGAAAGATGACCAAGCCATTTTTACTTTTGAAACCTCTAGAGTAGAAAACCATGAAAAAAATCAGTACTTTTATTTACATTAATTAATGCTTTTAATAAAAAAAAATATATATATATATAAAACCACTTTTGAAGATAATATTAAAGTTTATAAAATTCAGAAGCGATAATAATGGTCCTCCTATACTAGGCCTCCTGTACTAGCAGAAAGTCTAAGTTACTTGCCCCAAATCATGAAGGTCCATTCTCCCAAATCTGACTTCCAATTGCTGTCAGGAAACTGACAAAAGATTGATGTAAGTACTTATATAGTACCATTCCCTGAGAGCACAAGGAGAGGTAAATAGCATGTACTGCATCATTTTATTTATCTTATCCTCAATATACAGGAGAGGAGGGTGTTGGAAATGAATGACCACGTCAAAATGCTAAATAAATAATTATTTATTAATTATTTATTCATTATAGACTACAAGGTATAGGATCAAGGTGGTAAGGACATATATATTAATATAAGAATAGGTCAGCCTAAAGCTTCCTTGCCAGTCAATATTCATAAAGCCTTGATAATCCAGAGAAGAAAGCATTCAGTATGAATTTTCCCTCAAAATATGTATTTAACAAATACTTCCTAATGAATATCAAAGTAGAAGTTTTGAAGTGATACCAAAATATATTTTTCAAAAGGTAAGAAATGTCATAGTTCACTTAAGATTAGAAGAGACTATATGTGCAAATACAATCCCACAGCCATTGAGCTTTTTGTCCTGGGAAAGGCATTATGCCAAGAACAAAATCATGATATTATCTTGAAAAAACAAAAAAAATCCATGATGGCAAGGTAAATATTAAGACCCAAAGGAAATGTACTGTTGTTGCTCATGTGCAGTTGGCTTTGAAGTATTTCTCTTGCCTCCAGATAAAGCAGAAGGGATCATTTCCACATATCACTCTTCCTCTTTTTGTTTACCCAACTTTTCCTATAAGAACAATCTCAGGAGGATACAGTCCTTCTCAGCCTACAAGTAGAATTTCCATAAGCCTACAAAACAGTAGTAATGTTCTTCATTTATCAAGCACTCTCTTTTTGAGGAAGCATGCGCATAATTATGTGTGTGGTGACCAGGGCTGCAATTATTATTTCCATTTCTCAGAGGAGGAAGCTGGCTCTAACAGAGGTTAAGGGCTCTTGAACAGGTGAATGGCAGACCTGGAGCCATATGGCTTCTGGCTTAGTCCTGTGCTCATTTCAGAAAACTATCTTGTCTCCAAGGGGGTAACTTGTATACAAATGATGTTCAAATTAAATTCACAGTATTGTGGCTTCCACATCCTTGTGCATTGAATGATGCAGAAGCGATTCTTTTGGGGACTAAAGCTGGACTGTGAACTGAAGACCTATAAACTTTTGGAAACTCCAGGTGTCTATTAGTCATGCACATATGCACAACTGTGTCTTATCTCTACCTATATAAACTTGAATGCATTTCACAGATTCTTTATGCACCAAATCTTAAAGTGAATTTAAATTTTGTTGAATGGTGTGTTATCAAGAAATGAAATTTATTATTATTAATTTGTAAAATATTAAAGATAAAGTATTCAGCAGCTATGGATTAGAATGTAATGCATCTTAATAATCAAGAGCATGTGTTCCAGAGACATCTGGGATCTAAACCAAGGTCTCACCACCTCCTACCTTTATGACAGGCCACAGTTTCCTCTCTTGAAAAAGAGGGAAAAAAATCTATAGATGCTTCATGGGATAATTATGAGGATTAAATGAGATTATCTCTATATATCAGTTGTTCTCAACTCCCATCCAAGGGACATGTGACAATGATGGGAGACATTTTGGGGCATCAAGACTTGGGAGGATGCGAGGCCAGGAATGCTGTTAAAAATCCTACAGTGCTCTACAGGAAGGTGCATCCCAAGAATTATTATTACAACTATCAGCAAAAACGTTAGTAGTGCTGAGATTAAGAAACTCTGATTTAAGTTCATCGTTCACAAAGTGATCAAATTTGTTATCTATTGTTAATATTATTAAACAGCTTAGTACCAGGTACCTTGCTATGAATCAGAGATCTAAAATTAGCTAAGGTATGCGTCTGCTATCGAGGGGTCCATAATCTTCAGATGTAAAAATTTACTATGATACCATGTACTCATAGTGTCAAATGAGAATCAGTATGAAGGGAGTATGTACTAGTTCTTTTTATGGGAATTGGGGAAGTCTCCACAGAGAATAAAATCTTTCCCTTGGGCCTTTAAATATGATAAAAATTAGAAAATGTATGGAAGGGTTACTGGTGTGAAGGTTATGAGTCTGTGTAGGGGAAATATGTTCGGGTACAAAAAATATAGAAATAAAAGGTTAAACATTTGCAAAGTCTAAAAAAAACACACCAGAGTTTGTTGTCATATTCAAGCTGTGATGACTACATTACGTGAATAAAGAATATGAAAGGGTGTGTGTATGATTCTAGCAGATTCTATATATCTGCTATAGTAGATTCTGGGCTGTGAAGATAGGCTGGAAACAGTGAACAGTAGGAGACCTAGGTGAGAATTAAGATGTTAAGCCTAAACCAACATAGGGAATGGGAATGGAAACAGGGAATAAATGGATAGAGAGAGTATTAAAAGAAATTTCAGAATAGAGTAAGTAGTACTTGATTACCATTCAAATGTTGAGAAAGACTATAGCTGCATTAAACATAGGGCTATGGCACTCCTGTTCTTGACAGCCAACTCATAGAAATCATTAGACAAATATGAGGTAGGGTGAAAGAATTTGAAGCAGCAAAACTGATATTTTGAGAGAAATTGTACTTTTGTTAATATCTTTGTACTGAGGTTATCTGTAGATGAGCCTATAGGTTGAAAATAAAAAATCATTTATTGATAAAAGGAATTTCATAAGAATTGCAATACAATTTTTTGACCTTTGATGGAAATAGGTAGGTAGTATAAATTGGCCACAGTTTTTATATAAGTAAATAAGAATTCAGTTCTTTAACTGCAAGTCCTTATCTTAGAATTTAAGTATTAAAAAATTTTTTGTATATCCAAGTATGCTTCAGGTTATAGGCAACAGTTTTCTAAGTAAAAACAAGAATAAATATCAATATATTCAATTCCAGAGCTTCAATACTGTCAGTACCAAAAAGAACTTTGTTGCCAACATTTGCAAATTTGACTTTACGTTTTTTGGCACAAAGAATTAACAGAGCCACATGCTTGAGCCATAATGGAAAATTGCTTCTTAAACTCAAAAAAAAAAAAGACTCAATTATTAAGTTGCAAAAAATTTTTTAAAATTATTTCCAAATGCATACAGGACCAAAATTAGCATATATTCCATAATTCTCTGTTTCAAAGTAAAACTACCAATGGAGTGGTGAATGATATTAAATCATAATTCCATCCATGCTCCTAACCAGGTCCTGGGACTGAGTGCATAGCCTTGAATTTCCTTCGGAGATTGATAAACAGTGGTTCTTTAGTGGGTGCTCTTCCTTATCACTGCATGTTTTATTCAAGGTTTAAAAAAAATCACCTGATTACCCTGATGAAACCTATTTGAAATCCTCCAAAGAAGTGAATAGGAAGCAGAAAATTGCAAACTGCAGCAAGCAAAGGGAGAGAAAAAGTCCTCCTCAGTATAGGATTTAGACTACAGGCAGGTGGATTTTTAAAAACAGCTATCCTTAATACAGTGTTCCTGTGGTAATAAAAAGAAGTGGCAACAGAGTAATGCATCCTTAACTAGAAGCCATCTGTTTATGTCTACTTTGCTTTTATCATTTTATCTGGGTCTTAGACATTATAAAATGCAGATATCCCACATTTATCTTTAAACTACATGAATATTTAATGATTAGATAGGTTATATAACACACATAAATTGTGTGCTATTCATTTTCATGTATTTTAGCTATTTAAATCTTTCACTGCTACAGTTAATGATTTATATATATATATACAGAAAATGTAAGAAGATAGGTGCCCAGACACACACACACACACATATAAGCAAATCCTTTAATTTTTCATTCTTTCATGAAAGGACAACATTCAAAGGTTTCTTTTACCCTAGATGCCGGCAACTGTGTCAAGCACCACCTGTCCCACAAACAATTCATTGGATCTCCAGGTCCCACTGGTTAAAGCAATGCTAGTTGCCTCAGACTTCAGAAATCCACTTCTTTGGTTCCTTGCTCCTATCTCTGACTTTGTTTGGCCAGAGCAATACTGTGACTTTCCAGCTAGACTGCATAGGAAGGCCCAAGGCAGAAGCAGAGTTAAAACACTCTCTTTTGGACTTTGATCAGGATGGAAACAAGATAACTGGGAGATAGAAATTCATTTAATAATTATTTGTAGTAGACCAAGACTTCTGAAGCAGCCCAACAATGTTCCTGTTGCATTTGGGGGATGGAGATAAACCAAATCATAAAAATTTCAATGCACAGAAAGTGTAACAGTAACAGTAACAATATAGTAAGAATAATAGTCCTCTGCTCTTGGGAAGAACACAATTTTGTGGTAATAAGAAAAGTGGTTTCATTTCCATGGAGATTTTGTACTTTGCCTCCATGTTAATATTTTCTTCTTCTTCATCTTCTTTTTATAATATATATTAAGCATTCTCTATGTGGGAGGAATTATCTTTCTCACTAAAAAAAATGGTTATATAATTAAATAATGGTCCCTTCTATCATAAAATTCACAGTCTAGATATCAGAGGAGGCTAATATCAATCAATAACTTCATAAAAAATGTTACAAATTACAATGGGGCTATGTACGATGTGAGACTAGAATATCAAAGAAGGCTTAGCTAGACCATCCCCCCAAAAAGTGATATTTGAACTGATGACTGAAGGATGAATTGAAATTAACTAAGGAATCAGGTGAGAGTAGAGACTTCTGAATAGACGGATTAACTTCTGTAAATGCCCCGGGACTGGGATAAGAGGAAGTATAACTGAAAGTAAATCACTGTGACTAGAGCCCAGGCAAACGCTGGAGGCAGGCAGTGCTAAACTTTGGCCCACATAAAATATTTTGGTTATTCACTTTGGAACATATAGGGAATTACTGAAGTTTTTTAAGAAGGGGAGAAAATAATCAGATTGACACCATAAATAAAATAGATGAAGACAGAGCACTTAAGAGGCTATTACAATAATCCAGGAAGAGACGATGTTAGCATGGATAAGGTGATGGTCGTAGAAATACAGAGAAGATGAAGATGGATTTAGAAATTTAGAGGAAATAATTTGATAATAGGTTTGTGATGGGAAGGGAGAGTAGATGACGAGTAATTTCTAAATTTTAGGCTTGCACCTCTGTATGGATATTAGCTCCTGCCACTGAGGAAAAAGGATGACTCCTCTTTTGGTTTGTTCATTTGGATGGGGACAGAATTCATGGGACATGATTTTGAGTTCTAGTTTCAATATTTTGATTTTGAGATACTATTGAGTAATCTAAATAGATCTGTCTGGGATTCTATTTGCGATTTGGGTTTGAAAAGAGAAGTATGAGCCCAAGATTAAAAATCTGAATTGCTGTCATTGAAATAGGAATCAAGTCCTTGACATGAATAGAATTTCCTAGATAAAATAAAGAAAAAGAAAAAAAAGGTGCCTCAAACTGAGTTGTAAGAAATTCCAGTATTCAAAAGCCGGGTTACACAAACCAAAACAATCATAGTCAATAATTTTTTAGTTCTTATTAAGTGCTATGAAAGGCCTTGATTTATATTAACCTATTTAATGTTCAAAATAAACTTATGAGAAAAATGTTATTTTCTATTTTAGAGATAAGAAAACTAGGGTACAGTGATGACATATGACCAAGCAAAGGGCTCACATACACAGAGCTATCAAGTGATAGAATTGGGCCTCAAATCCAGGCAGTCTGATTTGAGAACCTATCCTTCTAACCACTACAATCTGCCAGGCTTTTTAGGAAAATTGACAAAAGAAACTGAGCTAGGCATGTAAGAATTAAAATTCACATTTGTATTTGTCCCCAATATCTGTACCACCAATGCCTTAGTTACTAACTACATGGTGACTTCTTAGCACTTGAAGTACAGCTAGTTCAAATGTAGATGTGCTGTAGATATAAAACATGTATCAAATTCTGAAGACTTAATACCAAAAATATCGTATTAATATTTCTTATATGATTACTTGTTGAAATGCTAGTATTTTGGATATATTGGGTCACATAAAATACATTATTAAAATTAATTTCACCCATTTTTAATGTATTCTCATTTGTTTCCTGTCTGCTTCTGTCTATGAGTCAGCTCTTCAGATCTTCACCATCATACTTGTATTGTTTACCTGCTAGTAACCAAAGGGCTCCTGTGTCACAGACTGAAATACTGATTTGGGTTTATCTGACTGTGGAAACCTGACATTGGATCTGATAAAGATAATGGCTACTTCAGGTTCCACATCTAGTTCATGTGAAAATATCTTATCTACCTATCTAGGACACCTCTGGTGGATATAGGTGTCTGCTTAAAGAAGACTTCCAAAATCAGCATATGAATATTTTGTTTACATACCATTCAAGGTAAAAGCAAGAAGTAAGTTCCCTCACAGGCAAAAACAATTAAAAGGGAATCTGATAAGATTGTTGTAATTTAGGTACTAGAGAAGATAGGGTTAAATATTTTTGAAATGTAGACTTGTGATTGTTTTTCTTATTACTCTGAAATTTCCCCTTACATGTTCAAAACCTCATGGATGGGACTAGTGAATATTTTGAAGGTAGGTTTTTTTGTCAAAAGACAGAGCAGAGAATTAGAAGTTAGGGCACTTTCATTCCTTCATCTGTAAAATGGGGCAATATTACTCAATTTAGAAATTAAATGACATGATACAAATAAAGCACTCAGAGAATAAGCAAAGATTTCTATAAATCTTAGTTGCTTATCTCACACAGAGCTATTTTCAAGAGTTTAAAGTTGCTTACTTTTCCCAATTCTCCTTTCTGCTTAAAGTTCATCACATTATTTTCTAAAGTGGAATTGCAGAGATTTAATTTACTCGTCTAATTATTATTTGGGGAACCAGCTGTAAAAGTACAGTCTCTCAAGGAGACAAAATTAGGACACTGATTACAGTGGTGCTCAGTTACACCACTTAAGTATACCCACATGAAAATAAAAGGTTGATATTCTACTAACTACTAATTAGTACACAGCTAATATCATCAGAATTTGAGTAATTCAGCTGAAGTACTTCCAAAGTAAACATTCAAATAAACTGGAACTTTTTTTAACTCATGGATTCCTAGTAGGCTAAATCCTCTTGTTCCAAGAATTTCAGTCACATTTGATATAAGACAGCCGTTTGCTACTGTTATCCCCAAATTTTTTTCTCTATTTTGTCAATTTTTAAATAAAATGATTACTAATTTCTCTTGGAATTTTATCATGAGGTTTTTTTTTGGTATCATTAATCTATAGTTACATGTGCAACATTATGGTTACTAAACTCCCCACTTCATCAGGTCCCCCCCACTTACCCCATTACAATCACCGTCCATCATTATCATGAGTTTTTAACAGATGCCTTAGGATAGCCCAATCATTTAGAACAAAGCTAGGATCAAAGACCAAGCTAGTAATCATACAAATATTTTTCCATTGCTCAAATCCATTTTAAAAATTATATTCAAATTTCATTTACTCATTCAGCAATATTTATTTGATACTTACAATAGGTATACAATATAATAACAAAAGCACTATAAATTCACAAAATATATAAAATAATTCTATAAAAATGAAGACATAGAATTAAAATTATTAAAAACTCATGCATTTATTCCAAAATGTTTAACTCCTATAAAATAAAGCTGAACATTTTATAAGACATGCTTACATTGAAATTATTTCTATTAATTTTCCAGATGAAAAATGTTTTTACTGGAAATTTGATCCAAAAGAATGTCTACAACTAACTGAACTTCCAGTAAGTTAAATGAAATATAAACTCATTAAACTGCACATGCCAGGGTTATACATGGTAAATAAGGAAGCATTAGAAAGAAAATTGTCTTTTAAAAATTTTAATTTAACTAAATAAAAAAAAACGTTCTCACTGTGATTATTCATTTTATGTGTCAAGTTGGCTACACCACGGTGCCTTACTATTGGGTCAAACATTATTATGGATGTTTCTATGAAGGTGTTTTTGGAGAATAACATTTAAATCGGCAGATTTTGAGTAAAGCAGGTACCCTCCATAATGTAGGTGGGCCTCATCCAATCAGTTGAAGGCCTTCATAGACCAAAGACTAACCTCTTCAGAGCAAGAAGGAATTCCGGCATAGACTACCTTGGACTTGAATGCATCTCTTCCCTGAGTCTCTAGCCTGCTAACCTGTTTCATCAGACTTTGGACTTGTCACACCTCCACAATCATGACAGCCAATTTCTTAAGATAAATCTTTCCAATACACACACACACACACACACACACACACACACACACACCTGGCTCTGTTTCTCTGAAAAACACTAATTCACTAATATACTCATTTTTTAATACTTATTTTCATACAGGTCTCACAGAAGTTAGGAAGGCTTACTGCTGCCTTTGTCTCTAACAAGAAGGAAGAAATCCACTTTGAACATGTGCTCTATCCAAAACTGCAACCCAAAATTAATTTATTGCTTGTAAAACTATATGCATCTTAAAAAGAAAAAATAAACATTTCTAGGCTTAAATAAATATAGACTAACTTGGGATTAGAACTATGATACAAGGGTCTAAGGGTATGATTATGAGATATGCTAACAAACCCCATTTTATCATTAGTAAGCTAAAAGTTCTTACAAGGAAAAAAATATAACTTTCTTCCAAACTTACATACCAGCAGTTAAAATATTCTCATTAAAACAGCATCTTTATCTCAAGGAAAATTTTATAAGTAGTCCCCTTATATAAAACAAAAATATCTGAGAACTCTAGGACAATTGAACTGCAGAAATCTGTTTTCTCAATCTCATTGCAAAAGTGTTCACACCAATCAGCACTGGAGCTCCCAAGGAAAGTACAGGGCAATCTGGAGCTCCAAAAAGCTTGACTGTGGGCGTAGAAGCCTAAGAGGGACAAGTATATTTTTCAGAGAAGGTATGACAATTATGTGTATTGATAAACTAAAGTTTAGTCAATTAGAAAAATGTATTTGTATCATATTTTAAAGTTAAGCTAGAGTAGCAAACTGTTTCTTATGTAAACATCTCTAATCATATTTTTATAAGGTATATTTAATGTTAAAAGCACAGTCATCATTTTGGTCCTATATATGTTTAAAATACTATACTGATTTTCTGTTATCTAACAGAAAAGTAAGCAATATCTGTTACTTAATAGAAAAAGGGTTTAATGATTTAATGTGATAATTTATTTCAAGTTACCCAACATTATTGAGCATATGCATTATCCACTTCTAAGAAATTAAACATAAAACAAAAACGAAGTCATAAAGAATACAATAGGCTTATTCAATGATGAGTCAGAAGTAATTTCAGAAGCCTGTACCATTGCCATTTTGGTGTACAAAGATGTCAACTAAGGAATAAAAGATAAACAATATTCACAGTTAGGAAATTCGTGCAGTCATATCAAACTTAGATAAGACCTAAGGTCTAGCCTTGTAAATAAAAAGGATGTAGTAAAGCCAACACTATTTGGAACTTGAATCATTTATTAGTTAATCACCAAATGTTTGAAGGGCCGTTAATCAATCATGCTAAGTAATTCTAGTAACTGAAATGACCACAAAGTTTATCATTTTAATAATAAATAATGACTAGTCAACATGTCAGCAAGTAATTAGGATTTTGTGACCTTGGGAAGGTTGATCAATATTTATAGCATAAAATTGAACCATAGAAAACTGGCTCCAAAAGAGAGTAAATGGAAATCAGTGTCCAAGGTATACCTAATTTAATATACTCCATCACAATGTACAATTTTGCACATTAAAGCTATTTCTTTGCCTATATCAACAATGTTTTTCTGGTTTGAATAAAATAAAATCCTGATTATTTGCAGAAGTACAATATGACAATGATGTTTATAAGTACCTGACCTTTTAGCAAACTACTTAATTATACATTCATTGGGTATAGACTTTATGTATAGTAATTCTCTATGAATATATATCTAATAGCTCAATTAAAATTTAAATTTTTATGTTTCAAAATGGAGTATTTATGATTTTGGGTGAGTACTCTTTCAATATATCTGTTGCTGATGTATCATGTTTCTTAACCAGGAAGTATTACAACTTACTTTTTAGAAAAAGAACAGGAAAGACAGAGAAAGTAACTATTTCTAAAACATGTATATTTAGGTAAAGAAACCATAATTTCTGGTATATTTGACAGGGCTTTGATAATAATTAACTATAAGTACCAAATGGAAGGATTCCAGAATATATATTTACCAGGGAATCTCTTGACCTTGTATTTCTTGTAATACAAAGTGGCTTGTTCTCAATGGCTCAGTAAAGAGATCCTAGGATTCGAGGTGTAGATCAACTGCAGAAGCATCTGTGAAGCACTGTGAATTACTTTGTAAACCACCACCACATTAGCTTAGATATGGTGATTCACAAAGAAATCCACAGCACTTCACAGTTTGGGTAAAGCTTGGTACCTATGAACCAATAAAAACAGTACCCTTACACCATCAACAGTTGAGTGAGCACTTTCAGCTAATTTTATTCCCTTTCATATGACATTAAAATAGAATTATAGCAGATGAGCTGGACAAAGCAATATTCACAATCAATTTAAGAGTATCTTAATTTTGTACCACCATTTTTTAATTGGAAAAATGTAAAAAATAACTAAACATTTATTTTAAGTAAATAAAACTTAAAAATAAAAGTATACTTCTATAGTATATAACAACTATTTTTATTTAGAAGAATTTCTAATGCAACTAACATGATACTATGCAGAATAATATTATGCAGGGTTCTACTCACAGAAAAGGCATGATTATTAATACACTTGTCAGATATGAGTAAAATAAATAATAAAAGTATATGTGGTTCTCACTTTTATATCACAATATATAAGTGTTGCTGTTAGGATAATTGCTCTAAAAATATCTCTAATTACTTAGTTTCACATTTTATAATCACATAATCTTATATTTTACAAAAGTCATTAAGTGAACTGAGTGTTTTTCTATAGTATTTGTTCAAATGAATATATTTTCATGCAACTTCATGAAAACCAAGAATGTTTATAAAACTGAATGCAACATTATACCTATTAGAGTCAACTGAATGAAAGCCACACCAATAAAAAAAATGAAAAACATTCAGTGAAGTTATTATATTTAGTAAAATCATTAAAATCGACCATCCTTTATCTATGCTTGTCCCAAAGATAACATTTATCTAAAAAGCAAGAAGAAATCTAAAGGTTTCATTTATAATTAATGAAAAGAAATTGGTCTATAATTCCTACTGGCCTAGGAAGCATAATATCAGTCAGGTGATACATGGCTGTGAAAATTTCAACATTTTTCCAAGCATACCATCAAATGCTAATGTTAATTACAAATTTATTTGATGTAGAAACTCATGAACATGTAGTCCCAAGCAGTTCACCACTGTCACCATAGGTCATTGCTTAGACCCTCCCAACTCATCTTCCCACAACCACATAGGTAACAACCTATTGTTGAATAAGGAAGAATAACTAAGTGAAAAGAAAAACTATAAAAATAATTATATATTCAAAGATATTTATTATATGCCAATTAGGCACCAGACATAGCTCTGGTTAAAGGCTGGAGCTGTAAAAATGAACTCAATATGGTCCCAGCCTTCAAAGAATACAGAAAAGAAAACTAACAATTGAAAAAAAGGGGCAGTATGTGCCCATGAAAAGGTTCCACACAGGGCTGATGGAGACCACATGGACTGGCCATTTAATCCAGAGGGAAGAGGGCTATAGACAGCTTTCTAAAGAAGTGTCATGTAAATGGAAACTGGAGGAACAGCAGGAGTTAGCAATGAGAAGGGGGTAGGGAGACTGTTCTAGAGTAGAAGTGAGAACTTATCTCAGAGTTGTCTGCGCACACACACACCTTAGCAGGAAAGGAAAGTCTACACTATACTTAGAGAGTCAGTGAAAACAAGTGAACATCACCCGATCAGGAGCAGCAGGGACAGATAAATTTGAAGCAAGAGAACTATAGCTTAATGAGACAGCCTAAATGAAATAAGGGCAGGAGAAAGAGGCAGTTGTAGAAGAGATCCGCAGATTTTAATGAGAATTGCCACACTCAATCCCAAATTGGCCCAAGCAAAACCTCTTGAAGAATTTGACCAGTTTTTGTTCTTAGGTTCAGGAAAACTAGGTGGGTTGAGGAGATACATTCAGAGATGGACAGAGGTTTGAAAACAGATTACCTAACCTTAAAAAATCTAAATTACTCTGAAAAACACTCCAAATCTGTTATTAAGTTGACCAAATAATGTTAGAGAAAGAACTCAGGGTGGATTTTACAATAGGTCCTCCCTCTTGTTTCCCTTCTTTCTCTAAAAGTTTTAAGACAAATATGTTCTCCATACCTGGTAGAATATGCTAATTGGGCACTTTGCTTTACTTCTGAATCTGAATGCAAAAAATCTCCAAGCAGGCTCCTCTCTAGGCTACATACAGCTAATTAAAAAAATACTCCACATTTTTTGTCAAACATGCTCTCAATTTTATATAAGAGGATAAGTGATATGCTCTGAGAATGAAATGTTCTGATTGAACTAATTTTCTGGTGCTCTGATTAATTAGAAAAATACCATTTTTTTCGAGCTCTTGCAGTATTTGACTTCAAAAATAGCTGAA